>CARXXK010000002.1:56521940-57083787 GCA_949089665.1 Macrosiphum euphorbiae
ACATCACTGACGATAATGGTACTACCCTTCCGGCACGACAAATAATTGGATACAAATTTAGCCCTCAACAGATGTAATAAAAAATAAATACAAACATGAGCTTGCTCGGCCTACCTATTGCCCTAACTATAATAATAACAGTAATAATTAATAATAATGATTTTAAGACTCACAGGGCTGTGGAGCAGTCCGGCCATCTGGTCCTGTACCTATCCTATGGGCTATGACAGTAACAAACGTTCGCGAAGATCAGCGCGAACTGACAAAAATACAAATACAATCCGTAGCGATTAGCGCACAAGTAACAATAATAATAGTGTAACCGGCGATATAAAAAATAATAATAATAAATTAGCGATTTACGCTCACAAAACAATAATATACGACGATTAGCGCCCTTGATTATACACGCCAAAAAATGAATATAAATTTTGTACGACGATTGGCGCCCGCACAATAAATAAAATAAAAAACAATCTTGGGGCAATTTGTGCCCAAGCAATATACAATAAAAAACGGCTATTCGAGCATTTCGAGCACGTAAAAACAACGATTTTATTAATTAAACTGCGATTCGCGCCACACCGAATTAACGCGGCTTCCTGCATTATAGACATTAGACATAACTTTGCGGACTGAGGACGGAGCGCCGTGTTAAATTTGCATTACCAGTGGACCGACGGCGGCTGATAACGCACCGGGCGTTATCTACTATTATAATATAATACATAGGCAGTGTTGGGTAGTAACGTAACGCAAATTACAAATTACTGTAACGCAATTACTTTTTCAGTAACGCAGCAGTAATTTCATTACATTTTACTTAAAGTAGCGCAATTGCTACAACATTACTTTTGAAAAGTAATTTTTATGAAGTAGGTAACGCACTAACGCGTTATTTCTCACGTTATTAAAATAATAGTTTTAATTCGTGTATTACAAAAACAAAGATAGGATATCCCAGAAAAATTAAAAATCAATTATATTTATTTTTGATTCCGATAATAGTTAACAATATTATCAATAAACATTCCAGGAATAAATGTTATTACTTTATTAGCAGAAAGAAGATAATTCGGGTTAAAAAAAAATTAATTAAAATTAATTATGATTTATGACTGTAGCCACTAGCCATATATAGCTAAGGTGAGATGATTGTACATTCATACAAATAGTACCCATTTACATGTACTCTAATAGGTAAAATATTATCACTATAGGTCTATGATTGTAAAATATTATATACATAATAATTGAATCATATGAATTGAATGTTGTTCGAAAAAATTTATAAATTAAGTAACGTTATTTCTATTTGTAACGCACTATTTTATTAATGAAAAAGTAATTTAATGTGATAAAAATAATTTTAGGTACCGCAAATATGTAATTTAAATAAAAATATTTGAAGTAACGAGTAACGTAATTTCATTAATCTTAAAAAGTAATTTACCCAACACTGTACATAGGTATAGCTGTTTTTCATTCGTCCCGGTTTGACCGGGACATCCTGGTTTTAACAGCATATTAACCGGTGTCCCGGCCGGTCAATCATTTTGTCACGGTTAATGGAAGCCGAGAGCAAATATATTGAATATTTATGACAATGATAAACATAATATATGATTAGGTAGGTACCTATATATTTATATCCAATATGGCTCGTTTATGTATAATAAATAATAATAATTCATAATATTATGTATAGGTAATGTATATAATATAGTACCACTGTATGTATATTGTATATACATCAATAGACAATAATCACAAACAGTGGCGCACCCAAGGGGGGGCTTTGGGGCTTAAGCCCCCCCAAAAAATATTTTTTCATTAAATTACACATTATTATAGAAAATATAGTATAACAATGATAAATGATAATGTTTTATTTTAAAATTTTGTTATTATGTTAGATACACATATTTATTATAATATATACATAATAGTTCAATACTACGCGATAAGGTTTGTGACAATCAATATACCTACTCTACGGTGGCTATCGTCGATTTTTATTTAGTTGAAAATTATTTTTAAATTTATAGATACAATAACGATTACGTACAATCGACTTTGATTGTTAACTACGATAACAATGATAATAATTATGACTTTCGAGTTTCGACTGTCTGCGGCATGAAAATCTCGTTTAGATAATTCAGTCTGTTCGATTTTTTACAAAATTGGTTATTTAAAAATTAGTTTTAATTGTTTACTTGTGTGTAAGGGAAAAAGAAAAATTATTAAGCCCCCCCCCAAGCAAAAATTCTGGGTGCGCGCCTGCGTGTCGTGTGTGTATGCGTAACCTAACCTAACCTATATTTTGTTTTTACTTGTGTAGGTACCTATGTATTATATTTTGGATTCAGGTACATATAACATATATTGTATCGATGTATGAATAATGTGAATACGATAATAATATGACTTGTCATGTGTATGTATGTATAAGGGGTTTTTCGGAGGGTAACAAACATAATACTATCTAGTAATGCCCACCCGCATGTAATGATAATTAATAGTTATAATAATTTGTGGTCGACACGCCAAGTCAAAATATCGCATAAATATAAAACACATGTCAAGTCAAAATATCGTAATCACGCGCATTCACTCAAATGAACTCATAATATCGTATACACATACTCACTAGTCAATACCCACGTAAAGGCGAATCCAAAATATCACACATTCATGGAAACGCCAAATATCGTCTTCAAGCTCACACGCAAAAAATAATTCGTATACACAAAAGTTACGCCAAGGGAAAATACATACGATGTACCCAAATAAATACGCATTAAAAAAAAAGCTGTACTACGGTTGAGGTACCAAAACACGAATACACTCACGTAAAAAACCAAATTCAGTGCACACACACACACATTTTGAGTAAAAAAAATCGTGTATATATAACACACACACACAAGTTGTGTAAAGGTTGAGGTAGGTACCAAATCACGCATAAATTCAAAAAAATCAGTGTATTCACACAACACACACATAAAGGTCGTAGAGGTTAAGAGCCACGAGTTGGGCGCCACTTTGTCGTATACGCCAATGACAGACGTACACAAATAAACGAACAATTAATAAATAAACACTTTTATTAAAACTTTTACGTCCAGTGGCGATCGAGTCACTGCACGACCACCGCCAACTGACCCTCTCACTGTCTTCCCATATTAATTATATATTAATGTTACAATCGAAGCACTATTGGTAGTATCGATATTAAGTTTAACCTAGTTGCATTATACTTACTGACTATGCTTAAAATTATACTAATTGTTATTGTATTACATAATAATTGATATCTTATCCTAATTTGGTGGAATGAATAATTGTTTCTATGTTGTTACCATGAACATTAGAGGAAGGACGCCGAACACAGCAGAACGAAGCGTAAAAACATGGTCCGGAATTATCGCATTCCGCCAGAATGCGCGTCGGACCGTAATGATGTCGTTTTTACATGTATAGCATAGGACATTTAATGGTTTTTTATTATTATAATCTAAATGGTGAAATTTATGAATAATTACTATAGAACATTTTTTTAAAACCAAATTGCCCTCGATCGAATATAAGTGTTTCCAATAATATACGACTTTTATAAAAAGAGACAACAACTATATCTTTTTTTATAAAAGTCGTATATTATTGGAAACACATTTATTCGATCGAGGGCAATTTGGTTTTAAAAAAATGTTCTATAGTAATTATTCATAAGTTACACCATTTAGAATATAATATTAAAAAACCAATAAATTCCCTATGCTGTACAATATGTAAAAACGACATCATTACGGTCCGACGCGCATTCTGCCGGAATGCGATAATTCCGGACCACTTTTATATACACAGTTCGGCGTCCTTCCTCTAATGTTCATGGTTGTTACTTAGCTTATTGAGTATCGTATGATTTGATTTGTTTTGGTATTTTACCTGTTACATATGAATGTTTACTTAACCTAGTTAACAATATTTTTTATATATTATGCATAATACAACAACGAGTTGAGTATGAAATTTTGGATGATGGATTCTTAGTCATAGACTGGTCATCCTTATTTTCGTCTGTACGAGATGGAAATTTAGAATTGAGCAGATTTAAGATCAAATATTACATCAAAATCAAAGATCAAATATTTTACGGTATTTCACATGAATCATTTATGTCGACTATTCTTGAATAAACGAGTAAAATTATTGTGAATGACATCTGTTGCGCTCATAGGGGGCGCTGCACATCCGCCGACGTTTTAGACATGTGCTGACCGTACTGTCTAGGTACTTAACTACGTCTGAAAAACTCCATAAACATTTCGAACTCACCAAGACTGTCATAGACAACCTCGGGACCGATTGCGGGTCAACATAGTTGACGGGCGACTATTTCAGTCACCGGTAAGCTACGAGGGTGACCCTTTTGCGGTGGCCGGACTACAGTATATAAAGGCCCGAAAAACATGCGGACAGCTACGAACCTGGCGTGGAGGTCAACCGTGATCAAGTAGACGGTTCCTCCAGGGCGAGGCCGATTCATTGCAAATGGATCGGTTGACCCCTGCGATTATCCCTAATGTGGATAACTCGGGCGCATAATTTTTGATAGCTGGGACTGCGTACGCGTCGTCCCTAATAACTTAAATAACGACTGTTTTAAAACTCTGATCAACATTGTACGCACAATCGAAATCGGTTTCGCGTAGAAATGGTCTAGTTAACTCATTAATTAATAACGATATATTCAATTCGCATAACGCTCATAAATCAAAACACATTTTGTATCATTACAAAATGAAAACCAGTCTAAATAAACGTAAACTGACGATACTACACGAGTTTATGGTATAAGTAGTGGAAATTAGTACCCGTTAATAAAATAAAATTTCAATAGAATGGACGTCGAGAATAGTAGAGATCTAAATTTGACGTAAATTTTTTTTTTGGTAATATACAGAAGAAAATTTACGTAAATTTACCGTAAATTTTGATAATTCTGGTATGTTTCTATAGGAATACCCTCAGAATCTCCTATCTGCCGCATTTGTTGCATTCACGGCTATAGATAATATGGTTGCGGAACGGCCTATACTAAACAACGCATTACACCGAGCTGGAATGTTATTGAAAAGTCACGTGACTAAAATTACGAGCCTGTAGGCGCCATCTACGGTATTTGATAGAACTAATAATTACTGTACCACGTCTATATTATGAAGAATTTCAAACCACGGCCATGGCTATATAATATATTAAAATGCAGACTATATATGACATACTATATTATAATTTAAGTATATATCCAGTGGCGTACACAGGGGGGGGGGGGGGCTAAAACGGGCTAAAACCCCCCCCATTGCCGTGTAATTATTACTTTAAAAAAATATATTAATGAAGTTCTTAACTACAAATTAACTGTGGTTTTGTCAAAATGTCCTCACATAAACGTCTTAAATTATTAGAATGGACAAAATAAAAATAAAATTGTAATTAATTGTCAACCCCCTCCCCCCTATTGAAAAATAGTCACTGTATATATCCATTGAATAAATATGATAAAACTATTAAAGTATTTTTATTTTTGTTGTACACAGTTTGCTTTCCCGCGTGAATTGTAATGATCACAAAAGTGAAATACTTACAGATATGTTTGTTATGTATATAACGATGAGAATGCGTCAATATAGTTATTCAAAAAATATTGAAGCCAAACAATTGAATAAAACAAAAAAAAAAATTATCAAAATTGGTTACTTCTTAAATTTAATTTTAAAATTAATATAATTTATTTAAGTTTAGCTACTATTACTATAGTTAGTCTAAATATTGATGTGTAATTATTAATTAATACATATAAATACTTGAGCGAGCACTATAAACCTGAATTATTTATTTATTGCATACCTATAATATTCGTATATACAAACATAAATATTATTGTATTACTGTATTTTACTTCTGTATAATTATTATTGAAAAACAATAACTATGACAAAAATACAGAATAATATAATTTTTAATGTATTCATACAATTTATCACCCAGAGAGCGCTGTGTGCTGGAGTTAAAGCTAATATACGTTTTAAGCTTCATATTTTCACGTTTGGTTCCGCAACTATATTATTATCTATAGCAGTGGTTGCATTTCCACGAACTTATAATTACCTATGATAACATTTATTTTTTTTATTTACTGGATAGTAGGATGTCCAATTCATGGAAGTAACATTGTTATTTTTAAATTTTTAAATATAGTGACTTCCTTCTAGTTCCAATATATGTGTTAATACTAATAAAAATTATGTATAGAACCATAAATAGAATCTTAAATAACTTTTGTATTAAATCTTTGGTTCTATACTTGACCTTATTTTATCTAAATCTCCCTCTCATATTATATCTCAAAACGGTGATTCTATTGTCCATATGGACAATTACCACCCACCTTTAAATATCTGTTATACTCAACTGCATATTCCTCCTTCTCCACCATATACTGAATTATCTTATGACTGGTCTAAAGGAAATTATAATGCCATATTATCACACCTAGGCTCAATTGATTGGTCAGAACTTTTTTAAATTAGTAACGATATCTCCTTTCTTATCGATGAATTTTACGCCCAACTATATTTTGTAATAAACACTTATCCCTAAAAAAACCAATTTTAAATCTAAATTTCCTAGATGGTTTTCTAAAAATTTAATAAATTTAATAAAACTTAAAAAAACCTATTACCTTATTTACAAAATGCCTAACTCTCATAACGATTATTTAAAATTTTGTTTGGTTCAAAATTCTATTAAAATTTATTATTGCGGACACCACCTTGATATAGGTAAAATAAGTAGTGATATAAAAATGTCATAACATTTTTAATAACATTTTCGCAAACATTTAATACCTAGTTAAAAATATAAAAAATAAATATATTTTTTTAAAAAATGGTTAGATAATTTATATAATATACTATTATACAAAATAAATTAAAGATTTCTATTGTTTTTTAAACTTAATCTATTATTAATTTTCAATATTAGTATTTTATTTTATAATATTTATTTTTAAGTCAATAAAAATGAGATGTGTAAGTTCCTAGTTCCTACACGATAAAAAAAAGTTGTGTATGTTAGATTTTATAATCATCATTTAATATTTATTTGTGAAAATGCGTTATACGATTTTTATTATATTTTAAAAGTTATAACCAACATACGTTTATTTAATTATGAATGTGTATTGTGGATCATAAGTGATTTTTATTTTTTTTTCTTATGACATAATAATCAGTATGAGAACATTTAATATATAAATCAATATAGTTTTAACTGTGTAAGAATTTCTAAATATAATTTTTCCGCCGTGTATAGGAATTAACATACGTACCTACCGTGTAGGCACTTATATATTATGTAACTTTTAATATCGTGTAGGAGCTGACGTTCTTATTTTATTTACCAGGGAGGTCTCGTGTAGGAACTTCCATTCACCCGATAATTCATGGTATGTTAATCGTCTACTGAATTTCGACTTAACAATTTTTAGACTTACGCGGTGCTGGCAAGACGCGCAAAATATTCTAACGGGTTTTTCTCGCTAACCAGACGCGTGCGAATTTATGAGTCTATCGTGCAAATTCATGCTAATCACGTGCTACATTTTAGCATTTTAGCATATTATCAAGTTTGTTATTATTATAAATTTTTAATGTCGGGTGGTGTTGGCTAGACGTCTCTCCAGCACCGCACATCATTTTTTGTCATACAGGTGTAAATTTTGTCATTCAAATTTTGGCGAAAGTCGTGCAAATTCATGATAATTACATGCTTATTCCCTGTAAAACAAAAATAAAAATTTATGAATGGGTGGTGCTGGCGAGACGGTCGTTAATAAAAGTAGTTTTCATTTTATGACATTTTTATTACAATTTAGGGTATAGTATATCCGTATTAAATAATATGTACCTACTGCGTGCGTATCTAGTGTATCAGGATTAGTTTCAGTTTTATTATATTTTATTATATACCACCACCGCCAACTTCATTCAAACATTTTGATGAATTTATTTAATTTTTTTGATGGTTTTATAAGTTGTAATTATTAAAATAAATATATTTTAATAAAATAATAAACCCTCCACGAATTTATTAACTTATAATTTTCAACACATACGCATTATTTTATTATTTGTAACATTATAATAAAAAAAAGGATAAGAATCACCTAATATTATTATTTTTAATGTGTAAGATTCAAATGTAACAGATTTTTTTTTTAAACAGACACTGTCCGGAAACAGTTCAAAAAGAGTCAAAATATTTTCAAAATGTTATGGTGTATAGAAAATGAAAATATAAACATTCACTAAAATGTTCATGTAGGTACCTATTTACAGTTATTCGTTTTTGAATAACAATAAAATAACAAAACCACTGCATGAGAAATCGAGTGAATATCCAATATTGTAAAATTATGAACTTCAAACGCTCAAAAAAAAATTAATTTGATTTGCTTGTAGAATTTTTTTTTTTTTTGATAAAGGTAGACAAACTTATGAATAATCTTGTATTACATTTTAAAACGTTAGATTTAAAAAGAAAAATTTTTATGAATTCTCAACTCAAAATATTTTGCTAATTTTCGTGATTTGTCAGTATTTTGTCAAGATTTGAACTTTAAAGTTTAAATGCCTATAAACAAAAACTGTAACAGATGATTTTTAATATTTTTCAAATGTCATTGTAACAATATAGTATTAGCCTTGTATTAAATTTTCAAGCTTTTTAGCCAATAAATAAAGTTTTATTGACATTCATTGAAAAAAATACTAATAAAATTGGAAACCGATAATGTTTTTAAACAGTTCAAAACAAATCAAAATAGTTTGAACATTTTATCGTGTATAGAAAATGCAAATGTAAACTAGTGAACATTTCATGTATATTGTATATACGTTCATTTGTTTTAGAGTTCTTTACTTCTCCGACATATCAACTAGATTCACTTTAATACCGGAAAATATGCTGAAGTAGAAAATTTAGTATCTATCATTGCTTTAGAAAACTACTGAAAAATGTCAATTCTGACTTCTTGAATGCCGTTGAAATTTCCCAGTACAGTTTTCAAAAGTATGGGGAAAAATGAAAAAAAAAATACGAAAAACGAGATTTTATGTAAAACCAGTTTTTGAAATATTCGATTTTGATTTTTGTTGTAGCTCTAAAATATTACCGTAGATATATGCAATTTCCACTGAATAATATTAGAATTATATTAAAATATTTATACACCATTCAATTTTAAAAATATTATGCTGTACTTCTTTTAACTATATATTATAATATAGGCATACTAATATTACGAATTTTACTATGTTTTTTTCAATTATTATCCAAAAAAAGTTTCTTCGAACAAAACACTTGGAAGTATGGTGTTTGTAAATTAAATTATAAAAAAAAAATTGAGTGTAAATCCATAGTAATTTCTATAAGCATGACATGCTTAAATTGTATTCTGTATATTAAGAATTTTGACAAAACTCACCAACATCGAAGGGGGATGAAACATTTTTTTAATTGCAGCAATATTTTTAATATTTTCAATTTTAATATATTAAAAAATATTAAAAATACGACTCTACCGATGCAAAATAAACATGTATACCAATTCAAGCATCTTTACATTTTTTAAATCGAACAATTAGAAGTAGGTACCTACCTTAGTTTTTACCGTTTTGATGAAAAATGTATAGGGTTTGCAATCCCGTTAATACATTATAATATTTAATTTTACATGGTATTATGGTAATTAGGAGTAGAGAATTTAATTAGGTATTAAAGACCTCCGTGAACCGGGACGGGACTTAAAAAAATATAAAGGTCTGCATCGAGTTTTTTTCGTAGAACTTTTCGGGCCGGACTTTTGAAATAATAGAACCAAAGTTGGATCAGGCTTTATTGATTCGACTTATACTTACTTGGTTAAGCATTTATTTTATTTTATTTATTTTTTATTTATAATATTTATACGGACAAAGTCCAATTTACAATATATAATAACAATAGCAATAATAGTATATATAATAACATTTGATAATTAACACATTTTAAAAAATTCAATATAAGTTGGTAGTACAATGAATACAATTAATAAAATGATAATACAAATTATAGTGATTACATTGATACAAAACCTAAAAAAAAAGTGGGAGACAGAGTGGGTTTATGTGGTACAATCTAATATTAAAGAGAATTAAATAACAAACATACAATTACTTAAATAGTAAATTAAAAGTTTGTTTATTTCCGCAAGACATCAAAATGTTTAAAGGATCATTCAACATGTACTTCTGGGGGAAATGTGGTAGATAAAATAAATCTTTATTGCGTAAGTTATGAGAATTGGTTTTAAAATTTATTTGATTAAGTAAAAATGCATCATCAATCTCGTTGTTTATTAATTTTGTAAGAAAGCTGCTATATGTATTAATTCTACGTGATTTTAGAGATTCTAAGTGCAATATATTTAAAATTTGTTCATATCCTGAGTGGGGGGTTCTTGGTATATTAGATTTAATGCATATGAATAGAAGAACTTTGTTTTGAATTTTCTCAAGTTGATCACTATTCACTATGGCCATTGCTGTTATTTTCCCAAATTATAGGAGCATACTCAAGAATAGAGCGGATAAGTGACGTATATATAGGCACTTGAAAGTGAAAGGATTGTTAAACTGTGAGCAATATTACGTTTTATCATACCAAATACTGATAGGGCTTTATTTTTAATAGCTAATATATGTAAGTTAAATAATAGTTTTGAATCGAAGGATATTCCTAAGTCCTTTATCACATGTACACGTTCTAAACTAGGGGAAAATAATTGCATTTGACTTCTTGCGACATTTTTGTTTTGAATACCGTCAAGTGTAATTGAATTAGCGAGGGAGGCCGTGTGATAAAATATAAAAACTTGGTAATTCGTCGTCGAGCGATGGCGGCGCACCGGCGTCCAATAAAATAATATTAAATTCTAGGGACCGGGAAAAACTTTGAGGTTTCCATAACAAATTAAACAGGTTTGTCAGCAATATTACCAGTTTAAAAACAAATCGAGCGCCCACTTTCCGCCAGCCGTGTACTGTGTCGCTAACATTTCTCCGGTTCTCATTGGTCCACCGCCGTCACTGCCGCAATAGCCACCGCCGCCGAAGGCTTCATCATCACAACCTGTTGGAGAAATGCTTACGTCACAGACATACGTATCACGAGTTGATGACATACCTGTATAATTTGTCGTGGAGGTATCGACGATTTCGAGTTAAAAAAGTTAAGGTTAATGATATCGTCTGTATAAATAGTTTTTCAGATGAAAATGTTTCAAAAATATCATATTGGTACCTAAGTACCTAACCTTTCTACAAATTATATAATATAGTCACACAGTTATAGATACAGTGTACTTTTTTTCGATTACATACCTATCTACTGTTTCGAAACAATGAAAAAACACAAACTATTTCAGTTGGTGTACAAGTTAGACAATCCTATGTAGGTATAAACATATGCGTTATAACGTTTACTCAAAATATTTGTTGCGAATAAATACACAGTTTTTCAAAACTATGTCGTTTACGGTAACGGTCAAAACAGCATTTATGTCAAATTTAGAATTGAGCAGATTTAATATCAAATATTAGATTTTTACATTGATAAAATATAACTCTATCCTGGAAATTATGTTGAGCTGATAAAAACTGTTCTTGGCTTTCAATTTTAATTTGAGATAAAACACGACTTATTTAGTATGGTCAATGCACTCTAGTGGTAAAATCTATTTTTCGTCCAATTTCCAATCGGATTTTTAACATTTTAATTAAATTGAGAAGTTCGAATTATCCAAGGATAAAATAATAGGAAATCGATAACGGTATTTCACATGAATCATTTATGTCGACTATTCTTGAATAAACGAGTAAAATTATTGTGAATGACATCTGTTGCGCTCATAGGGGGCGCTGCACATCCGCCGACGTTTTAGACATGTGCTGAACGTACTGTCTATGTACTTAACTACGTCCTGAAAAACTCCATTAACATTTCGAACTTACCAAGACTGTCATGGACAACCTCGGGACCGATTGCGGGTTAACATAGTTGACGGGCGACTGTTGCGGTTACCGGTAAGCTACGAGTGTGACCGTTTTCCGGTGGCCGGACTACAGTATATAAAGGCCCGAAAGACATATGGACAGCACTCTACTTGGCGTGGAGGTCAACCGCGATCACTTAGACGGTTCCTCCAGGGCGAGGCCGATTCATTGCAAATGGATCGGTTGACCCCTGCGATTATCCCTAATGTGGATAACTCGGGCGCATAATTTTTGATCGCTGGGACGGCGGACGCGTCGTCCCCAATAACTTAAATAACAACTGTTTTAAAACTCTGATCGACATTGTACGCACAATTGAAATCGGTTTCGCGTAGAAATGGTCTAGTTAATTCATTAATTAATAACGATATATTCAATTCGCATAACGCTCATAAATCAAAACACATTTTGTATCATTACAAAATGAAAACCAGTCTAAATAAACGTAAACTGACGATACTACATGAGTTGATGGTGTAAGTAGTGGAAATTAGTACCCGTTAATAAAATAAAATTTCAATAGAATGGACGTCGAGAATAGTAGAGATCTAAAATTGACGTAAATTTTTTTTTTGGTAATATACAGAGGAAAATTTACGTAAATTTACCGTAAATTTTGATAATTCTGGTATGTTTTTATAGGAAAACCCTCAGAATCAGTGATGGAGATGGAGATTTTGTATGTGCCATCGACGGTCGACAAGAGACTAATCAATATTCTCTAGAGAAGCAAGCTCGGTAAATTTGTACCTCGTAAATTTACCGGTAAGGTAAATCACAGGTAAATTTACCAATTATTTTTATAGATAAATATTTTTTACCAAAAAAAGCAGTAGCAGTGGCACCTCAAATTAAACGGCTTCACGGGGCCAATATTCATCAGTCATAACATATTAATAAAATGGAATAGTTTATAATATAAAATGTAAAACGTCCATAACCACTGATAGTGTAGTACCTATATTATATAACATTAAACAATGAACATTAGAGGAAGGACGCCGAACACAGCAGAACGAAGCGTAAAAACATGGTCCAGAATTATCGCATTCCGCTAGAATGCGCGTCGGACCGTAATGATGTCGTTTTTACATGTATAGCATAGGACATTTAATGGTTTTTTATTATTATAATCTAAATGGTGAAATTTATGAATAATTACTATAGAACATTTTTTTAAAACCAAATTGCCCTCGATCGAATATAAGTGTTTCCAATAATATACGACTTTTATAAAAAGAGACAACAACTATATCTTTTTTTATAAAAGTCGTATATTATTGGAAACACATAGGATATATACATATATATATACATATTTCGATCGAGGGCAATTTGGTTTTAAAAAAATGTTCTATAGTAATTACTAATTATTCATAAGTTACACCATTTAGAATATAATATTAAAAAACCAATAAATTCCCTATGCTGTACATGTAAAAACGACATCATCACGGTCCGACGCGCATTCTGGCGGAATGCGATAATTCCGGACCACTTTTATATACACAGTTCGGCGTCCTTCCTCTAATGTTCATGCATTAAACATACGAATTCACCATAAGAATATCTGATACTGTCAATTATTATCGAAATTAATATAAATTTGATTTTATCACAGATATAGATAATAAACCACGTTTCAAATATTAATAATGTTAAACTTTTCAATGCTTTGGGGCCCCGGTTAAACTTCTCTGATTATTTTTAAATGTTCTATACATAATTTTTATTATTTTTAACACATTTATTAGAACTAGAAGGGAGTCACTATATTTAAAAAATTTAAAAATAACAATGTTACTTCCATGAATTGGACATCCTACTATCCAGTAAATAAAAAAAATAAATGTTATCATAGGTAATTATAAGTTCGTGAAAATGCAACAAATGCGGCAGATAGGAGATTCTGAGGGTATTCCTATAGAAACATACCAGAATTATCAAAATTTACGGTAAATTTACGTAAATTTTCCTCTGTATATTAACAAAAAAAAAAAAATTTACGTCAATTTTAGATCTCTACTATTCTCAACGTCCATTCTATTGAAATTTTATTTTATTAACGGGTACTTATTTCCACTACTTACAACATCAACTCGTGTAGTATCGTCAGTTTACGTTTATTTAGTCTGGTTTCCATTATGTAATGATACAAAATGTGTTTTGATTTATGAGCGTTATGCGAATTGAATATATCGTTATTAATTAATGAGTTAACTAGACCATTTCTACGCGAAACCGATTTCAATTGTGGGTACCTTTTCGAAATATTTCATTATCCTGTGTTGTTGTTTTAGTCTAACCCACCCATAGTACATGGCCGTGAATAATAGTACTAATATATCAATAATCAATGTACTATTCAAATATTATAACATACATTATTTGTATATAAATTATTATAAGATCTTAATAATATGAAGTGAAACTAGCATAATGTTCATTTAACACTACCGTGTGAGATCAAAACACATAACAATTTGCACTTATAAAAATTAACACGGACAAGTTAACTACCTAGTAGATTACCGAAAACAACTATTGAACTATCAAATATAAAGTCACCCTATTTTACGGTACTATGTATGTATTTGTGTTAGCGGTAATGTATGTAATACGTTATTATAACTAGTTATTCTATAAAATTCCTAAATATGTTCGTTAATATATAAATTACATGGTTTTACTAGTTAATACATAAAATACCGATTGGGTTTTCGTTAATGTATGAAATTTATATCATTAGGTAGATGACCGGGACTGGTTTAGATAACATACAAAATTTGTTACCGTTGTTGTTATTAATAAAAATAATAAAATAAGATAGTATTGAACCACACCATTTGGCATAGACTAGACTTATTCGTGTGACAGTGTACTGCGAGTTTACTTACTAGTTAGTTTAATCATTTTTAGTGTTGTATAGTGTAATAATACTAATAAGTGTGCTTTAAAATGAAAACCAAATTTGATACAATTATAAAAAATACAACAACAGAGCTTAATAACAGCACGTTTTTGCTAAAAGAAAAATATGATTTCTTAATAAGTGAAGTGAAACGTATTAAAACAGGAAAAAAAGAATTTTTTTTTTTTATTTATTTATTAATAATTCAAATAATTTTGTTTTAGGAACTAAATACGGTATACTAAAACAACTTTACGCGAGGTCACAATTTAGTTTATGCACAGAAAAGTTTATTATGCTTAGTGACGTTCCAGATGTAGATATTTGCCTTCGGAAAGCATCCGATCAATTGGTAATGGACAAAGGTTTTTTAAATGTACATGCCAACAAAAGTGCACCACAAAACGGTGCATATGTTTAAAAAATAATTTACTTTGAAATTCTAAATGCCACCCAAAAAGTTCCTGTACTAATAAATAAATTGTAAATTTAAAAAAAAAAAATTATACAAATACATTGACGTGAAAAAAAATTAATATTAATATTTTATATAATAATGTAAGGTGTGTTTGACTTATACTATAACATTTGATTTTTTAATTTGTAAATTGATTAAGATTTTAATAATTATTCTAATAAATTGATGTGAAATAAATTAATATTAATTTTTTTATATAATATTGTCAGGCTTGTTTGACTTAATACTATAATATTTGATTTTGTTTGTAACTTGTAATTTGAGTATACATGCTACCTTTGTTTACAATAGTACAATGTCGATCAGAGTTTTAAAACAGTCGTTATTTAAGTTATTAGGGACGACGCGTACGCAGTCCCAGCTATCAAAAATTCTGCGCCCGAGTTATCCACACTAGGGATAATCGCAGGGGTCAACCGATCCATTTGCAATGAATCGGCCTCGCCCTGGAGGAACCGTCTACTTGATCACGGTTGACCTCCACGCCAGGTTAGATAGCTGTCCGTATGTTTTTCGGGCCTTTATATACTGTTGTCCGGCCACCGCAAAAGGGTCACACTCGTAGCTTATCGGTGACTGCAATAGTCGCCCGTCGACTATGTTAACCCGCAATCGGTCCCGAGGTTGTCTATGACAGTCTTGGTGAGTTCTAAATGTGTATGGAGTTTTTCAGGACATAGTTAAGTACCTAGACGGTACGGTCAGCACATGTCTAAAACGTGGGTGGATGTGCAGCGCCCCCTATGAGCGCAACCGATGTCATTCACAATAATTTTACTCGTTTATTCAAGAATAGTCGACATAAATGATTCATGTGAAATACCGTTATCGATTTCCTATTATTTTATCCTTGGATAATTCGAACTTCTCAATTTAATTAAAATGTTACAAATCCGATTGGAAATTGGACGAAAAATAGATTTTACCACTAGAGTGCATTGACCATACTAAATAAGTCGTGTTTTATCTCAAATTAAAATTGAAAGCTAAGAATTGGGGAAACAAATTAACAAAACGCGCTCTGGTGGAAACAATTTGTACCTTCCAATTCGGGATGTATAGATATAGTTTTATGTTGGTTATTTTACTTTTTATAATAAATTAATATTGCTATGGAAACTTTATACCCTTTTATAGCTAACTGTATATGTTGGTAAATATAATTTCTACTAATATTATCAAATACGTTCAAATTCACTTCACTTAAAGCAAAATGTATTCGAAAACCCGACTCGAGTACGACTGCAGGTAGGGGGGAACCCCGCCCAACCATCAGTACGATAGGCGTCGACAGCGCTCCCAGTGTTAATTTGTTTTCCCAATAGTTTTTATCAGCTCAATATAATTGCCGGGATATAGTTATATTTTATCAATGTAAAAATCTAATATTTGATCTTAAATCTGCTCAATTCTAAATTTCCATCTCGTACAGACGAAAATAAGGCTGACCAGTCAATGACTAAGAATCCATCATCCAAAATTTCAAACTCAACTCGTTGTTGTATTATGCATAATGTATAAAAAATATTGTTAACTAGGTTAAGTAAACATTCATATGTAACAGGTAAAATACCAAAACAAATCAAATCATACGATACTCAATAAGCTAAGTAACAACATAGAAACAATTATTCATTCCACCAAATTAGGATAAGATATCAATTATTATGCAATACAATAACAATTAGTATAATTTTAAGCATAGTCAGTAAGTATAATGCAACTAGGTTAAACTTAATATCGATACTACCAATAGTGCTTCGATTCTAATATTAATATATAATTAATATGGGAAGACAGTGAGAGGGTCAGTTGGCGGTGGTCGAGCGGTGACTCGATCGCCACTGGACGTAAAAGTTTTAATAAAAGTGTTTATTTATTAATTGTTCGTTTATTTGTGTACGTCTGTTATCGGCGTATACGACAAAGTGGCGCCCAACTCGTGGCTCTTAACTCTACGACCTTTGTGTGTATGTTGTGTGAATACACTGATTTTTTTGAATTTATGTGTGATTTGGTACCTTAACCTTGGCACAGCTTGTGTGTGTGTGTTATATTAACACGATTTTTTTTACTCATCATTTGTGTGTGTGTGCACTGAATTTGGATTTTTACGTGAGTATATTCGTGTTTTGGTACCTCAACCGTAGCACAGCTTTTTTTTAATGAGTATTTATTTGGGTACATCGTATGTATTAACCCTTGGCGTAACTTTTGTGTATACGAATTATTTTTTGCATGTGAGCTTGAAGACGATATTTTGTGTTTCCATGAATGTGTGATATTTTGGATTCACCTTTACGTAGGTATTTACTAGTGAGTATGTGAATACGATATTATGAGTTCATTTGAGTGAATACGCGTGATTACGATATTTTGACTTGACATGTGTTTTATATTTATGCGATATTTTGACTTGGCGTGTCGTGTGTGTATGCGTATATAGTATATACCTATATTTTGAGTTTACTTGTGTAGGTACCTATGTATTATATTTTGGATTCAGGTACATATATTGTATCGATGTATGAATAATGTGAATACGATAATGTGACTTGTCATGTGTATGTATGTATACCAGGCACGTATACAAGGGGGGGTTTTGGGGGTTGTCAAATTTATTATATTCCTATTATTATAGAATATTTTTATAATTAGCTGTTTGTGACTGGTTTTCTCTGTTTATTAGTCGGGTATGAAATACACGTTTATACCTATATTATAGTATTATAGTTGAATGATCGAGGTGATTATTGAGAACTACGCTCGAACACAGAACTGTATAGTTGCGATTTGCGATATACCTAGAAAACTCATACTTTACTGATAATCTTATCTTATCTTATTTCCGTACCTACTCGATCGAAACAAAAATTTCTATTGAATTGCTAAACTACAGTCTACAATAATAATTTGATTTTTTTCTTCTATCTATACTTAAAATGTTAATATACCTAGGTAATTGTATGTGCATATAATAATCAAATACATTTCTGTTCTGTTCATAATAGGTACATATTATTTAAAGTTTTATTTATTTTTATTACTATTATTATTCCTAATATTCCTATTTCCTAAATATACTTACTTCTGAACACTGAACAAATGACATACATAATAAAGTTTGAAAATGTGGCATAATAATAAAAAAATTAAAAATAATGAGTAAGTAGGAAGACATTGTTTTATTATGTTGCTGTACAATTTGTATTGCTATATTTTGTAAACCCCCCCCCCCCCCCGAAATTTTATTCTGTGTACGTGCCTGATGTATACGGGGTTTTTCGGAGGTTATCAAACATGTGTGTAGTACTGTAGTATGTGAATACGAGTTTTGAGTTAGCGATCTGTGTGCAAGCGTGTGTATTCAATATTTTAGTAAATAGGTACTTAAATGGATATAGGTATTGCATTATTGCGTATTTTAAGATTAGTTACCTACGTTATGGCGAGGTACAACATTAATGTACACATGTGTGGATGGCTATTAACTTTGAATGTCCGTACCTATTTAGTATTTTTATTTTTATTATTTTTTTTTATAAATTATTATTTTTCGTTTTCATCTTACTTATAAAAATAATGAAATCAAATATTTAACGCTAAATTTTGAATTTTAAATTTAAATGAAACAGTAATTAGGTATATCGTTTATTATGAGAAAAATTTTCAAATTACATATTAACTTAAACTTAATATCGATACATACATTCCTATACATCATAAAATTTTAAAAATATTTTAACTTGTTTTGAGCTGTTTACGGACATTTTCAATTTCAAATTATTTTTTTTTTTTTTCTAAAAATGTCAATGTAGGGGAAAAAAGCTTGAAAATGTAAGACAAGGCTCCTGATACATTGATCGAATAGCAATTAAAAAATATTAAAAATACATATTCACAATTAATTTTTATAGCATTTGAAGTTCAAATATTGACAAAATGTATAAAATTTAAAATGTACAAACTATTTTGTTGTTAAATATTTTTAAAATGTTCAAATTGTATAGTTAAGATTAATAAATAGAAATTTGAAACAATGTTCCAAGTAGGTAATTAAATATGTATCCAAAAAATCTAAAAAAATATATAAACACAGTTTTAATAGTTATTTTAAGTTCAAATTTAGATGAAATTACGTTATTAAATAACTATGAATAACAATTTTAATTAATTTCTTGTAATTTGAAAATATTATTTGTGGGTACTTGAAACAAATATAACATATATACTTACATACAAATTTAATAATAGGTATGCAAATAATATTAATTTAATTGAAAAAAAATTTGATACTATATACATTACCTGATTATTACCTTTAATCCTTGTTGTTATTAAATAATTTTATATATGATATAAAATAATAAATTGTATACCTAGTACCTAGTATACTGACTTAAGTTACTACCTACAAAATTTCAATAATTTAAGTTGATATTAACTTATCAAAATAGCAAATATACGTTTATAATACTATAAAAACTAAAATAGTTTTTCAATTATATTAAAGAATCGGTGGTTTAGTAGTATTTATACCTACTCTGATACTAGTACTAAAACAAATTCAAAACACTTGCCATTGTTTACAATGATTAGGAGTTAAAAGAAATTTAAATATAGCTGATTTCATTAAATAAGTATTTTATTTAAAATATAATTGTATTTCACGGAAACATAAGAAAAAAAATAAATTTTAATTCATTACCGTATTATGTAAAATAATGTCATATTAATCACAGCTCTAATAATAAGTACATTGTTGAAGTGTAAATTAAATTTGATTATTTATAAACAACAAAAGTTAATTTACAGTTTAATTTTGTTGTTCTGTTATTCTATTTAAAAATACAAATGAATTTAAAAAACAATAACTATCTAAGTCTAAAATAAATTAAATCCTCAAAAATAATAGTACTAATAATATACCCAACTAAAACTAAATAACCACTTTATGTCACTGTTTATAACTTTTATTCAGGGTTTTTATCATTTTATATTATATGTATTGAAATTTTAATTATTTGGTGTTAAAACATGGAGCATTAAACATATTATAAAGGTAATTTTTTTTTTTTAGAACTACCCACTAATGATAATATTATGTCATATATGCTATGATCAGATAGGTTCCATGTATTCTATCTATTCTATGATTATAATATCATCTGCGTATGCAAGTATCGGTCCATGTATTGTTTACATTGATTAATTTTAAATTCTGGGTGGAACGATGAATGTATTGATTTTACAATGATGTGTGTTTTTTTATTGTTTTATTTTTTATTTTTTTTTATTTTTTTTGTGTCCGTGTTCACGATAAGTAGTCGAAATAATGCTTCGATTTTCAACTTCAATATCTTGTTCGATTGGAAAGTGAATATCGTTGGTGCATTAGGGAGGTCAACATTTAAATTTCCTAGTAGTTTTCAAAAGCACCGGGAAAAACAAAAAAAAAAATTAAGGAAAAACGGGAATTTTTAAGCAAAATCTGTTTTCGAGAAAATCGATTTTGGTTTTTGGTGTAACTTTAAAAAAATGACCGTAGATACATGAAATTTTCAGTGGTTGTTTATATTTGCATTTTCTATACATGATAACATTTTCAAAATATTTTGATTTATTTTGAACTGTTTAGGGACATTTTCAGTTTCCAATTTTATTAGTTTTTTTTTTATGAATATCAATAAAAATTTATTTGTTGAGTAAAAATACTTGAAAATTTAATACAAGGCTCCTACTATATTGTTTCAAAGACAGATGAAAAATATTAAAAATCGTTAGTCACAGTTTTTTTTTTTTTAAGCATTTAAAGTTCAAAAAAAGACAAAATATGGAAAAATCACGAACATTTGCAAATTATTTCGAGTTAGAAATTCATAAAAAATTTTCTTTTTAAATCTAAGATATGAAAATGTAATACAATATTCCTTATAAGATTTTCTACATTTATCTAAAAAAAAAAATTCTATAAGAAAGTCAAATTAAATTTTTATGAGCGTTTGAAATTCAAATTTTTACAACATTGGATATTCACTCGATTTCTCATGTGGCGATTTCCTTATTTTGTTGTAATTCAAAAACGAATTACTGTAGATACATGAAAATTTCACTGAATGTTTATATTAGCATTTCCTATACACCATACAATTTTGAAAATATTTTGACTCTTTTTGAGCCGTTTACGGACATTTTCAGTTTTCAATTTTTTTAGTTTTTTTTTCTATAAATATCAATAAAGTTTTATCTGTTGGGCCAAAAAGTATAAAAAATTAATTCAAGGCTCCTGATATATTGTGACAATAGCAATTGAAAAATATTAAAAATACATAGACACGATTTATTTTTATAAGCATTTAAAGATCGCATTTTGACAAAATTTATCAAATCGTTATTAATAAATTATAAAATGTTCAGTTTTTATAGCTAAGGATTGAAAATTTAAAAAAAAGATTCTCATAAATAGTTCATACTGTAGCCAAAAAATCTAAAAAATATATGAGCACAGTTATTTTTTACAGACATTTTAAATTCATATTTGGACAAAATTACATATTAAAAACCTAGAATAACTATTTTGGTTATTTTGTTGTGATTGTATAATATTATTCGTGGGTACTTGAAACTTCTAAAGTATACTACTATATATCTAAGATAGTATCAGGGTTTGTTGTTGGTGTATAACGCGTTATAAGTACCTAATGGATATTGTGATATGATTAATTTGGAATTCATTATAGGTCAATTTTTTTTTAATACCATAGATAAGTATATAATATGTCTGATACCTAGAAGGACATACCGTCTCCGCTCAGAATCGTTTTTCTTATACAATGATATAATATCATTGAATTCAAATGTAATACCATCCATTATACAGTGACCCACTTGTAGCCTACTGTACAGCAGAGCGACACCCACTTGCCCACCATTTTATATTTGTATTGTAGCGAGCTGTGACTACTTGACCAAATAATATATCTAAATACTGTAGCGAGCGCTAGGCAGCGGTCATCGATAGATGTAATAATAAGAATATCAGTGATGGCTATCTTCAAAAATATAAGTTTAGCGAAACATAAGAAGTTACCACCCACCCCCAACAATAATCATCCATATAACATCCCATCTACTGAATAGTTAAATCAACATGTTAAAAAATAAAATTAGGATCCTTTCAGTTTTACTTAATAAATGCCATATTATAACAACATATTACCTCATGACTATTTTTGACAAAAGTACCTTGGAATTTTCAAATATTGCATACATTAAATACCAAACATAGTTATCTTTAACCAATACATAAAATTACATTCAATTAAACTTTAATATAATTATATATGTATTTTATGTACCTATAATTGTATAATATTCTCCCTCCAATTACAAATATAACATTATAATATTTAAAAAAAAGTGGGCAAGTATAGGTATCGCTCTGAAGTACAGTAGGTTACAGGTGGGCCACTCTAATGGATGGTATTAAATTTGAATTCAATGATATAATATCATTGCATAAGAAAAACGATTCTGAACGAGTAAGGTCAGTCATCCTATGATATTACTAAGTATATTAATTTATGATATAATTGTGAATAAAGTAATGTATATATAACCTATTTTCGTGAAACCTTGTTTTCAATCGTTAGCTATGAAAGTTGAACATTTTGTACATTTTTAACTACAAAACAATAATTATTTCGTCAAAATTTGAATATTAAATACTTATTCAAAAAAACTGTGCCTATGTATTATTAATATTTTTCAACAGCTATATATCAGGAGCCTTGTATTACATTTTCACGCATTTCGGCCCAACAATTTTATTGATATTTGTAGAAAAAAAAAACTAAAACAATTAAAATTTGAAATTATCTGTAAATAGCTCAAAATGAATCAAAAATGTTTCAAATTTTTATGCTGTCATAGGATTTTCAAATTTTATAAAATTTATTTTATTGAAATTTTTCATTTCCATAAAAATTAAAATGTTTATTATATCTAAAAGTTTATAGTCGTCAACTTCCAAGTGAACATTTTTAAAAGTTGGTTTAGTGTTTAGTAAGCAAGTTACTACGTGACAATGAAACCAATTTCACGGGTAGGTACATAGTTAACATAATATACTGTGGATCGGCATGGGCCAGATATTAAAAGGGAAGTGGTTAGGGTTCTTTCTGTTTAATATAATGAGACAAAACCACTGAATAACTCGGGACGAAGGGTTCAAAAATAGGCATATATAATATTTTACAGAAACACTGAACACGACGGTATTCAAATATAAAAGAGTAAAATGATTATTTTAACAATAATCATAGTTTAGTGATACATTCAATAGTAAATGCGTGGGCTGGAATAATAACCGCACAAACCACATCCGTGAGAGCCAAGATACAGTATCTATAGGCGAGGGGCACGGGGAACTTCATATATAAGGGAGCCCGAATAGGCCTGTATTCAGAAGTGTACTACCACCCATTAGAGCAAGCACCTTCATGCCACTCTGTATGTCATTATTTGGACTTTGTCGAAATTATTAAAAATAAAACTAATAAATTCACAATATATAGTATATTGGTCTACTTATTTTATCAACAACCACGACGACATCATCAGAAGAAGTATCTGCTACCTGCAACGTTAAGTGGCTTACACACTAGGCGATTAATCGCGCGCATACGCATACGCACACTGTTTTCACATTGGCGAGTTTTTATTATCTTATTTTAGCAATAAAACTCTGTTGTTGATATATTTAAATTATTTACTTATTTATTTATTTAAAAAAAATGTAATATACAGAAACAGAATGAAATACAATTATTGTCTAAAATATGAAATACCTAACTATATATTTGTTTTTCCATTCAAAATGTATTAGTTTTTATGAAAAAATTTTAAATGTAATAATTAATAATATTGTATAAAATATTTGCTGTACTGTGGGGGGGGGGGGGGGGATAAAGAATTTGAAAAAAATTCATTTTCGGCAGGTTTTTGGTGTTGAAGAGGGATTATGATTAAAATCTTAAAATTACAAATTAAATTGTTTAGCATTTATTTATAGATGATGCATGTTAGAAAATAATTTAGGCTCATATATAAAAATGTCAGGGAGTCACAACCTCCCCCCTAATTTTGCCCCTAGTATCTATGATACAAAACTTCCCCAAAATTGTATTCTATGTTCCACACTGCCTAGAAGGATTTGTATATTCTTCTTCTTTCCTGCAACATAAAATACAATATATATATATAAAATAATATGAACGGTAGTGAAGAATTAAATTGGTTTTTAAAAATATCTTCTACAATGTCTTCAATTAAATTATTTTTTCTTAATAAATGTATCATTTCTCCCATATTACTTACTCGATTATTTCTTCTTATAAGTTTTTGTTGGAGAATTTTCTTTTCTCTACGTAAATCCTGAATTGTTTTATCTAATTCTTCGCCAGTTAGGTTTGTTTGGACCCCAACATCAACAAACATACTTTTGGAAACAACTGAAGCATTTGTGCTACTTTGAGCTTGTTCTAATTCATCCTATACAAATATTGATCAATATAATATTATATATTATTATGAAAAGAGATTTTAGTAAATATGTTAATAGCAACAAAAATTTTAATATTTAAAAATTTTAAAAAATATGTTCATTTTTTTTAATTTGGAATTTTAAATAATATTATTTTGTGTTTATTACTTGAAGGTCTAAACCATCCCTAGAATCATTATATAATAATATTTATTATTTATGAAGAAAAAATAATAAATGTTCAATGAGATTTTATAATATCAATGTAATTTGTTTTATATTGTTTAATATTATTTAATAATTATTAATAATGTATTGTTTTTTATTATTCAATACAAAATTATTATTATCATATTAAGTAAATTAAAAACAATTCTTACTTGAATTTCTACCGATCGCTGCAGAATTCGTCTTTCTTTCACCTTTGGCATTAAATGATCAGGGAAATCGAAGATAGTTGGCACAGCACATTTTTTCAAAACCAACTTCCCACTTACAACAGCTTTATTATAGTCATGCTCAGTGAAATGTAGACTACACAAAAATGAACTACAGTTTGGTTTAAAATTGGTCCGTCTGACAGCATGTATCCATTTTTTTAATCTTTCACTATCATTAAGTGGAAACCTTGGACAATAAATATACAAAGTTTAATAATTTATATAATTATATAGGGGCCTATAACTTGAATTAATAGTACAACAAATATAATTACTTAATAATCAACCACAATTAACATTAATACTAACTTGTGAAATATTAACTCGGTTTTAATATCACTTGAACTGGAACAGTTAAACGCACTACAAAAATTCACCATTGTACCTATAGACTAGAATGTAGGTTAGGTACACGTCAATTCTATCAGAAAGAACAAAAAACTGAAATTGACGGACGTCGATCACAAAATTCACAAATCACAATTTTTTTTCACAATTTTACAATATTGATTACAGTGCGGCGTGTTATCAATAAAGACAGAGATAGAAATACCTAAAGTATTCGCCATCTCTTTCTAACACACTCGCTCGCTCGCTCGGTCGGTCATATGGGCGGTGAGCGTTCCAGTTATTATATAGTTCAATAGGCCCAAGTGCATATCCCGATATCCGATACAGTATTCCTGTATAAGTAGGTCCTTAGTATACAGAATGGCGTGTTTTGGAGGAGTAAACTGTTTAGTAAATAAGTTTATGATTATAGAATACGGTTAGAAAACGTTTACTGGAACGCCAAAACAATTGCTTGAACCAAGGTGGATTGATATCAATCCACCTTGGATAGTTGGATTGATACATCGAGGTATATAAACTATACTGGAGCGCGCACTCGTTATCAAAAAACGAGCCGACGCGTTCGAACGATTCCATCACCACTGCAGGGCAAAAGATTACCACACGCCGGCCACTACGTAATATGTTCTCATGGCTCTGAACTCTTGGTTTATTGTTTGTACTGTTTTTTTGTCTTTAACCTTATTTTTCTATTAAAATTAAAATTCGTCAAAAACATTCTAATATATTATATGAACAAAAATGGTTATTTCGTTAACAATCGTAATACAGTTAATTGAATATACTAATGAAATACTTGATTATATTGCTGGATATATTGTAAAAAATATTTGCAAAAAAGTTGTGTGTCCTTACTGTATTGATCTATTAGTAAAAAGTGATCTAACAGATCATAGCTATGTAAAAGATGCAAATTTTACATCTTTTGTAAATCGGGGGAAATTGAAAATAGTTTCATCAGGTGTATCACCAGTGGCGGATTTAGCGTCAGGCAAAGTAGGCAGTTGCCTAGGGCGGCAAATTTTTAGGGGCGTCAATTTTAGGGCAATATTTTATTGAGAATACTCTAAGTTTCTTTTTGATTTTCTAATGTACCGTGATTACTCTGAAGGATGGAAAAAAAATGTTTAATATTTAAGTATAATAATATTCTTGTTAATATAATTTCTTCTTTATTTTATAATACATAACAATAAACGTCCAAGTAAATTATCGAACGACTGCCGGAACGTAGATCTATTATCTAAATACTAAACATGGATAACATATTTCGTTAATTTGTTTTTTTGCTAAGTCGTAATAATTATTAATAATCGCTCGTGGTTCGTTTGATCGCACGGCGTACACACACTACACGCACAATACATACAGATATGATATTATATTTAATACGAATACGGGTGACGATCGATTCGTATTGGAACGATAGTCTAATTATAAACCAGTCACTGTGAATATTTTTATATAATATACTCGTACGTACTATGCATTATGTGTACAAAAATAAAACTTTTTCTATCCAAAAGATAAAATCATGTAATAATTGTTTATTTTTCTTCGGGACTATGAAATAGAGGGCGGCCGAGTAAAAAATAGGTTTATTCTGATTAGATATTCGATTATTTTCAACACAACATTCAAGGCGGATAGACTTCATATTTGGTTATTACTTATAAATTACTGGTAAGTAAACACTATATTTAATAAACACATTTTATTAGAACAGTTTATTAACATAACTGCCATTCATTATTGTTTAGTATCAGTCTTTATGATTTATTTTTTTAGTACTTATGTTAAATAAGTATTTAAAAATACGTTTTCTCGTTGATAAGTTTAATGGGGCGGCAGAAAAAAAAATTGCCTAGGGGCGACAATTGTGTAAATCCGTCTCTGTGTATCACTTATATTATTCAAGAGCTTGACAAATCTTTTCAAGCTGTTGTTGTTATAAATAAAAAATTACATAACAATGTGAAACAAAACATTGTAATGTTAGCAAAAAAAAATATATTGAACAAAAGTAGGTACTCTATTTTTTTTCCCAAATATTGGTTCCCCAAGTCATGAGTATAGCCTCTTTACTGCACTAAGTCAATGTTTTGTTAATATAAGAATGCGCCATTATGCCAAAGAAATAAACTCTAAACAAGTATTTAAAAATAAATCATCATTAAGGCAGAAATTAACAAAATTAATTTTATTTAACAATATTTAAACTGTTAAAACTACTCATTGAGTGTATTTGATTTGTTTTTATACTTTTATTTATAATTTGAATGTAATTTATTTTAGTATGATATGTAAATGAATGTTAAATTATATGTTATTAATATTTTTAAAGGAAATAATAAATATTTTCATTAGTAGGTATTGTATATTGTATGTGTAGTAATGATAAGTATTGTATTTCTCAAATATATATTAGAGTATACTTAGGGTGGCCAGACGTCCCGTATTATACGGGAAAGTACCGTATTTCAAAAGTCTGTCCCGTTGTCCCGACATATGCTTCCGGGACGCTATATTGTCCCGTTTTTTTCATATAATAGAAAATATGTAAAAAAAAAAATTAAATATTAAAAATATAGGTAATCTTCATCTATCTGTATTAAATATCAATTACGGTCTACGGAGTAAATGTATATCGTATATAATTATGCATATTTTGTAGAATAATGGTGTTTTTGCCATATTATTACGATAACCGATTTGTAAGTATCGAATTCGATTATTCGAATATAAAGTTATTTTTGGTTTTCGTCGTAAAGGATCACAGCCCGCATACAGACGATTACGATCACGACGTCGCGACCGACGATGAGACATAATAATATTATAGCACAATATGTGTATATATTATTAATTGTAAATAGAATGATATCTCTCGTAGTGTCGGTGAAAATATTTATAATTTTTATACATCCCCAGTTTCTCAGTTAGTCAGTTAGCCAGTTAGCGTTTAGCATTTCGTGTGTGAACATTTATTGTGTATATCTTACAATCTATCATATCAGTTGAACTAATAAGTAATAAATAATAATTAAAATAATAACTATGCCTAAAAGAAAATGTGTTTTTAACGAAAGTTAAAACTGTAATACTTACAAATACCCAAGCATCAACTTCTAACACCAGTTAAATCAAATATTCATATTACACTATATTATAGTTATCATAGTTTATACTTATAAGTACAAAAAAATATTTATAATTCTTAAAATTGACAATTGTAATAAAATATCCAAAATAGATTATTTTAGTAAGTTAAATATGTATAGGTAGGTATGTTAGTAATCAATTAAGATTTAAGACTTTAAATATTCAAGCATTTCATCAAAAATAGATGTTTATTCATAATAAAAAAATTCTTATCTTTGTCCCGTATTTTCGTATTTTATATCTGGCCACCCTAAGTATACTATACTAATACTTTTAATGTTTTGCTATTAAAAAAATTAAATTATATTAAATTATTTTTATTGATTCCTAATTTAAAAATTGTTAAAAAAAATAATGTATTATACACGTAAAGGTAGTAGGTACGTCGTACTATTATACGGTACATGGCATTAAAGTTGCCCTGCAGTGGTGGGGGAAACGATCGAACACGTCGGCTCGT
Organism: Macrosiphum euphorbiae; assembly: GCA_949089665.1. Classification (NCBI taxonomy): domain Eukaryota; kingdom Metazoa; phylum Arthropoda; class Insecta; order Hemiptera; family Aphididae; genus Macrosiphum; species Macrosiphum euphorbiae. Next base: position 56,551,454 of record CARXXK010000002.1, read on the forward strand.
TTTTCATTACACGGACGGTATACGCAGTGCGCGCTCCAGTATAGTTTAAATACCTCGATGGATTGAATGATTGATATCAATCCACCTTGGCTTGAACATTTTGTTTACTGAAATATTTGATAACATTTGATGTCATAAACTTTTAGTAACCGATCCTCAGTAAACCTTCTTACCAAGTCGAAATCGACGGTTACAAAATTCACTAAACTCGTTCACGAAATTAGTTACCTGGTTACAGTGGCCGTAATCGCGAAAACGATATCAGTTTACTAGCGGTTAGCGGCTTAGCGCCGGTTACACCCATAGATATATTATACAACAATGTTGTATATAATTGTTGTATATTATCTATGGTTACACCGCCAAAACACACCTAATAATTATCTTGTACCAAATATGTATCAAATAGACGACATAGAAGCTGCGAGCTTATACCAGAGACGCCAAAGAAAAACGAAAAAGAAAACTGTACAACCACTGAACCAAGCAGGCATAGACGTGCGCACGGGTAGGGCTGATTGGGCTTTAGCCCCCCAACTGAGATTTTTTTATAAGGGGGTGGGTTGGTACATTATGAAGACATGACTAAAAGTAAGTATAGAATTTTTAGTTTTTAAACGTTTGTGTTTACCCGAGAGACTATACAAACCGATTCATTTAAAATTGAACACCCATTATTTCAAAAAGTGTAATGTTTTTTGAAAGTGTTTTTTTTAAATATTTTTAATCCTGCTTCTAATTATTTAATTTTTTTAATTTTTTGCATGACAACATAGAGTTTTAATTTCATAATCCAAAGCAGAATATTTTGCTAAGTATTTCGATACATAAAAATCGAATTTAGTGCGAGTAGTTTGTGCGTTATAAGTATTTAAAGTTTATATGAGCGGAGTTGAGTGGTACCTACGGGATTACCCAGCAAAATGTACATATGTCCACTACTCCGCTCATCTAAACTTTAAATATTTATATCTCGTAAACTAATAGCCCTAAAGTCGATTTCCCATGAATAATTTATAATAATAAATAAATATTATTGTTAATTGACAATTTTTAATAGATTGAATAGATTTGAATAGATTGTTTTATTATTAGATTATATTTGGGTAAAATTTTAAATCAATATTGATGAATTTTTCCAGTCACCAACATAGGTTTACTTAAACGTTTGTAGGGAAAATGTCTATAATTTTTTTCTTGTGTGACCATGACAAGGTGGTGGGTGATCAGATTGAATTTAGCCATACCTTACTCAGAGGTCTGCGCACGCCTATGCACGCAGGTACTGGGTTCATCCATTGAACTTAAAAGGCCAAGTGAAGGACAATTTCAGGTGAACTTTATGGCTCTGAGAAGTTATCCAGAAGAATTTTATAAATATTACAGAATGACCATAACATCATTTGATGTACTAGTAAGTAAATTAATATGTTTTAATCATTTGAAATATTTTATGAATGCAGCCAATAATAGGTAGGTAGAGTGTTTTATATTTAAACTTTTATTTTTTTTTAAATACATTTTTTTAAACAACAGTTTTTAATTTATGACTTATGTACCTACCCCTAAATATTTAATACATTTTTATTTATTTATATAATTATATCATAGGGCTCGGAACTTATATGTATCTACTCAATAAGTACTAAATATGCATGCTCTTATGCAACTTGAAAAACACAATTCAATATTCCTACTTACACAATAGTTTTTTTATTAACTTTCAAATTATATTATGAACATATATGTATATAAATATTTATTATTATTATACAGTTATCATCAAACATAATCTAAAAAATTGTAAAATTAATAAATATGCTCTTAAAACCATGCATGAGAAATTTAATGATAATTGTTAATTGAGTTAAGTTATGTTAATAGTAAACATTTTAAAAAGTTTAAAGTTAATATGTAGGTATTTTTTTTTTTAACTCAGTAAAGTAAAAAGTTATATGGAAACTTGAAATTAACTTATTAACTTAAGTTGAGTTATTTATGTATTTATTTATTTTATATATTGGTTGCCAGTAATCTTAATGGTTTTATTATTCAATTATTTATAAATTAATGTAACTTGTAATTGATTAAAAGTAACTCATTAAGTACCTATTAAGTTTATATCAGTAAAAATCAGTTTCAAGTTAAATTAAGCTAATAAAAATTAAATTTTAAGAAGTTAACTTACTTTAATTAGTTTAACTTTTAAACTTGTTTATGCCCAGGCTTGTTTAAAACTAAAAAATATCTAAATATGCAAAAAAATGCACTATACATTTTAAAATTTTTTTTTTTGTAGAGCCATAAAATTAATTTCTAGCTTACTTGGCAATAACACAATTGTAATAGCCAAAAGCAACATGCAAATTTAACAACTTCTTAGCCCTAGACTTATATGTGACAAATTAATTAAAAATATAATTATATTTTTTAGTTTTCTTTAGTTCAAAAAGATCTGACTAAGCAACTCACTTGTTTACGTGTTCCTATATCACCTGAAGAGAGGCTGACAGTTACATTAAGGTAAAAAAAAAAAAAAAAACAATAAACATAATTAATTTAAAAATGTAATATTTAGTATTACTTTAAATTGTAAAATATCAATATTAATACTTTTAACATCCTATTTAAAAAAATTAGTTAGTATTGTAGCGAGCTGTGACTATTTAGTTATATGGGTTAAACACATTCAATGCATACGTAATCATATAATGTTCGCACCGCGTAAATTTAAATATTATACACGAACGCTTAATAGAGTAATAATATAATATCCATAATTTTTATATCAAGCGCGTGACCATGAGCTGCGTGCGACAATAGATATATGACTACGTATATGAATAACTACTTGATTATGATTATATGAATATAATTATGTTAAATAACACCACAAATTTACAATATAGAGATATGTAGATTTCCGGCGCGTGCAAGCGTGTGAAATCCACAAAAGGTCACAAAAGGCTTAACCGCAAGACCATATATGGTCTTAAAAAGTATGGAAGTGGCAAGGGACAGAGATCCATCGTAGAGAGCTGATGGACGGGCGTCCGTCAGACGAGCAACCAACCTCAACTTCAACAGTCACACTAAATACTCATAGTCACAACTCGCTTTTAGTTTATTATTTGGACTTAGGATAAATTCCATAAAACTGTTTATAAAATAAATACAATAAATACAATCAAAAGAGGTTATTGTTCTATTATTGCTTCCAAATCAACAAGTAACGCTGTAGGGCACGTTACAAATTGGCGCTGTGGACAGGGTGTCTCAAAAGATACTTAGAAGAAACCCGAAGAACACTTTAAAATTTTTTCGAAATTTTCGAAAAATTTTTTGAAAAATTTTCATCTTCTAAATTCGATCAAGGAGGGAAATCCATCACTGGATCACCGTTGGAAGACTGATCACCTGCCAACAACTCCGAGAAGAATCCTGTACAACTACATAACACCCTACTACAATCAACATTACAACCAAACAAATGGAAGCACCCGCAGTACCCGCCGTGTTGTTGTGAGTATTTAGAGTAATTAAATCGTTGTTCGTCTCCTATGGTATATTATATGACCATAGTATATATTATATAAAGTGAAAAAATTATTCGTGTTAAATTAAATAAGGGAGTTATCGAGAACTTTGAATTTTTCGTGTTAAATAAAATAAATTGTGAGGAACTTTAAAATTTTTAAATAAATAAAATAAAATTGTTCAACCTTAGATTTAAAATAATAATATAAAATAATAAAATAATATTTAATAAATATAATAAAATAATAATAAAATAAAATAATAATTAAATAATAATTAAATAAACTGAAGTTTTAATTTAAAATAATTTTTTTTTTTAATTGTCTAATTAAATAATAATAAAAAATAAAAATATATTGTAACTTAAAAAAAAAATCTTTAACACTTTTAATTAAATAATATTTAAATAAAATAATTTAATAGTTGTTTGAAATTTATTTATTTTTTTTAAATTAAATAACATTGAATAGAGTAATAATTTTATTTTTACAATAACGTCGCGAGTTAGCAAATTTTTAAATATAATAAATAATAATTTAATTTCGTAGAAATTTTCAATCATAAATAAAATAAATAGAATTTTATTTTAAATAATTTTCATTAAATTTAATTACATAATAGTTGCTATTTTAAATAATTTTTCACTCATTCAAATAAATAAAATAATACTTATTGTAATTTTTTCCTAAACGTTTTAATTAAATTAACTTAAAAATTATTTGAAACTTAAATTAAATTTTTTTTTTAGTAACTAAACAATAATTTGTTTTTCCTTTGTCTTTAAATAATTTCCCTTAAAATAAAATAACTAGTTATTCGAACGTGACTTTAAATTAATAGTGAAATAAATCATAGTTTATTTTAAAAGAAATATTCAATTAGTTAAAGAAGGAAAGAAATACATACTCTAAGTAAATTTCATTCAAACCAAATAAAACATAATTAATAAATAATATTTATTTAATAATAAATGTTAATCCTTTTATTAAAATAAAATAAAAAAATTTATTTATTAGGACTTTGAAAATTAAATAACCATTAAATAAAATAATAACTTTATTTAAAATAAATTTCAATTACTTAATAAAATAATTTAATAGCTGTTCGAAACATTGAATTAAATAATAACGTAAAATTTATTAGAAATTAATTTAATTATTTGGAAATAGAATAAAATTAAATATTTTAGCGAATATATAATATATTCGAACAAAATTTTTATTTTTCAGATTGAGTTTAGTGATTGATTAATTATTAAATAAATATGAATACATAGTTTAAATTAATTAGGTTGAACAATTCATAAATCTTGAGTAATATTTGATTGAAATAGATCGTGTAATATTATAATAAATTGGGAATTATTATAAAAAATATTTTAATTATTTTAAGACAGTTGAGTCTTTATTGTTGAATATATTGAGAATTTATTGGGAATTTTTATTTAAAGGCCGGGAAGTAAGTCCTTATATTTTGTGAATTTTATTGAGACAATTGATGTCTATATTTTATAATTTTATTTAACAGGCCGGAAGTAAGTCCTTATATTTTGTGAATTTTATTGAGACAATTGATGTCTATATTTTATAATTTTATTTAAAAGGCCGGAAGTAAGTCCTTATATTTTGTGAATTATTTTAGACAATTGTTGTCTGTATTTGGGAAAATTTATTTTAAAGGCCGAGAAGTAAGTCCTTGTATTTGTTGAATTTATTTAAGACATTGATGTCTATGTTGATTTTATAGGCCGGAGGTAAGCCCTAAGTTTTTGTGAATTATTACGACAATTGAAGTCGAGTTATTGAATTATTGAATTTATATAGGCCGTGTGTAGTAAGTCCTTTTGTGTTATATTTTTCCGACAAGTGAAGTCGAGGTTTTATTGAATTTATTTATAGGCCATGAAGTAAGTCCTTTTGTGTTTTGAATTATTACGACAAGTGAAGTCGAGTTTTATTGAATTTATTACAGGCCGTGTGGTAAGTCCTGAGATTAGTGAAATTAATTGAAGACAGTGAGTCTATATTTTTGAATTTTATTTTTATAAGGCCGAAATAAGTCCTTACGTGTTGAAAGAGTAGGTTGATAATTTTTTTTTTTAATTCATTTAATACAGTTAGTAAGAGTTACTATTTAAATATAGATGTCGTATGACTGGTTAATTGAATTAATGTAAAAAAAAATTGTTTAATAATAGGAATAATTATACTATTATTATTTAATTGTTAGAATAGTTATTTATTTATTTGATATTTTATTTAGGTAGATTTTAGTTAACGAAATAATTATTTACGTAAGATTAATTTATTTTACGCTAGTGTGTCAATTAAATCTTAATTCTATATTTATTTTAAATCTGATTAATTAATTTTAATTACTTGATTATGACTATTGATTAATGAGTCAAAAAGAAACCAATTCTAGTTTAACAGAAAGCGAAGCTGAAAGTATACAAGTAGTAGACCAGAAAGTTAGGGAAGTCGTATTAATTAAATCTGATATTATTGATAATAAGGATAGCGAATTAATTAAAGAAACAGCAGTAGTTGACGATAAGGAATTATTAATTGATTTAAGTACAGAAGAAGGTTATCAATATTCCAAAGATTTCGATAGGGAAAAATATTTAGAAGCTATTAGGGAAAAGGATTTATTGAATACAAGCATAAGACCGATAATAGTAAACGAAACTGAGCTGCGACAGATAGGTACTCGTACGCAGAAGGGGATAGTACATACGCAATTAGAACACGTTAAACGAACTAAGAAAAACAAAATGCCAGGAAAGATTCCATTAGATAAAGCCACCCTCATGATCCCTACATGTACCGGCGAACGGGACGTTTACCAATTCATAAAAGCTTGCGAATTAGCATGTTCGGCAGTAGAGAAAGAAGACCTACCTATTCTCACGAAATTTATTAATACCAAGTTGTTCGACCACGCTTTAAATGTGTGTCGATATAGGGACACTAGTGATTGGGAAGGAATAAAATTAATTTTATTAGACGCTTTCGAACCTCAACAATCCACTTCTTCATTGCAGGTAGCATTAAATTCAGTACGTATGAGAGGTAACGAAGATGTAGGTGCATATGCTAGACGTGTAGAACAGTTATATTTCAATCTATGTGTAGCAAGTACAAAGGGTAAAAGTACAGAACAGGCAAATACAATACGCGATCAGTTAAAGGAACAGACATTGGTAGTTTTTATAAAGGGGTTAATACCTAGCTTAAAGACCATCGTGAAATCTCAAAAACCACCCACTTTAGAATTAGCTATCCAGATTGCTAAGGATGAAGAAACTGAATTTAAGTCTGAGTCAGATGCATACCAATATTATAGAGGCAATAGTTCAGGTAGACAAGAAAACAACTCTAACGGGGATACCAGCAATTCTAATAGACGGAATAATAATTTTAATAACAATAATCGTTATAATAATTATAATGCACCAAATAATAATAGACCTCAAAGTAATCAAAATCCGAATTTTAACAGACCTGATATAAATCACATTAATAGAAATAATTTCAACAATAATCAATATCAGCCTCGAAACAATAATAATTTTAATCGCAATAATGAAATAAAAAAGTATCACGAAAATCCTACTTGAGGATAATATTTGAGTAAGAATGTAAACAAAATAAAATATATACTGGTCAATAAACCATTGGAGATTTTAATTATTAAGTACTATTATAATTGTTAATAATCAAACATTACTATTAACCAACACTTTATTGTAATCAATAAATATTATATATGTAAACTAACATTTATTATTATAACATTAAATATTATATTAATATTGTATTGGAACTATTGTATTTTAATCAATTAACTTAATCAAATTACTAACAAATATTTTATCTGTATTTAAATTTTATATGTAACATTATTGTATCAATTTAATCAATTGTAATACTCTAGACGAGTAATCAAAAAAAAATGTACTAAAAATTATCATGTAAATTGTCATAATAAGACAATGATTAATTATTTATATATTGTATCTGTAAACTCATGAAACATTTATGTAAACCAATTGTAAACTCTTATCTATGTAAAATTTTAAAGCTTTTTGTAGCCCTACAAAATTGTAGCCCCACAAAAACCTTTGAAAGGGCGGTGAGGTGTAGCGAGCTGTGACTATTTAGTTATATGGGTTAAACACATTCAATGCATACGTAATCATATAATGTTCGCACCGCGTAAATTTAAATATTATACACGAACGCTTAATAGAGTAATAATATAATATCCATAATTTTTATATCAAGCGCGTGACCATGAGCTGCGTGCGACAATAGATATATGACTACGTATATGAATAACTACTTGATTATGATTATATGAATATAATTATGTTAAATAACACCACAAATTTACAATATAGAGATATGTAGATTTCCGGCGCGTGCAAGCGTGTGAAATCCACAAAAGGTCACAAAAGGCTTAACCGCAAGACCATATATGGTCTTAAAAAGTATGGAAGTGGCAAGGGACAGAGATCCATCGTAGAGAGCTGATGGACGGGCGTCCGTCAGACGAGCAACCAACCTCAACTTCAACAGTCACACTAAATACTCATAGTCACAACTCGCTTTTAGTTTATTATTTGGACTTAGGATAAATTCCATAAAACTGTTTATAAAATAAATACAATAAATACAATCAAAAGAGGTTATTGTTCTATTATTGCTTCCAAATCAACAAGTAACGCTGTAGGGCACGTTACAGTATCATGTTGAGGTGTTGGAATGGAACTAAAGTGAGTTACATTATAAACTGGTGGTGGAGTAGAAACAAAATTACTTGCTGATGGGTACTCAATAATGGAACTAGGGTTTAAATTTTGTGAGTAGGAATAGGAAAGACCTGTATAATGTATATGGCTGACCATGTGATGGTGGTGCTTGAAAATGTTTGTGATAACTATTGATCATCTGTGGGGTATGATAATATGGATTGTTAAAAGCTGAGCATTGTTGAGAATGGGTTCTTTTAAAATTTTGTATTGTGTTTAGTATATCAATATATAACTGTGACTTGTGGTTTTGATCTACTATTTTAAATTCTGGTAAAAGGGATAAAAGAAAAGATTTATCAGCATCGTCAGGTTCACTTTTTCGGTTATTTAAAATTGAAAGAATCTTAGTTTCAAATTGTTGCTCCGGATCTTGGGGTTTTTCTTTCTTGCGGCGTTTGATATCTTGCCTCCTTTTAATTTTTTCTTTATTATCAAAAATATTATCTTCAACAGAGATATCTCTCCCGACTACCATGCCATACCCTTCATCACTGTTAACACTTTTATCATCTACATCATCATTGTCTGTTTGTGTGCTGTCTTCATTTATATCTTTAACATTACTTTCAGTTCTATAAACAATAGATAGTATACTAAATTAAAAAAATATTACAATATTGTTTTAATAAGTACATAAATAAGACAATGTAGGTATATGATTCTCAGTATGTACACTTTTCAAAACTAACTCCACTAGCACTTATGTATAGTTACAAAAATAACTACTCATTTTCCCATTAATTCAATTATTGAAGATACTGCTTGTTCCACTAGGAGGGTAATTAATATTATGGCACATTGAAATTTTAGTATATGAATGATCTTACTCTCGATTTGTCATAGTTGGACGCAAAAATTCTAAAATTTGACTATAGGCATATTGCTTTTCATTTGTTCTGGCCTGTCCGGATCTAGTCACACATTTCCTGCGGTAGCTATCTCTTAGTGACTTCCATTTTGTTTGTAGGAGAGCAACTGCAAAAATAAAACAGTATACATCTGAACATAACTTTATTCATAACAATTTAACAATATTTTAAAAAAAATAACTCGAATTGGTATTTATTTGTTTGTGATATATTAGTGTCAAAGTTACTAATTATAGTGCTTTACAGTAAGGTGATATTTTATTTCAAATTATATTATTTTAACTAAACCTAATAAAATAAAGAACTTGTTTTTACATTTAAAAAATGTTTATATACTGTGTTATACATACAATCAAATACAAATATGGTTATTTTTTATTTTATAAGAACATTTATTTGTTTTTAGATATTTGGCAACTGGAACCAACTTTTCAGCACTGCATTTTGATTTTGTAATGGGTGTTTCAACAATTTCTAATATTATAAATGAAACGTGTGATATCTTATGGAAAATTTTGCAACCTAGAGAAATGTCTGTACCAACCACAGAAGACTGGCTGCAAATTTCTAAAAGTTTTTATGAAAAAACTCAATTCCCAAATTGTGTTGGTGCAGTCGACGGAAAGCATGTACGGTTGGAATGTCCAAAAAATAGTGGATCACAGTACTTTAACTATAAACACTTTTATTCCCTTATCCTTCTCGCTATATGTGATGCTGATTATTGTTTTCAGATTATTGATGTTGGCTCCTATGGTAAAGAGAGCGATTGCAATGTATTTAAAAAATCTATATGCTGATAAAGTTAATTTTCCACCAGAACACGTCTTACCTGGAGATGAAGAAGGTATACCTCAACCATATGTGATTGTTGGTGATAAGGCATTTGCATTAAATAAACATTTATTAAGGCCCTTCCCAGGAAAATCTTTAAATTACCAAAGAAGAGTCTTTAACTATCGTTTATCAAGAGCTCGGCAAAACATTGAATGTACTTTTGGTATTCTAAGCAACAAATGGAGAATATTTCATACACCTATTTTAGTATCTCCTGATTTTGCTGTCAAAATTACAATTTGTGTTCTACATAACTTTGTACGCCGCAGAGATGGTTTTAGTGCAGAAGATACATTTAGCTACAAACTGGAAGACTACAGTACCAAAAAAGGTGTCGGAAATGCCTCGTCAGAAGCCAAAGAAGTGAGAGAATATTTTGTCGATTATATAAACTCACCTGGAAATATTTTAAGCTGGCAAAATAAAGTAATTGGGTGATTGGATGTAGAAGTATGATTTTTTTTTTGTGTTATTATTAATTGGAATATTGATTTAATAAGATAATATATTATAATTATCTACAATAAATTCTTAGTTTTGTCTTTTTTTAATTTTTTCATCTAAATCCTCAAAATTTGGGATGCATGACTTCGCCACTTTGCACCAACCAACATGTTTCACATCTGACTTATGATAATCCTTTAACTCTTTAAAAAGAATAGTTGTCAGACAATTTTAATATTTAACTTATTTTGAATATTAAATAGGTAGGTGATGTCTTATTTTAATTTGTGGATAATTTAAAAGTTAAGTTATTCACAGTGTACCTCACCTATTTAATGTATTCTACCTATGTGTTATAAAAATATAATACAATTTACAAGATCATTGAAATAATGAAATGTAACAACAATATTATGTTCTTACTTGTTCGGTATTTTTTTGGAATAATGCATTTTAGCTCGGTGGCGTATTTAGACATTTTTCATTTAAAGAGTCTAGATAATTTTCTTGAAAATGTTCAGTAGGAGACTCTGTTTCCCCTACCACCATAGTTCAAACTTGGGGGTATAGCCCCACATATAATTTTGTATCAAGCAGTTAGCTAGTTAGCACCCCAAGTAAAAATGAATAAAAACTGTTTTCTTCAATGAAAAATATAATAATATATTACCTTTTTAATATTTGTATTATCATTAGTTAATTATCAATTAACTATAGACTAGCCATGGTGATTATGATACAAAAACAATTTTTGAGGAAACAAGTTTGTTAAGAACTATATAAGTATTTTGTAATAGACAGCTGTAGACTGATCTAGGATTTTTATGGTAAATAGACGGCAAGGACCGATCTAAGATTTTTGTGATAGGCAGCAGGGACTAACCCAAATATTTTATGGTAATAGACTGATCTAATGAATTAAAGTAATTATTGAGAATAAATAAATTGGTAGACAGTGATAGGCTGATCTAGGAAATTGATGCACGGCCAGCATTTTGAATATATACATGGGAATAATTGATTAAAGTGAAATATTGAATTTTTGAATTGAAATATAGAATGATAGATAATTGTTGAAAGAAATTAATTGATATATCGAAGAAAATAGATTTTGTTTTGAATTAAAAGGCAGTAGATGACCTTGTTAAAAGTAATTGACGTCAAAATTTGAAAAGTTTTGAAAAAGAATTAATTATATGGGCCCTAGGATAAGATTTAGTATAATATTACTACGAATAAGTTAATAGAATAATTGTTAATGAAAAGTTAATTTTTTGTGTTTGAAATTAAAAGGGTGTTAAAGCGCGTAAATTAGAAAATTAAATCGTAAAAAAAAAAAAAAAAGAATAATAAATTAATTTAATAGCATTATATAAGAAATAGGTAGTTGAATATTGTTATAAGATTGCTGGCTTAGCTACCCAGTAATAGTTTAATAATATTCAAACGCGTTACTGCCGTTACTCGTAAAAAAAAAGATCGCGGCGAACCTAGGCGCGTAATAATTTACGTAAAATGCATGCGTGTATAGCAACGAGCGTGTGTTAGTAGTAGTGGTGTGAAATAAATCCGGATTCTCCGGAAATCCGAAAAATGCGGATTTCAGATTTTGGATTTTAAGTTGTAAAATCCGAATATTTGGGTTTCACATTGTGAATTTCTGTATTCTAAAGCAGAAAATAAAAATTTTTCGTTATCAATTCTAATATAAAAAACGAACATTTTCTATTTTAAATATAAAAAACATTCATCGTTCCACTCAGAATCTAAAATTATTTGAACTTTAAAATTGTAAAACAGATTATACATATTTTTGCACTTCACTTTGTGAACAGTATTAAGTTTTAGTTATTAAAAAATAAAAAATGTCTTTATATGATACAGCCCTAGCTTGAATTATTCTGTAGGATAAGTACAACTGAAATGAATAATACTAAATAGTAAATATTCACTACCCAGTATACACTATGACTATACATTTGTAAATTTGGTTCAACTGTTGTATTATAGAAAATAAAAAAATGAAAATAAAATATCTGATTTGTACAGTTGGTTTATAATTTTATACTGAAAATATTAAATGTATATTTAACTATAAGTATTATAAGTATCTATCTATTATCGCCTATCGGTTACAAGGAAAATCCACTTGGTAGTAACTTAAGATTGTAGACTTTGATAGTATACTTCCACTTTTACTTTTGCGATAACCTAACCTAACCGAATGACGCCGTATCATTTGTCAGCATTGGTATTTTTGAAAAACAAGGCATAATTAACAACTTATTATTATTTTATATCATTTAAAATATTATTATTATAACCATAGAAGTAATTAAGTATATATTTTCATTATTTCTTTTACTTTTCTGTTAGTTAAACAAAGTATATTTAGGTATTATTTATTGTGTATTTTTGGATAAATTATTCTGATACTTATAAATGTTGTTACTAATTTCATGTATAAATTGAGTTTAGGTTGTATAATATCTACACGTTATTACAATATTGATGATTGTTGCTGTTATATTTTTGCTTTAAAAGTTTTCCTATAAATATATTAATTTATTACAAAAAAAATAATCTGTATTTATCAAGGCTTTAATATAAGGAATCCATAAAAAAAAATTAATTTAATGTTTCAAAATCCGAAATCCGGATAACGGATTTCGAATTTCATGAATCCGGATTTTCGAACTTCGGTTAATCTGGATTTTTCCCAACACTAATAAGAAATAGGTAGTTGAATATTGTTATAAGATTGCTGGCTTAGCTACCCAGTAATAGTTTAATAATATTCAAACGCGTTAGTGCGTTACTGCCGTTACTCGTAAAAAAAAAGATCGCGGCGCACCTAGGCGCGTAATTATTTACGTAAAATGCATGCGTTGTATAGCAACGAGCGTGTGTTAGTAGGTAGGTACCTACACAGTACAAGCGCGTACGCATGAAACATCGCGGAACTGGGCGAGCGGAACGGGTGAGGGAATAAACCGTAACGAAATTTAACACGCGTAGCATAGGCGATTGAACGTTTTACGTGTTATTAGATAGGTACTCATCCATTTTCGATGTACGACACGCGTTTACGCAATTTATTTTTTGCTGGATCAAGGACGCTATATTGTCTATTAATTCACGCAAAATGAATACCTTAAAGCCCCGTTCACACGACAAATAATTTGTCAAATATTTGACATTCGTCAAACTCCAAATATTTTAGAACCATTTCTAAAATATTTGAAGTTTGACATACATCAAATATTTGACAAATTATTTGATCGTGTGAACGGGACTTAAAGGTGAGCACACACTGCTGCGGTAGACGGTACGGTAACGATACGGTAGTCAATATTTTATTTGTGTGGTAATCTTTACCGTCGGAGCTTGCACACTGATCCGGTAACGATATGAGTAGGGCACGGATGTTGTAGTACTAAAAAAATAGTAAAATTGATTGCAGTATTGCACTAAAAAATACCAAAAATTGCACTTAAAATATTAAAAATTGCACTAAAAAATAACAACGTTTTGTTATAAATGTTTTAAGTTTACTGTTATAAATTATAATCTAAAATTCTAAATAATTCAAAAAAAAATATATACATTACATTATAATCATGCCATTATAAATTTATTATATTATACATCATTGCATTGTACTATAAGTGTTTGTTTTAAATTTTCGAAATCAAACCCTCTTCGATTTGGAGCTAGTAAGTTCTTATACGTCGGTTGATGTAAGCGGAGCGTATTTAAAATAAGATAAATCGCTTACTGTTAAGTCTTCGGGTAAACCATCGAACTATTTTCTTTATCCAGTTAGTATATCATTGATTTTAATAATGGTTTTAAGTCATATATAAGTTTTAATATGGATAAAATAGTTGTATAAATGAGTAAATTCGACAAAATTGCAAAAAAATTGAAAAAATCCCAAAAATTGCACTTAAAACTTTTAGATTTGAATTCGTACTTACATGAAACGTATTTAAAACTTACTTAGCAATTAATTGAAAAAGTAGAAAAAAAGTTGCAAATGCAACATCATCCGTGCCCTAGATATGAGTTACCGGACGGTAAAATATCGTACCGGAACGTTTTTTCGTTACAACTAGCACCAACTGCTGCGGTAATGCGGTACGATATATCTGACACACATATAAGAAATTTTGAGGTTTATACCCTCTCAATTTATTTTCAAAAATATTTTTTTTCCGACAGCTATGTAAAATTAATATGAATATTTTTGTTATAAACCCTTCCCTTCCCACAAGACGATAATTTCTCTGTAAATGAGCCTATAATACAAGTCTTAATATATGTGTAGGTACCTAATGTCTTAATTTTCTTATTATTAATTATAAAGAAACTCTATATCAAAAAATTATAATAAATTAATAATATACGTACCTACTATACGTTAATCAAAATGCTTTTACTTAAAGCTAAATTAAAAAGTAATTATATAACTGAGTTAAGTTCATATTTTTTCAGATCTTAAATTATAGCTTTCTAAATGTTGACTTGACTTAACTTAACTAACTAAAGGTAATTTTTGCCCACATTTGCAGAATGGGAGTATAGGAGTATATTTGATAAAAAACTTATTAATATTAATTATTATGATATACCTACTGTACTTTTAATACTTAATTTAAATATTAATAATATAATTATATTACCTTAAGGTAGTACGTATAACATATAGCACTTAATGCCATAATGGTAATATAGTTGTACAACTAAACAGCTAAACAGCTTCATATTATGTATGTCATAATTATTACAAATTAGATAAACATTATTGTTATTAATATAACAACCGGTAGACGGTAATTATCGTGCATGGTGCATGCAACGTTAAAAAAATATCGGAGCACGATACGATATTTTTTACCGTACCGACGATTTATCGCAGCAATGTGCGCATCTACATTTAATTACATTCGTTTAGTTTTAAACTTTACCGCACAAAGATTATCGGCGCGCCTACCGTTCACCGATCCGATAATATCGTACCAATGTGGTTTGCCTCATATAAAACTATGAGCTCAATTTTATCGCTACCGTTACCGTATCGTTACCGTACCGTCTACCGCAGCAATGTGTGAGTACCTTAGGTGGACTTTTGCATATAAAATAGGTACTCTATAGTCTATGTACAAAAATATGTAATATATAATAATAACTTTATTGCAACAATAACATCTTTACATATTAAAATAAAATAATAAAATATAGGAAGTATATATACATAAAATATAACTTTATACATTTTATGAAAATTAAACAATATTGCAGCACTCCCAAAAAGCAGAGCTTGTGCTGGGAGAGCCAGTTCTTAAAAGAATTTAAGTAAGGTATGCAGTGGCGTAGCCAGGGGGGGTTTTGGGTGTTTAAACACCCCCCATTGACATTTTCCTCCCTTATAAAAATATTGTTTATAGGGTTTGGGACTCCTCGCATTATTTTAGATAAGTTATAAATTTGTCTTATGAAATTTTTTAAATGTCTAATCAAACAAAGTTTGAATTTGCATATTTTACTAAAAGTGTTCATTTTAGCGATTTTTCGCATATTTATTCATATTTTGCATTTTTCTAACTTAAATGCAGATACATACAATTGTCGGGAAAAATCATATTTGGATAACATTGAAAAATATCTTTAAAAATATTATGTTTGGTGAGGTACAATATTCTCTAATTTTGAGATTTGGGGAGGCTGAAGCCTAAAACCATACTATTATAAAATTGAATTAAAAAATTTAGTAAATGATTGGGAGGGCTGTTAAAGTTGTTGGTGGAGCTTGGCTATACGGTTTGCTATATTTTCGTATAGTTATTTTATGTAAGATTTTATAAGTCTCTTTATAACAAGACTGTGTTAAAACTATAATTGACATCTACATTCTAGATTGTACGAAGAAATGAAAATCAGTAGATATACGTGTTCGTTTATTACGGTGTTCGCATATCACGTTATTCTTTATTACATATTTATTAACCTAGTATTTTATACCAGTATTTTTAAAAATCAAGTTGATTTATTTCACAATAGTTTAACAATGTACAAAACATGCAATAGTGTACTCCGTCCATCACATTAATCAATATAGGTGCCTACCTATATTAAAATTAGTTAGCCCGTGTATAAATTATTTATATACCTACTTATTTTTTAGTTTTTTATTACCAAAATTGTAGTATGTTTTATGAATTTTTCAAAAATTATATAAAAATGTAGCTAATTAAAATGAATGTATATATTTAAGAATATTTTGACAACTTTGACTGCATCATATTTCGATAATATTTAGTGCAACAAGTCAAGTCCCGAACCCTAAATTTATTTATATACGAAAACTGTAAAAACTTGGTTTTAATATATACTTAAACACCCCCCATTTCATAATCCTGGCTACGCCACTGAAGGTATGAGTATGTACTATAGTAGAATATGATTATTAAAAAATATAAATTACATTAATTAACAGTAAAAAGAGACTTAACTAGACTAAAGACAAATATATAAAGATTATTAAATGGTGTAAAACAATATAATAAAGAGGCAATAACACAAATTAATTACAATCTAAATTTAATTTTTTTTATATATTTTTTAAAAGTAGAAAGATTCTTAAAATTATTTATATTAATATTAAATGAAACACATAAATGTAAGCCAATATAAAATGATTGTTTTAATAATATTCGAACTCGGTACAAGCGCGTACGCATGAAACATCGCGGAACTGGGCGAGCGGAACGGGTGAGGGAATAAACCGTAACGAAATTTAACACGCGTAGCATAGGCGATTGAATGTTTTACGTGTTATTAGATAGCATAGGCGGACATCGGGGGGGGGGGGCTTAGGGGGGCTTAGCCCCCCTAAATATTTTAATAGTCCCCAAAAATCGAAACTTAATTTGAAATGTCATTCGTTGTTTTCATAATTATGTTATCGTTTTGTTATGCATTATTATTAGTTTAACACATCTATCACATAAAACTAGTTTTGAAAATGTGTGGAGAAATGGCCTTTTCGAAATGACCGATTCAATTTGCCATGCGGTCACGAGCATATTCGATAGACGACGTGTTATCACTTCTTATCGATATGTCGAGCGTCGGCTCGCGGGATCACGACCGTTGTCGTTGTGACGTTATTTTAATATAGAAGATGTTATAAGAGTTTTGTCAGAAAACAAAACCATATTCCCTAATTTGCAAAAACTATTTACCATAGCATTAACAAATACCTATCAGTTCGGCTACTTGCGAAAGAAGTTTCAGTGCAATGAGAAAAATAAAAACTTGACTAAGGACATCCCCATGCTTCAGGATAGGCTCAGCGATCTTTCTATTCTATATATTGAAAAAGATATCTCCAAAAATATAAATAGCAATGATATTTTGAATATATTTGCTGATAAAAATAGGTATTTGTTATTAAAATTAAAATAAAATATTAAGTGTTGTTTATTTTGATTACAACTTAAACATATTCATATTTGTATTAGTAATATATTACACTTGTGCATGGGAAGGGGTTGCGGGGTGCGGGGTCACTTTACATTGGATTATTATAGCCCCTCTAAAAATTCAACCAAATGTCCGCCTATGTTAGATAGATACTCATCCATTTTCGGCGTACGACACGCGTTTACGCAATATTTTATTTTTTGGTGGATCAAGGACGCTATATTGTCTATTAATTCACACAAAATGAATACCTTAATAGGTGGACTTTTGCATATAAAATAGGTGACACTCTATGTACAAAAATATGTAGGTACCTACATACGTTTATCATTCATCTACCTATATTCAGTATTCACTAATAATTAATATAGTATAATATGTATTGCATATTGGACATGGACAAATCTGAAATCGGGGACATTTTCGTGAATAAAGGTATACTGTTTTAAGTGAGCGTACCTATATACACAGGATTATACCTTCAGGATTATACCAGTCAGCGTTTGTACTATTTTAAAATGTTAGTTTAAATGTAATTATATAATACTATAGCTGATCCCGTTCACTTCGTTTCCCGTTAAATGTACCAACTCTATATGACTCAAACATTGTTCAATGCGTTATTTAATATTCGGTGTACTATGATGTTCTAGATTTATCTTAACTTTTCTGTTGCCCGGAATAAAAATTCTGAATTGCAGCAGTATATTATCAGATAGGTAATTTACCTGCGGTAGATCGCGGACCCCGTACTGTTTGTACGTAAGTGTATGATTTAACTCAAAAAGTACCAAAGTTATATTAAGTTTGACGTTTTTACTTAATTCCACCTACCTATAAATCCTAACCTAACCTAACCGTACTAAAATCCGATGAATAAAAAAAACCAAATTTAACTCTTTTTAAATTAGCGTATCTTCTTCCCATAGGTCATTCATTTATATATAAGATATATTTACAAAAAATAATAGGTAATACAAATCAACAAACATGCCCGATTAACCAATAGCAACCAATATTATAATACAATACACCATAGAGTAAATAAAGACAACGGTATCGAGTTCAAATCCCAGACATCAATAAATAGTTTTTACAGTTTTTCTAATTATTTGGTTGACTTTTTAAAAATTTTCTTTCGTAAAAACCTTCACCTGGCAATTACAAACATCTTAAAAAAAATTTGAGCAAAATCGGCCCAGCCGCGTTCTCAACTGATGCAATTTCGAATTTTTTGTCTCCATTTTTATATATATAGATTATTATAGAAAAGAGACTACAGTCATGTAGGTAGTAAAATTACCCCAGCTACGGAAAAATTTACTAGACAAGTAAAAATTAATTGTTACGCTAGGCAATTTTTACCCCAACGGTAAAATTTGTAGGTGGGTAAAAATCAACGTCAGAATAAGAAAGTAATCAGTAATCACTAATCAATATAATATTATTTCTAATCATCTAAAACCGAAAAAATTCAAAAGAAAAACAAATATTTTTCATTATTTCATTGAAATATTTCAACAAGAGTGAAATTTCAAATTCAGAACCCCATAGAAAATGAAAATATAAACACATTCAGTGAAATTTTCATGTATCTATCGTTATTGTTATCGTTATATATCTTATTCGTTATTGAATTACAACCAAATAAGAAAATCGCTGCATGAGAAATCGAGTGAATATTATGCAATGTTGAAAAATATGAACATCAAACGCTCATAAAAATTTAATTTGACTTTCGTGTAAACATTTTTTTTTTTTTGATAAAGTTAGACTAACTTATGAGGAATCTTATTGTACAATCTTGTATTACATTTTGCAGAAACCATGCAATTTTAAAGTGGCCTGAGATTATATTATAGTCAATATTTATTGCGGCATACATCCAGATGATATAAATATAAAATATTATAATAAAATAAAATAAATAAGATAATATTTTTAAAATACTTATCGAACTTAATGGTAACTATACTAATCTCGTTGACATAATGTAATATAAAGCAAAATCTCTTTTTTCAGACTTCGATATAGTAGCTTATATACATATGAAAAACGCGTAGGTACATACGTGCACTTGTGTCTTCTGTTCGTAAGTCCAATAACTATATTATAATATGAGCTTATTAACATTTAACATTTTTCGTTTTAAAAATGATATATATATATTGTATAATTCTGTAATAACTAGTTATAATTCATCAAAATACGACGCACGATATTAGTTTATCGGAGATTGGGACAATTATTTTAGGTGTTCTAAATCGATTTTTAATCGAAAATGTATATTAATAAATACATATTTAATTATATCGTTTCTTATAATATTTTATTAATAAACATTTTATAGTTTAAACTGGACCAGGCCGAACTACTCGAACTTGTACGCGGTGACATTATTTAGGACTATAGGCTATAATATATAACAAATGTCCGTGGCGTGTTGACCGTGATTTTGAAGACCAGTTGCCCGATCATTTTAAAGTGGTATGTGGGTGGGTGAGTACTGGATTTGGTGTGAAAATAAAGTACAAGACTAACTTCATCTGAATATTATAGATATTTATTAAGAATAATGACTTAAATAATAAGTACCTATTATATTAAGTAATCCAGAGGCTAAAATATAATTTTTTTCGTACTACACATTTTATATTAAACTTTTAGTTACCGCGAGGGGCTTTGCCACCCCACCAAAAAAAGTGTATTGAATCTATACACATAAACAATAAACATAGAGTAATCAATTTCTATTTTTCTTTATCTACAGAGTATAGACTACATCGCAAGTTAAGAGTGTGCAATAGTAAAAGCGTTACGTATACAACGCTCCAGAGATGGCGTTGTGCGCCGTATCGCCGCCGTCGCGGCTGGACATAACCACGCCCATTGTTTCCGTGGCAAAACCTACGCGGAATACTCGCAAGTCGCAGGAGAGGCGCATTATTATTTCACGAACAGTCTGGTTGAGCGGGTCCATACAATATTGACAATGACCATTGCGTAAATCGTCACCCGTGTATTTCCTGCACGTACCAGTACGCCGCGCTCTCAATCCTCGCTAGACTTACTTTTTAATGAAAGCTCTTGTTTACTTAAATATGTGTCTCAATACATAAATTACAACAAATTTAGCCAGATGGCTTGATTTACATTTGTAACCTTATTAGTAATTACTTTTTTAAAATACACACTAAATATAAATTCGTTATGAATAAATACATCTTTTAGTAACCATGTTGGGTCTTTTACGTTTTAACTTTAGGTAATCTGAAACACTTTTCATACGATAGTTGATTATTCTCCTATTTACGTATCTATTAGTAATGATTTAAATAGGTAGTTGATATTAATAAATATAAACAGCATAATATACCAAAACCGCTTAACCTAATTCTAAATTAATAAATCTTTGGAAAATTTCATTGAGCGCCTATTGAAAACTATGATTTAAGTAACAGTGGATTGTTTCAAGTTTCAATGAATAATACTTTTTGAATAACCTAATTTTTTATTTTATAATTTATAATAATAATAATTTGGCATTGGATGTATCTAGATACTTATTTCTTTTTCGCAGTTATTATATGTGGTGGATCTTTAATATCCGATAGAAACATTCGTCTACTGTACTGTGGATTAATTATCTCTGGCAATAAACATTCTTGATAAAAACTGAAATAAAATCATAGTATAGTTACATGTTGATTATCCTTTTCATCTTAATATTTTATCTTCATTATATAATCTACTATTTATATTTTACACTATTAGGTTACAATTTGTATAGCATAGAATTTAATTTTTAATATAATTTACAGATACTTACAGATCTAATTTTTTTTCCATTTGTAACCAAAAATCATGATCATACATCACGATTTCATGATAAGTCCATTTGTCAGAAAAAACGAAAAAGTGACATGACTTTTTTTTACAAATGTGCATCTGACCCTGAATCTGATAATAATAATTATTATCAGATTTTAATTTTATGTTTTCAGTGTGTTTGTCGTATTTTAAAAACGGCAACTAAAATTTAAAATTGTAAAAAAAAAATCTAAAATACAATACTATTTAATTTCATATTATCATTTTTATAGGTACCTTTTTATCCTTCACAGCATCAATACAACTACAATAATCTTTGGCAGAATAGGGACATTTTATCTCAATTAATGAGTCATCTTCAATTATTAATCCATCTGAAAATATTATAAAACGTATTTAATAAGTATCTACGATTTAATTATTTAAATAAAATACAATTTATTTATTAAAAATTATATTACCAGGCGTGGCGGCAAAATAAGACGTATTTTCATCAATAAAAAGACCACAAGACATTATTTTTTTACCACTAATTTCTTCAAATTTTTTAATTGCTTGAGGTTCCATAGATTTTCCATACTCCGTGGCTTTAGTAGAAAATTGATGGTATAGTAAATTATAAACAAGTTTTTTACATGATGTCTGTGGTCTTCGTTTGCATATGTTACCAAAATTTGATGCTGTGAGACGGTTTCTTCTTTCAGCGTGCCACCGAGAAGAATTGTGTTGTTCTCTTGTTTCTTCCTCTAATATTATTCTACCATTTTCATCAAGAACAAGGGAACTTAAAAATGTCAGTTTTTTTGATTCTATATCATTTTCTGTAAATTCGTCGACGAGAGGTTCAGCTAAACCATAATGCTCGTCTGGACCAAAAGTTAATTTTTTTCCTATTCCTTTTTTTATAGGAAAAAGTGTTCTTCTATTTTTAGAAAGAGCTTTTTTTTTTAATTTGGCTTTCAAAAGTTTTTCCCAACACATCCTATATGAATTAATAGGTATATTATTATTGATTACTCGCTTATTCGTCTTGTACCTACATTACTTATCGGTAAATTATTATTTATTACATTTAAAATTATTTTCGAATATTAATTTATACATTAATTTACTAATAAGGAACAGTCAACATTTGTCGATGGATAGTAATTTACGATAAGTAGAGCGCGTATTTGTATGCATTTGTATATTTATTCTGGTTGATCGTATGATATGCTAAGTGAGCACAAAATGTTTTTTATGACAGGTAAGGATTTAAAAAAATTAAACTTTTTTAATGCATATATTTATGCATATTTAAGATTTTTTAGCGCATATTCGGTTGGTTTTTAATGCATATAAATCCGTGCTCTAACGATAAGAGTACGAAAAACGAGCGTTGATTAATATTTATTATTTATAAGCTATTTTGACATCTGTCAATTACTTTCTGATAAATTTAACAAGACAATAACTTACCTGGACTTATATCATTCACAGCATTTTTATGTAAACATCTCAACAGTTGTCCAGCAGTATTATGTGATATAACAGCAGCTTCCACTCGTGTATTGTATGAATGACGCTGAGAAAAGTTGATACGTTTTCCAGCTAAATGTTTGTTTATAATGCTGTTGAACTGCTCGCATACATTATTGTCTACGTTCATCAAAAGACTATTAGCATTAGTTGTTAATCGTCCGATGATTTGTACAATTTCTTGAACCATGCCAGATTGTTGTGCTTCATTCAATAAATTTTTTTCATTTTCTTTCGCACCTTTACAAAAATATAATTCGCATTGACTATGTTCACCCAAAATGTGTTGAAAACTGTTGTTGATATCTTTACGTAATCCTATATAAAATTAAATAATTTAAAAAATTAAATAAATACAAATAATTTAAAATTACTTTAATTTTACCTATAATACCTACCATTTATCTTTTGACTTGTGGATTGATTTTGCAATTTATTTCTGTAATCAATTGATTTTACAATCGCAAATCTAAAACGCTTCAAATTTTTTTTTATGTGTTTTCTCAAGATTATAGGATATTTGATATTTTTTATAACAGCCATTAATTTTGTTCCGTAATTTCGTAATAAATGATTACGACATTCTATTTTTTCAATTATGAACTTGGGTCCATATGGCATACTTTCCTTTAAACGTTTTGTTACACTAGAATCTCCATCGCCTAAAAATAAAATAAAAATTATACAGTTTAAATATATATTTTGAATGTCTTGGTTCACTTTAAGTTTTATTAACCTATAATTTTATCATATTTTAATCCGTGCATTTCCACACTCCGTTTAAATCCTTCCATTACAGCATCAGCTTCCATGCCTGTCGCAGATTTAGACCAGTTCATAAAACAAACGTGTGTCGGTATTGGCTCTTTTTTATTTAACGATTTTTGACAAATAACGCAGTATCGATTTCTTATACCGATAAACAAAATTTTTTTTGTTCTATATCCTATTATCGTAGCCTGAAATTAAAATGTAAAATGTTAAGTAGATAATAGCTTAAATCGTTAGATTACGTGATTTCGTAAAAAAATAATGTCAGATGCTCATCGATGTAATATATAATGACGCTCAAGAATATAAATCCATTATTATAATGCATAAAATGCAAAATAAAATTGATGTAGGTATAATACTAAGTCTATGAAGCATGAAACAAATGTATTTACTGATAAACTACTCGTTCAATTTTTTTATGCCAAAAACTCGTAAACAATAATTTTTTTTTAGACAATTTATTTAAATTTTTTTATATTATTATTTATATTTATAATAATATTAAATTTAAAAACAGAATTTTAATATTACAAAGTTCGTTAATCACATTTATGATTAAACAGAACTTTATGTTACACCCCCCGTGTATAGCTCTATATTTCTATAATATTATACTTACTGCACCAGATAAAGCGTCATATTTTGTTTTATAGCTTCTTTTTCCCCATTGCCCATCTGCTACAACTGTGCACATAGGAATACCATCACTGTCAATATCTCCATTTTCTATAGCTAATTTTCGTTCTTCTTCGCCAGCAATCTTCATAACGTTCTCAGCTATTTCGTGAATCTTTTTTCCAATAATATCATGATTTCTTATAAACGTGTTACTAGTCATGCTTGGAATGTCCATTGTAGCACAAATTTCTTCTAGCTGGGAATGGCCGATGCCTATAGAAATTGAACCACTCACAGCAGCTTCATTGATTGGCATGTATGATTTTGGTCTTTCTTCTTCAGACTCAATAATACGCACTATCTTACACATTTTACACGAAAACGTAAAATTTGATCGTAACCCAAATCGTCTTTCGTATAAGAGTTCCATGTCCATGAAAGTACAACCACAACCACCTTCATGTACGCATTTCTTAATTTGATCAAATATATAAAAAATATCGACTATCCTTCGGCCGTAATTATTTGACTCACTGCATAACTCAGGTAATATGTTAGGTGATTCATCAACATTTCTATATACATTAATATTTAAGAATTAAATTATTTATTAGCATATTTTACTGAAAAAATATTATTTATTTTAAATTTAAAGCAGTTAAATTACCCTTCATTATGAGTCAAAACTTCTACCGGTGAAAACAAATTGGCTTGATTATTTATTGAAGAAATATCACAACTAAGACTTTAAAAATATGCATTATATTCATAGTGTACCTACTAAATTTTTGATAACTAAAAAATATTTAATAAAATCTTACTTTTCAGAAAATGATGATGTTGCAGGAGTCGAATAATTTGCTCCTAACGTAAGGCAGGTGGATTGATCAATCATATTATCAGATGTATTAACAGAACTAATCTGAGTATTACTAATATTGTAGTCACCATCCCTTATTAAAAAAGCAAGATATAACAAAACATATTAAAAAAAAATATTTTTTACTATTTCTGTTTTATTAATTATACCTAGTCTATTACGACTCGTCAAAACTTTAAATACTTATAAGTAGATATAGGATGTTGATGACCACACAAAAATGCCCTAATACTCAAAAAAATCTGCTTAAATTGTATAGTAGAGTCGAGTGAATCTCGTCTTAGAGTAGGTCACTGTGATGAATGTGTTAAATTTAAATTCTATGATAAATCATTGACTGATTCTGAAACGATTCTGAACACAGACATTTGTCAGCCTAAAATATTTTATTTTACGTCTTTTAGTGTTGGTAACTATGTTTTTTGACGGGTTTTATAAAAATCCTAAGTTCAAATGTACCTATATAAAAAAAAGCGGGTAATTGGGTATCGCTCTGCTGTACATTAGGTGCCGTATGGATCACTATTATATATTATAAAAGTGTTAAATTTCGTAAAAATCTAAAATTGAAACGCTCATTACATTTTTCCTATAATGACGCTTCGAGTTTTCTCTATAGCTACTTGAAGGAAAACTTATGGAAAACTTAGTGTTGAATTTTTTATCCTTAGATATAAACACAAAAAATGTTATGATTTTTCAACTTCAAAATTACTTGCAAATTTTGGCGATTTTGACATATTTCGTAAAAATGTTAACTATTAACGCTTATAAAAAAAAATTGTGTCTAACGATTTTCGATTTTTTTTAACTACAATAAGAACCACTCATAAGGAACCTTGTATTAAATTTTCAAGTTTTTTTGGCCTTCCAAAATTTTGTTATCGACATTTCAAAAAAAAAATTCTCAGAAAAATCGAAAATTTCAGTGGTCTATAAGTAGCTCAAAAAAATTCGAAATATTTCAAAAAGTTAACAGTATGTAGATAACACTAATATAAACATTTGGTGAAAATTTCAAGTATTTACAGTGATTATTTTTTGAGTTACAACCATATAAGAAAATCGATTTGGTCGAAAAGTGGTTTTGCGTAAAAATTCCCGTTTTTCCTTTACTTTTTTTTGTTTTTCTCTATTTTTTTGAAAACTGTTGGAAAATTTTTAATTTTTACCTCTATAATGCACCAAGGATATTCACTTTGTCATCGGAAACCACCCCCGAAGTTTGAAATTGAAGCATTATTTCGACTAGTTATGCTGTACACAGACACAAAAAAACACACAAAAAAAAACACAAATCATTGTAAAAAAAAGGTGGGCAAGTGGGTGTCGCTCTGCTGTACAGTAGGTTACAAGTGGGTCACTGTATAATGGATGGTATTAAATTTGAATTCAACGATATAATATCATTGTATAAGAAAAACGATTCTGAGCGGTGATGGTATGTCAGTCTATGTATAAGGCATATTATATACATATCTATGGTATTAAACAAAAAATTGACCTATAATAGGTACCTATAATAAATTCCAAATTAATCATATCACAATATCCATTAGATACTTATAACGCGTTATACATCAACAAAAACCGTGATACTATCATAGATATATAATAGTACACTTTAGAAGTTTCAAGTACCCACGAATAATATTATTCAATCACAACAAAATAACTAAAATCGTAATTCTTGGTTTAAATATGAAATTTTGTCTAAATTTGAAATTAAAATGTCTGTAAAAAATAAGTGTGTTTATATATTTTTTAGATTTTTTGGTTACACTATGAATTATTTAAGAGAACCTTTGTTTTAAATTTTCAACTCTTAGTTATAAAAACTGAACATTTTATAATTTTTTAATTCCAACGATTGATAATTTTCGAGATTTTGATAAATTTTGTCAAAATTCCAACTTTAAATGCTTATAAAAAAAAACTGTGCCTATGTATTTTTAATATTTTTCAACTGCTATTGTAACAATATATCAGGAGCCTTGTATTAAATTTTTACACTTTTTGGCCCAACAGATAAAACTGTATTGATATTTATAGAAAAAAAAACTAAAAAAAATTGAAAGCTGTAAATGTCCATAAACATCTCAAAAAGAGTCAAAATATTTTCAAAATTGTATGGTGTATAGAAAATGCTAATTTAAACATTCAGTGAAATTTTCATGTATCTACAGTTGTTCGTTTTTGAATTGTAACAAAATAAGGAAATCGCTACATGAGTAATCGAGTGAAAATCCAATGTTGTAAAAATTTGAATTTCAAACGCTCATAAAAATTTAATTTGACTGTCCGGTAGAGATTTTTTTATTGATAAAGGTAGATAATTTTATAAGGAATCTTGTGTTTCATTTGTTTTAGAGTTACACCAATAACCAAAATCGATTTTTTGGAAAACCAATTTTGTGTAAAAATTCCCGTTTTTCCTTAATTTTTATGTTGTTTTTTCCCGGCGCTTGTGAAAACTACTGGGAAATTTATACTTTTGACCCCCCAAAGTACCAACTAGATTCACTTTCCTACCAGAAAAGCTACTGATGAAGAAAATCCAAGCACTTTTACTGTCCTAAAACGTGATGACAGACACAAAAATATAAAAATATAAATAAAAATATAAATAAAAACATACATCATTGTAAAACCAATACATTCATCGCTCCGCTCAGAATCTAAAATACGTCAAAATGTTGACAAAAAAACAAAAAATGCAAATAATATGGTAGCTAAAAATGCCTAAAACTGCGAAAAAGTGCAATAGTTATCAATATCCTATTACTTATAAGTATGTATATTATGTTGTTATTTAAAAAATTAAAAACTTAAAAATAATAAGTTTAGGAATGAAAAAATAGTTTTTTTTATACATACTTATACAATTCAATAATTATTGTTAGAGTACAGACTAAAACTATAAACAGTTAAATTGTACTTACCTTTCATTTTTACTACAGTAATGACGAATGTGTGAAATATTTTTCATTTTTTTATTTGTACATCGTTTTTTTTGTATTTTATTTTTCTTATTTCCCATAGTGTTTTATAAAAATATATAAATAAAATATATAATATATAAAATAAAAACTAAAAAAATAAGTTGATATATAACTAAAAAGCTTGTAAAAACGGAATACGCACAATGCACAAACTAATATTTTGAGTTTGCAATGAGTATAAAAACAATAATTTTACCCTCCCAAATATCGTATTCATAAACTCATATCTAACAGCGATAATAGTAATAACACTAATAACCATTTATATTATAATATAATATGATTATTATCGTATTTATGATTTTCGTCAATTATCGAAAATAATACGGAGAAATTTGTCTCGTTGCATGTTTGCTATTTTAAGTTTTATTTTAATTGCAGCGCGACTAGGTTGCGTTGTAGAGTGGGGGGACTGCCGCCACCCAAACGAACGTTGGAATTCATAGTACCGCTAGGAGCAGCACTAGACGGGAAAAATTTCACACGTAAAACATGCTTACTTAGATTGAAAATAAATCGATCCAGAATGGTTTTAGGGAAAAAATTCAAATAATCAAAATTAAAGAAAATAATATTTTAGAGGGCATCTCGGAAGAATTTTCTTCATTATTTAAATTATAACGCTCAAACAACAGTTTAAAGTAGTACATTATTTCAACAATTTCAATTAACTCTAACTTTAAGAAAAAAAAACTTTTTTGAAAAATTGCTCCGAGGTGCCCTCGGTAATGTTATTTTCTTTAACTTTGTTCCTGGGTGTTTAGCTGTAAAATAATCATGTAGTAAGTTATTTCTTATCAAAATGGTCATGTTTTGGATACGAAAAAAGGGTGGTATTGCGTCCTCTTAACGATTTATGTCCGAATATTGGTACGATAATTAATTCGGTATTATACATAATATTGCAATAAATGCACAGAACTATAATAATACTATACAATACCTATTATAGACAGTGAATTGCGAAATAAAAATCCCCGATTTTAGGAAAAAAACATCCCAGATTTCAATATTAGGTACTCACATAATCACATGAAATTGATTGATTAAATGTTTTTTTAAAAGCTAATTAATGTAATTACCACATATTTTTTAATATTTAATTATAAATAAACACAAGGTTTAGGAATAGCTATCATTAAAAAAATGAATGTATAATAAATAGGTAGTGTTCAAACATTAACAATAACATTATTTTGTTTTTGATTTGAAACAACATAAGTAAATATTATGTTAATGGTTCTTGTAAAAAAATATAGGTAAATACATTCAGTAACTATTGTTTGATAATTATTTGTAATTTGTATCGATTATTCGAAATATTTTTATTTTGTAATATTTTAAATATTGTATCTATAAGTAAAACTTGTAAAATCGACTCCTAATAATACGTAATAATTATTATTAATATTTAAAATTCTTATCTATCTATTTCCCTACGAAACATCAAATAATTTTTCAATTAATGAATAAAAATGTGTAAAAAAAAGCTAGTATAGTAGTTATTACAGGCCATTACACACTTTTTAATTTCGTATTCCACACTTAGTATTTCGTACTACACAAAGTGTGTCGTACTACACACAATTTTAGTCCCTGAAGTAATCAATTGGTGGTAGGTCATTCAAAAATGAATTGCCCGAAAAAATATTTCATTTAGCCACGCCACTGATATGTACGTATAACATAATTTATTATTATTATTTATTGATTTATCTTTTTCTTTTTATTGATAATCGGTGACGTTTGATCCATCGCAATTTTATCTGTCGGCTGTATTTTTTATTTGTATTTGCTATAATATTATGTTGTTTAAATATTAAGTGTTTTAATGGTTTTAGAACTTTGGAGAAATGATACTGACATTTACGCAATTTTACTAACTATTCAATACATACATATTGTAAAGGAAAATGTAAGTAATTTAAAAATATATAAACCTTTTTTGCATTCATTTTCAACAGTAATTTACAAAAATGGTTTTCTTTTAATAATTAAATATATCATTGATATTATTGTAAAAACCTCGATTTTGGTGCTTTATCGACTTTTCTCTACGGGTACCGTTAAAAAGTATAAAATCAAATAGCTTAATAATGACAGTTGTAAAGATGAGATATGTACACAATCATAAAACATTACTAGTGAACGATTTGTTCAATTTATTAGTTTCACAAACTCATTACCTAATTTTTTAGAAACGCTGAAGTATCAGCAAATTGTACAGGCTTAAATGTGGAATTGATTTAGCGGTGTGGAAATATTTTATTAGCTATGGCAAGTGGAATGGTAATAAATATATACAACTTTGAAGAATATTGTTTAAAAACGGCAAAGATGTTTGTTACGTTATATCCATGGTACGATATGCCTGCGAGTGTGCATAAAGGGATAATACACGGTGCGGATGTGATACGATTTTAACCACTTCCAATGGTAATATTATATACCTAATACTATTTATCAAAAAGAATGTGATACATAAAATTGAAATTATAATATATTTTAGGTAAACTATCGGAAGAAGCACAGGAAAGTCGAAACAAGGACTATAAGCAATAGGTACAGAGAACATAATACTCGTAAAAACTCTAGGCTGAATACCAACGATGATTTGATACATATATTGCTAATTTCGTCATTTCGTCCATTCGTAATGAGTCAAAAAAATATGAACAGAAGTTATCAGATGATGTTAAAAATTATTGATTGTTCAAGAATCAGATGAAGACGAATAAAGTGACATAAATCAATCCTTTTCAGAAATCGGTTTGACTGATTAATTAAACAATATGGTACCTACCTACCTATGTGCAATGATTTACCTCCGTAGAATATATTTTATAAAAGTGTTAATTTTAAATGGTTAATTTGGTTCTTTAATTCCTTATTTTTTTTTTTTACTTTATATGTGTATATTTATTGAAAGACAAGAATTAATTTAAGAGTCGATTGAGTACCAAAAATGTGTTTTTGAAAATAGTACTTCATATTTATAAAGAAAACCATTTTTGTAAATTACTGTTGAAACTCAATGCAAAAAATGTTTATATTTTCAAACAGCCATCAATTTCCTTTACAATATGTATGTATTGAATAGTTGGTAAAATTGTGTAAATTACAGTATTACTCCTCAAAAGTACAAAAACCACTAAAAAACTAAAAATGTCAACATAATAAAGCAATTACTAAAAAAAATAAATTAAAATAAAAAAATAACATGTCGTTGTTACATGTAGATTGTAGGTATAGAGTGTAATAACTGTGTAAAATGAAATTCTATTTTTATCGTTGAAGTGTGAAAATTAAATAATATAAAAACGTATAACAATTTGAAAATATCAATCAATTAATAATCTATATATTTTATACTAACAGCTGTAAGTCGGGTACATGTTAATTAATTATTTTGAAATTCTGGTCTAAGCGTCAGAATATTGTAACGATAAATTATTGATAAAAAAAAACCAAAAATTTTTAGTTTAATAAATAGTACTTTTGGCAAGCTAAATTTTTGTTTCATCCCACTGTGGGACGGCGCGAAACCAAAAATATCTGCAGGTTCGTCAGTAATAAAGGAAAACGAATTCGCGGAATTAGCTTCACATACTATTTCTTCTTTAAATATTTTTCCAAATAATCCAATTTTCCATTTAATTCATTTTGAGTAGTATGGGATGAATATTTAGCATTTCCCACATTAGTTAAAAAATGATTTTTCAATATCTCCATATTGACTCCTTATTGACTGTACTATTATTTATGTCATTTGAAGTAGAGCCAGTTGAGGCTTTATTAAGAGAATCACACAGCTTGAAAAAAATTCTGATGTCCACAACAATATTAACAATAAAACAAAATATTAAATATACTAAATACGTACGTAATTCAGCGTGGTCTGTGTTTCTCAGTAGACGTTGACAAATAATTTAATTTTACAATTATTACAATAATTCCCAATGTGATATTGTACATTCGATTTATTTCTAGTTATCTGACAGACGTCGTGTGCGTATGTGTGAGTGGTGCGTCGGTCGTCATAAGTGGTAGGCGATTAATATGAATTCACAGAATTTAAACGTATTTAATTTTGAGCGATTAATGTAATACGCATTATTTTGTACGCCTCATAATAATATATTGTTATTACGATCAACGGCACACACTAAAGTAGGTAAATATATCGATGAAATGTTAATAAATCAAAATGCAAGTTAAAACGTTCAACATTATATTTGAGTTCCAGGGGGGGGAGCAAATGCCCCGTCTTGCCCAACCCCCCTACGTGAGCGCAACAGTTGTCATTCACAATAATTTTACTCATTCAGCGATAGTCGGCATAAATGCTGTTTTGACCGTTACCGTAAGCGACATAATTTTGAAAAACTGTATTTATTCGCAACAAGTGTTTTGAATGAACGTACCTAATAACGCATATTATGTTCGTACATAGGATTGTTGAACTCGTACACCGACTGACTTATTTTGTGTTTGTTCATTGTTTCAAAACAGTAGATATGTCATCGAAATTCAAGGTCCCTAGAATTTCTTATTATTTTATTGGACGCCAGTGCGCCGGCTTCGCTCGACGACAAATTACCGAGTTTTTATACAGGGTTATTCAAAATGATTCATCCGATTTAAAGTGCTTATATTATTTTATTTTTTATGCTTAGAACAACATAATGTTATACATTAAATAAAAGAAAAATATGTCAGGTTTAATTAACTGTATCTATATAGATGTTCTATGTGAGCTCCTTTGGTTACACGAATAACATTTAGTCGGTAGTCAAATTATTCATACCATATACTTTTTGCAGCATATCTTTTGTAATCGACTCCATGGCTGTTGCTATTCGTCTAGATTTATATTTTATAAATTATCTGGGTTGGTACACATTTTAAATTTTCCCTAACAATTTTCGTCATTTGCCCTTTAAATTGTATAGCATCCCTTGCCCTTTTTTACCACTCCTCGCCTGTCGACAACAACAGTAACAATAACGATGTTGATGATGACGAGTCAAGTCAGGTGAAAGTTGAAGGGCGGGATCGTGTAAATATATAACTGCGTGAGTCGCGGGACGTAGGTATAGGTACCGCAAAAGTGAGAACTATATTTTGAGGATAGATATTATTACGATGGCATGATATGATAAATGTAATTGATAATAAAATTGTATCAATGTCAAGTCATTATTGTATTGTAAATTCAAAATATTATTACAATATAACGATCAAATATACATATGTCATCTTAAGGGGACTGCATCGTAGCATATTTTAAGGAGTACTATTTAGGCAATTCATGTGACATATAAATTAATACTGTATCTGTGTGTGACTGCATAGGCGCAACTATAGAAGGGTGCTTGGGGGTGCTTCAGCACCCCCAAACTTTAATTTAGCACCCCCAGTTCAAAAACAGCAAAAATTGAAAAATCATATGAAAAAAATAGTATTTTTTTAGCTTTAGGTACTTAAGGTTTTTTTTTTATTTCTTCGTTTTTAGCAGAAACACAAATTATTGTTTGTAATGATTATAGGTACCTATATCAAATATTAGAATTTAGAATTCTTCAAATTTTTTTGGAAATTTTCAGTTAGAAATTTATAAAAGTTTTTCCTTTCATAGCTAACATTATAAATGTTGATAGAAGACTCCTCACAATTGGTACTATCTTAAACAAAAAAAAAAGTTGGGTAAGTGGATGTCGCTCTGCTGTACTGTAGGTTACAAGTGGGTCACTGTATAATGGATGGTATTAAATTTGAATTCAATGATACAATATCATTGTATAAGAAAAACGATTCTGAGCGAAGACGGTATGTCAGTCTAGGTTTAAGACAAATTATATACATATCTATGGTATTAAAAAAAAAATTGACCTATAATAAATTCCAAATTAATCATATCACATTATCACAATATCCATTAGGTACTTATAACACGTTATACATCAACATCAATAACAAATCCTGATACTATCATTGATATATAATAGTAAACTTTAGAAGTATCAAGTAGGTACCCATGAATAATATTATATAATCACAACAAAATAACTAGGTTTTTTAATGTGTGATTTCGTCCAAATTTGAACATAAAATGACTATAAAAATAAACTGTGATTGTATATTTTTTAGATTTTTTGGTAAAAGAATTAACTACTTACGTGGAATCTTGTTTTAAATTTTCAATCCTTAGCGATAAAAACTGATTATTTTAAAATTTAATAATTACGATGATTAATAATTTTCGAGATTTTGAAAAATTCTGTTAAAATTCGATGTTTAAATGCTTATAAAAAAAACTGTGCCTATGTATTTTTAATATTTTTCAACTGATATTGTAACAATATATCAGGAGCCTTGTATTAAATTTACACTTTTTGGCCCAACAGATAAAACTTTATTGATATTCATAGAAAAAAAAACTAAAAAAATTTAAAAATGAAAATATCCGTAAACAGCTCAAAAAGAGTCAAAATATTTTCAAAATTGTATGGTGTATAGGAAATGCTTATACAAACATTCAGTGAAATTTGCATGTATCTATAGTTATACGTTTATGAATAACAATAAAATAAGGAAATCGTTACATGAGAAATCGAGTGAACATCCAATGTTGTAAAAATTTGAATTTCAAACGCTCATAAAAATTTAATTTGACTGTCCGGTAGAGATTTTTTTATTGATAAAGGTAGACAAACTTATGAGTAATCTTGTATTACATTTTCAAATCTTAGATTTAAAAAGAAAAATTTTTACGAATACGTAACTCAAAATAATTTGCTAATTTTCGTGATTTGTCAATTTTTGAACTTTAAATGCTTATAAAAAAAAACTGTGACTAACGATTTTTAATATTTTTCATCTGCCTTAGAAACAATATAGTAGGACCCTTGTATTACATTTTCAATTATTTCTACTCAACAAACAAAGTTTTATTGATATTTTTAGAAAAAAAACTAAAAAAAAATGGAAAATGAAAATGTCCCTAAACAGTTCATAATAAATCAAAATATTTTGAAAATGTTATCGTGTATAGAAAAGGCAAATATAAACAACCAGTCAAAATTTCATGTTCCTACAGTCATTTGTTTTAAAGTTACACCAAAAACCAAATTCGATTTTGTCAAAAACCTATTTTGCGTAAAAATTCCCGTTTTTCCTTCATTTTTATGTTGTTTTTCCCGGCGCTTGTGAAAACTATTGGGAATTTCTAAATTTTGACCTCCTCAATGCACCAACGATATTCACTCTACAATCGAACAAGATACTGAAGTCGAACATCGAAGCATTATTTCGACTACTTATCGTGTACACAGACACAAAAATAAAAAAACACACATCATTGTAAAATCAATACATTCATCGTTTCACTCAGAATCTAAAAAGTTTACTGGAAAGTAAGATACATTTTTTATGAGTGTTATTTGAATCTAAAATGTGTACAACATTGAACTTTCAATTTTTATCAGTAAATTAACGAAATTTCATCTATCAATTTTTGATATTTTGTTGTCCTAGATACTTGAAATTTTTATCAAATGTTAAAATTAAAATTTTCCTTACATGGTAAAATGTTTAAACAATTTTGACTCTTTTTGAGGTATTTATATCTGAAAAATTTTTTAAATATTATAAATTATTTTTCAGTTGGCAATTCATAAAATATTTTCTTTTCACAGTTAAGGCCCAAGATTAAAAATGTTAATAAAATATTTCACATAAGTTTGTCTACCTATAAAAAAAACGTATACTTAAACTTGAATTTTTTATGAGTGTTCGAACTTATAATTGTTTCGATATTCGATATTCAGCGGTAAGTCGAATTCTATTAATCGATTTTTTGGATTTTGTTGTATTTCCAAAATGAATAACCGTAGACTCTTGAAATGTTCACCAAATATTTATATTAGCATTTTCCATACATTGAAAATTCTTTAAACACTTTTGACTTTTTATGAACTATTTATAGCTATTTATCAGAAAATTTTTCAAATTGAATTCAAATATAACACATCCACTACAACGACATTCTCAACAACTGTTGTACAGAAAAGCGGTACCCACTTGAGTACTTGACCACATTATTTTTATCCATTTATACATCCAGGTTACTATTTTTATCACCTAAATAATATAATATACCTCATGTATTCATCAGGTATATTACTGTTGATTTACTTAAATATTAGTGTCCTTATGTGTTCATGGTGCATTTAGGAATGGTCATAGTAATTATAAAATCAAAGTATGTTATTTTGGGGTGTGGGGGAGTAGCCCCCGCGGGTCTGTGTTCTCTACATAATTTTAGCACCCCCAGTGTTTGGCATCTAGTTGCGCCTATGTGTGTGAGTAGTAAATAAACATTAAAGTGCGTAATCCGTTATCGTTTCCGAGAATCGCTGCACGTCGAGTCGGGCAACCGCGCCGGAAGCTAATCTCACACGCTCACTTACATGTCAATACATCGCGAAAAATGAAATATATTCTTGTTCGCATGGCTATAAAACTACTAAAAGCAGTAGTAAATCAATCATACTTCCCGTTGTAACTTCGAAAAAATTGTTGAATTTATAAACTTCTAGACTATGCTTCTTAGGCATCACTTTTTTTTATTTAAAATCAGATGTGCCCAAAATAAATACAAATGTAATGCAATTATTTCATGTTATTTCTAAAAAAATAATGGTTATTTAAAGGTAATTTTAAATTGAAAATTGAAAATCGACTTCCCAAGAAACCTAGATATTTTATCAATGAATTCAAAAATGTATAAAAAATCTAAATCGGATATTCCGAAGTATGTGTAATTTACCACCGCTTATTGGTCTAAAACGTATGAAAAATAATTGGGTTTCAGCCCCCTTAATATTAATTATTGTCTACTAATACACAACGGTTACACTTTCAATAGCTCGTGCAGGTTCTACATTAACTTTTAATTTATAAATTATCACATAAATATTAACTATTTTCTTCGGGTTCAACAGTGTTGAGGCCGAAGCGCAATTGCACGCCGACTGACACACACACACAGTCACACATAATTATCTTTATTTTTTTTTGTATTAATTATGTGATTGTGAGTTATTATGTAATATGTGTACTATCGTGATTATTATTATTATTACACGGCCGCCGTACGCATCATTACGTGCTCACGAATATTGCTATGGTAGGTATTAATCAGTCGCAAAAAAGTCCAGTTTCGCGCACCGGTGTCAGCAGACCGAAAATTATTATTCTGCCCGTGGCGCAAATCGCCGTCGTTCAATATTGTTGAGCTCGCGAAAATCGCCGCTTTTGGTTTTTTATATTGTTTTCATTTGTGAGCGCGAATCACCACAATTCTTTTATATTATTGTTTTTGTATTATATTGTAAAGTGTGCGTGCTAATCGGCACTTCGCGAGTCATCGCATATTGTTGTTATTTTAAAGTGTGCGCGCAAATCGCCGCGGACATATTATTATTTTGTATCAAAGGCGCTAATCGCCGCAGATTTATTATTGTATTTTTTGTAAGCACAATTCGTGCATTTTTTATTATATTAATTTTTAGTGCGCGCTAATCGCCACTGTTGTGTGTTTGTATATGTCAATTTTGTGTGTGTAATTATATTATTATACAGGATAGGTAGCAGCTGGCCAGCCGTGCACCGTCTAATCTGTGAGTTTTTTATATTATTATTATATTTTTGTTACCCACAATTAATTGGTTAGGCCAAAAGGGCCGTACATTATTTTTATTCTTTTATTTGTTTGGTCATAAGGACCGCACATAGGGTTATACACATTATATTACACGTCTTATTATTTATATACGAGCCATAGCTCAAATAGCTGGCATATATTATTATTATTATTATATTTTGTTGGGCCAGGAGGGCCATAATAATATTATTACTCATATTTTTATACTTTTATGTTGCTGTGATTTTTATATTTCTTGTGTCGATAAAAAAAAACTATTTATTCTGTGTACAATACAGCAACCATTTTTACCAGCAACCGTGTTACCATTTTAGAGTTACCTTTTTTGTCCCATAGTTTTAAGCTTACACACTCTCACATATACACACACTTACACACGCACCACACAGTAGCACTCTCTGGTCTTGCTCGGCGACCCCGTCCACTTCCTTTGAGTCGCTACACACACATACACATCTTTACACAGGTCGGTCGGTGTGTGAGTACAGCGCGCGAAGTATTTAGGTGACCGGGCGACACGCACTATTATTGTTCGTACCCGGCCCGTACAAACAGCAACGCTTTCAATATTTGGTACAAGTTCAACATCAACATTATTATCATGTACGGGTTCAATCGTAATATTTTGTCTATTTTCTAGTGAAATTGATGAAACAATGGGCTTATGATAACTATAATACCTACGATATAAATGTTTTTGATTCAAGAGTATCGATAAATCGAGACAATCACTTTTTATTTTTTATTTTACCTTG
Organism: Macrosiphum euphorbiae; assembly: GCA_949089665.1. NCBI lineage: Eukaryota > Metazoa > Arthropoda > Insecta > Hemiptera > Aphididae > Macrosiphum > Macrosiphum euphorbiae. The sequence goes on from CARXXK010000002.1 coordinate 56,590,553, forward strand.
ATTTACTTAACACATTCGTTGCGTTTGTCGGCTATATCAGACGGACCGGTTTTTTCACGGTGCGTGTTTTGGCACCGTCGGGCTACTACGTAACCGACGGTCAGCCCAGTGAATCGGATGACGAGAATGTAGGGAACACCGTTAAACCCTAATATATATTATAGACCACATTTAGGTGGCTATCTTTAAACACACAGTATATTATGGAGAGTTTGAGTATAATAACAATAAGAAATGGGCTGACGGAGACGTCTCCCCGTATCAGCGTACAATAACAATAATAATAACAGAATAGCTCGCACTAGAGCACGGTCTTAGATTATTAGGTCTGGCAACTAATCCCCGAATATGAAGCTCTTATTGACGGGTCCCGCTTTGGTGGCGCCATCTACCGGCAAAGTACCAAATTATTATTATTTTGATGATTGTCGACTTAAAAAATTTAATTAAGACTGTGGGCTTAACGATCCATTGAATATTATCGGCATTATTTTGCTCATAGTAAAAATCTATGAGCCTATGACTGTAAAATACCGCCAAAATATACAGACCCATGTTATTGGCACATTGTCCTTATAAAGGTCTACAAGTAGTGACTACTTAAGTACCAAAGTAGTAAGTACTAACTACTAACTACTTTATAAAAATGACACGTAAATGTTCTATATGTTGTAATGGGATTACGCAATATCATATATTTTTCTCATAATAACAACCAGGAATGCGACCACACCCAAAAGTGTTTTCGACTACGAATACCACTTTCATAATCGTGAGGTCCATATCAAGGACGACTGTACACGCGCCGCTCACTTTCAAAGGACGCCGCCACCATATATATAGGGGACAGCGAGACAGCCTGAGTTAGATGTATCCAGAGACGAGAACACCACACGACTCGCTTAGCCGCCCAGCCATCACACACGACTTACACGGAGAATATCAACTTCGGAACGAGCCACAAATTCACTACAATCAACACTATTATTCTGCTTGTTTTGTCTGGTTTAATATAATACATTTGATTACCATTCTAATTGACTATTATTATTTATCAAGTACACCAGCTTTTGGATCCCTGAAGGGTCGCATGTAACAATGTAATATTGTACCACCACCGGAGTACCTACATTTCGTGTAACACAAGATCGGTTGGAAAGTTGGGGAGTAGTTATTGGTAAAGCTTTAAAAATTGGGGATAGATTATGCAAGTCACATTTTTCAGAAGAATCTATTAAAACATTTAAAACAGTAGATATTATGGATATAAAATCTAATAGAACAGCAAAAGTAAGCAAAAATGAACATAATATATTATACCAGTAGTTATATAACAATTTAACAATATTCAACATAACATTTTTAGAAGTTTTTTTTTAATCGTTCTTAATCAAAACATCGACGATAATGGCCATTAGTTGTTGATGTTATAATAGTTACAATTATTTTTTTTAATGTATATTCTTAATTATATTAATTAAATCAAATCAAACAATTCAGATTTTCTTAAAAAAGTAAAAAAAAAAAATGTTTGAAATGTTTTATTCTTTTATAGCCTATAAACGTATTTAGTATAATATTAACTTTTAGGTGTTTTTATATTTTTATACTTTTAAATAATAATTACTATTATAAATTTATAACAGTAAAAATGTTTATCTATTTGTTTAATCTTTGAATGAGTAATAAATTATTAAAATACAAATTACTACTAGAGCGGGACCCGACAATAAGAGCACTACTGATTTGTGTTAATTGGTCGGGGAGTTGCATGGACATGCACTAGAGCGTGATAATAATGGTAACGCTAGTAGGTAGGTACAATAATAAACAATATTGACAAATAAAATTGTGTACGATACCGAACGACGACGGCAGTTGAGCGGAGGTGGGTGGAGTCGGCTGCAGTGCCCGTGATGTTGTCCGCGGGCGGTGACCGACAGTGTTCTAGCGCCGATGGTGGCTGCACGTGCGGCGGCCAGTAGACCGGTCTCTCGGAAGCCGGCGGCGCTTAGCACTCGCGCATATAGGCGTGTGCACGGGTGTTGCAGGGTACGCTATAACAACACCTGCGGGGTGCAAACACTCACAATTTTAATTTTTTCGACTAACAATAGTTACTACTGTTAGTAGTTAAAATTTTCAAAATAAGAAGTATTACGAATTAAATTTATTAATATATTATTTTGAAATATTTTACAATAAGTTTATTCTAGTTGTAATGTGAGCACACTAATATTATGTTGTTGTTGTATTGTTGATAATGACATGAAATTACGGACTATAATCTATGTATGAAACTATAGTACCACAGAATTCTGTGCTGGTACCTCCAAAAAAACCCGCTTAATATTTGTCGTGATAATCTAATGCAATGTAAATAATAATTGTGGTAATTTGTAAATTGTTATTATTTAAATTTATACAGAATGCATCATCTTCGACTGATTCCTACAAAATATAATGATACCTATACAATTACTTCAAGAAAAACTTTAAGTAGATTCTGATTGATTTAAAACAAAAATCAAATTACTGTAAACTTCAAAACTTTTGTTTGTGAAGTCAAAGTTGCGGGAATACAATGAAACAGGATAGACTTGATTCTTTACTGTTTTGTAGAACTAGACCTATTGACTCAAAATTAATGATGTCATTGAAGAATTTAAAATATTAGTTCCCGGGGAAAGACGTCTATGGTCTATCATTGTAATAATAATAATAATATGTATTGATGTACTGTATAAAATAAATTACATTTTTGTATTAATCAAATAAATTGTTGCGCTGTTACCGATCCTACGAATTGTGCGGTTGTCGGCAACGACTTGCGTAAAGTGTTGAAGGCTGGAACGGGGACGGGTTACTCAATATATGCTCAAACTCAAATATGAGGGCGTAAACACGTTTAATCTGTGTAATAAAATATAAATAATTATAAATAAGTAACGGGCGCCCAAAATAATCAACTTAAAATTAAGTACAAAATACAAGACAGCTGGTGAACAATATTATATTTTTAAACCACCCACTGACACGTGGGGCAAAATAAAAAGGGTTGACCTGAATACGGCTGCTTGCCGGCTCGACGACTTCGTGGCGACGATGATCCCTGGTGCCGACCAATGGAGGTCGCTCGCCGGACAATTCTTCAGATCGTCGCTAACACGACGGTGGATGTCGCTCGTACTTTAACGCGGGTAGCGTGAATGCCAACAACGTATGGTAACGAAGTACCTACCTCCACTCGCGGGCTCTACGTAAAAACACGCGCACTGCGTAAGTCGTGAATGAGAGCGGAACTCGAAATTGTCGCGTGGTGTCGAACGTCGGACAGACAAGCGAACTTTATTATTTTACGCGATGTACAAAAGGGTGCGTATCGCGACCGCGATTACCACGCAACAAAACAAAACGTACTTCACTAGTATATAGGTACTAGGCAGTGTCGGCCTGGCACACCAAAGGCCCATGGATCAGTTTTTTAAGGGGGCCCTAAAAAATGTATACCTATGCGATTTTTTGCAATATGGATTATATTATAAAATTTACCTTTATTGTAATCATTAATATAGGTACTATTATATAATTAAGTAAATATGATTTTCATGATCAATAATTATAAATTAATTGTGCATATTCACCACAATAAATAAATAAATAACCAAATATATAACAGTATAACACCAAAGATATCGCGAAGACGCGAACTATACCTAATTAGTTTGCTGTGGCAACAACAACAATCGACATAACGCGACTACAACAGCATTGCAGACTGCTGTCGTATTGACAAAATATCTGAAATCATAGCTGAATATTATGCAGTTAAAAATATTTTTATAAATAACTATTGCTTATGGGCTGCGGCAAGACATTATTTATAATTTATAAATAATAACATTAAATTACAATACATGTATTATGTATATCTAATATTAACGCGAACCCTTTACGTAGCTAATGATTCGTTTAATAATAAACTATGAAACATATTATGAAAACTACAAAACAATAAATAATAATAATTATCAATAATATTACAGTTTACATAGAAACAAAATTACGAAAACTAAAATTATATTTTTAGTTTTTACTATAGAATTTAAACTTTGAAGACATTAATTGTCTAATATTATTGAAGTAAACTTAGATATAGACATATAAACGAATAGTATTGTACATCATAGTATCATACATATTTTTATATGCAATATTTGCATGATCGCTGAATTCAACAACAGGGCCCCTGCAATGTAAGCGGGGCCCTCGTGCAGTCGTCCGAGACATTGTTTTTGAAGCAAGAGATAAAACCTAATTTAACCTAAAATAGCGCAATTATTCCAAAAAACCTCCTTCTACGTTATGTAACATGTTACTATTATAATTGTTACTTGACACTTGCACCATAGACCATAGTATGCACTACTCTCACACTATATATAATAGGTGAGCATCTGATTATTGATCCAATTATTAAGATCTTGTAATTTTTCTTTACCCTGGACCCCAAAAGTATGTCCCCCCCCAAAAAAAACGGATGGGCCCCGGCCGCGTTCGCGGCCTTGCGGCCATGGCCAGGCCGACACTGGTACTAGGTATCGATCGTGGCCGCTGATCACAGAGCTCACACACACCTCGTGTTCACACGAGGTTTTTATGACACACACGGGAACGATAGCGCGGACGATGCGCCACGTTCAGCCGTTGGAAAAAGACAGTTTTTATAAATGTTCACGACGGCCGTCGACGGCGGCGAGGGACTACGGAGGGGGAAAGCGTCGCTCGGAGCTTCGACGTCTAACGCGACTTGGAGTGTCCGTGCTTTTGCCTTTGTTTTGGCGGCAAACCCGTTCCGCGTTCGAACATAAATAATATGTATTGATTTATTAAATATAATTTTCAGCAACACCTACCACTAAGTCCTGCGCACGCCTATGCACTCGCGAGTCCAGCGGTGGCAACGTCGACGCGTTATATTTACGCGAACGACGCACGGCAGTGGTTTTAAGCACCCACTTCAAGCTAAAGCTCGGCTACTAGCATAGGCGTGACTAGACTTCATCGGCAGGGGCAGCCTAGCTAATGATCGGCGCCACCTTATTAGTGAACCGAAAAAAGCCCTATACACCAAAAACCGTATTTTTTTTAAGCCCCCCCCTTCACATTGAAATATTTATATTATTTAAAAAAAAAGTCTAAATTATCTATTTACAATAATAATCTACAGTAACTTCAGAAATATTATGCATCTATAGAAATCAAAATACCAGAAAATTTCGGAAAATTAAAAAATTGAATATAAGCTTATTAAAATTAAAACGACATATGTAAAAAAAAACAATTTTAAAAAATACATAAGTAAACCTGTCATTGTCATTTCACATTTGCCAATACGGTTATATCAATGTATTACTGTATTAAAATTTAAAATTAAAGTAGGTAGGTATTAAAAATAAAATACGGCTATTTCAATATTTGTTCTAAAAATAACATAGTTACCTACATATCAAATTGGTATTTATGTGGAAGGGTGCATTTCCCCGAAAATAAATCACCTGTATTTTTAAATGTTATATAATTAATATTACTTGTAAGTTGTAAAAAATATATAGACAGCGCACGATTGATAAATGAGTAATGAGTAATGACAATATTAATTAATAATTATTAGAAAAATACATAACAACAAAACATCATTGGCGGAAATGCGGGATACGATAATATATTTTTATATTATTATAAATTATTTATTATTATTAATCCGGAAATTTTAAATGAAACCAAATTTTCCCAATTTTTCCGAAAAAACGGTTAAAAACCCCGGGTTTTTTTCCGGGAATTTTGATCCCTATTCATTTATACAGCCTTGGATTACACCATCTACCTACAAATCAAACATAATACAACAATAATATCAATAATACCTATATGCGAAACGTACCATCTCAAGTCTTTATAGTAGGTTTTTTCGATTTCCGAAGTCAGGATATCAATTTGACAATACATGTTAAACAAAGATATTATGTACCTAATTTTGTTGGACATATCCTTGTAAGTAAATGGTAATTACTAATTATAACGATACACACAAAAAAATAAAATTTAAAAATAAAATAAATGGTGACCCTTCTGATTTAAAACTTGGTTGACCGGCACCTTTCAAAAATTGAAGGGGCAGCCCAGGCACCCTAGGCCGCCACCGTAGACACGCCTATGGCTACTAGTCGAACGCACAGCCAGGGGTTAACCCAGGGGGGGGGGAGGTCAGGTGATCCTCAGTTTTTTTTCCAGTTAAATATGTGGGCCCCTCGAAATAGCAAACAATATAAACATTTTTTTATTCGAAAAAATTGTAAACAGTGGCTGATTTAGAGGAGGAGCACGTGCCCCGCTGTCAATTTTCTGTCGACAATTTGTTATGTAACTACTAGTATAGTAGTATCATAAAAATGAAAAATCCAGTTAATAAGAATAATACTACCAACTATTAATTATTATTTACTATAATCATTATCCTTTAAAAATGATAGTATGTATGTATTATTAATTAAAATTAAAATTATACTATTTATATGTGCCCCTCTCTATGAAAATATCGAAGATCTGCTATTATGATGAAGGGGTATATACAGCCGTGAAGACTGAGTATTGAAGTAAAATATCGTGCTTAAACTTATCAGCTTATAAATTATAATGTACCTAAATTCGAAAAACACAAGTACAAAAATATGTTAGATATATTATAGGTATAAGATTTTATGAAGTTGACATAGATGAAATTGATATAGAAGTGGAATATCGTTCATTATATCTAGTTTACCAACAAATGTATGACAAAACTATTGAAACTGGAGTAACTGGACCTTTAAAATTAAATGAAGTATTGAAGTGCATGATATCACGAGACATCGTTTCTTCGTATCCAAGTTTAGGTATATACTTTGTATAACATTTTTATTATAATATTATACACTTTCAGTCAGCAGTGCAACTGCAGAAATAAGTTTTAGCCGTCTAAAACTTCTCAAAACATGCCTTCGGTCAACTATGACTAACGATCGGCTATCCAAATTTGGCCATACTGAGCATAGCAATCAACATAGATTAAACCATTGATTTTGGTAACGTAATAAGTACATTTGTACTAATGAAAAAGCGCAGAAAATTATTGTAATGTTCAAGTTGTTTACTATTATTTTCATGTAGGTATGATAAAATATAAAATTTATAAATGTATTATTTTTGACTTTCCTAGGTATATTGTATCCCACCAAAAACATATATGTAAAATGAGAGCCAAGTTCAATACTATAATATATGCCTTGGTTGTTGACTTCAACGACAAAAGAAGTGAGATCTAAATGGGTGCCAAGTTAGGATAATATATTGAAGCCTAAGGTGTGACTTGGCTACTTTTTATATACGAATTATTATTATAAGTAGGTACCTACTAAAACAGTAATGGAAGAGTGAAGATGATTTTCCGAAGAATAAAATAAGAACTCAAAGCTTTAGAACTTGCAAATGCTATAATATATAATTCGTAGCCAAGTCAGACCTTAGGCTTCAATATATTATCCTAACTTGGCACCCATTTAGATCTCACTTCTTTTGTCGTTGAAGTCAACAACCAAGGCATATATTATAGTATTGAACTTGGCTCTCATTTTACATATATGTTTTTGGTGGGATATCATTACTTTTTGTATGTAAATTATTATAACCTAACCTAACCTAGCCATGACGTATTCTATAAATAAAGTTTATTACTATATAATATAATTCAGTTACTAATATTAATAATAATATTTATTATAAAATATTTTCCGTTGTATACACAGAGTATAAAATATATGTAAAATTAATATACAATTATTTTAACTCTTTTTGAGTATATTTTTAATTATTATAATTTTATTGACTGTAGTTTCTACTGTTGGGTGGATAATTCATAATTTGTAAGAATAATTATTTAATTATTTTAATTGTAATATTTAAAAAAAATAATATTAATTACATACATAGATAGAAAAAAAAGTATGTTGCTGCGCGCGGGTCGACAATATCGACCCATATTCGGCTAGTCGTATTTTTGGAGCGGCGATACGGGAAAGGTTATTTAAGTCAACATTACATTACATTACATTACATTAAATTAGAGGCAATTCATTAATAAATTGAAAAATTAAACATAATAGATAAAATAATTGCAAAATTATAATAAAATCAATTGATTAAAAAATTAAAAATTAAAAAATTAAAAATTAAAAATTTTTAAGTTTCTGATTTTTTCCTTTGTATTTACCTAATTACCTATCTGTATGCCAAATTTGAACTTTCTAGGTCATCTGGAACTGGGTTAGAATTTTGATCTATAGGTAAGTCAGTGATAAAAATGACGATTTTCGGACGTTAATATCTAAATAACGGTTTGAAGTATATTTATGAAATTTAGAGCACATATGTATCTCGTTAGTCTCAATATATGAGCCAAATTTGACATGTTTATGTGGAATAGTTTTTGAGTTATGAGGGGGTCAAAAGTGGCTCCAAATGGTTCGTGTAATATTACACACGGTGCTGCTCGCCAGTTCTGTTAGCTAGAACTTGGCTTGACACGCTACCGCGTGTCTAGATTAGAATTTAGAACCCTCTTCTATATTTCTTGTGGAAACGAAATCAGTCATTGAAAACTAAAATGAAATAAATATACTGCAAATATACGTATAAAAATAAAATAATAAATATGTACCTATAGTCCCTTCTAATGATTTAAATATGTCAGGTAATCGTTTTAATTGAATATAAATTGTAATGTAACAAATAAAAATAACAATCAATTAAATATAGCTTTAATACTAAATCGAGTAAGTAAATTTTACAATTTACTTAAAAATATGTTATGACTCATGTAATATAGTTATATTGAATGTTGGTATCAAAATGTGATATAAATAACTAATAAGGTAGGAATATCGCGAGCGCATTGGGTGACTTTGTAATACCTAGTTGGTTGAAGGCTCTACACAGTGGCCTCTCATAAGTAAGGCAAACCCACAGTTCTAAAATCCTGGGTACGCCACTGCGCACAGCACTTTTACACAGCGTTTACTCACAGAGAACGGACGAGCGGATACAAGGACAAACCCGTGGCCAACGACAAAACGATACACGCCTGCAGGCAAGATGTCATCCGCTCGTTCCGCGAAGTACTGAGTACTTACTGAGAACACCGGACGTCCGGACCGGTTGCACGGGCGCGCAGCTTTCGTCCAACGGCAACAACTCTAATCGGCGTTCGCACTTTGAACGCCAACAGCACGCCCACCCGGTGCGGCTGATTAAGAGGACGCCACACCCGCATATGTGTTGTCTCCGTCTTACAAATGTACAACATAGCAAAAACTCTTTTGCGAGGGACAACTTTTCTCGCACCATATTTGTTGTAGAACTACCAAATTTTCACAGCACTTAAAGAAGAACTTTATCTGTGCAACAGCGTGCTCTTTTTTTTCAATAGCACTATTTTTTATAAGCAAATTAAAAAACCAAATGTTTATAAGCAAATAACTTGTATTGTATATATGTTATTGAAAAAAAGAGCACGCTGTTGCACAGATAAAGTTCTTCTTTAAGTGCTGTGAAAATTTGGTGCGAGAAAAGTAACAGCGGCTGAGTTTCGAACATGTGCGTCTGTCGGATATAGTCAACTTGTAGGTATGTGAACGGTGCGCCTGTCGGATATAGCCGACATCAGGTCCGTTGAATTAAATGTGCTATAAAATAGAGACGCATTAGAGAAATGTTTTTTTTTTTTACACACGCCTCTGCGTCGAAATTTCTTGTTTTTTCAGTCCAATCCATTTATAAATGACTTATTTTGTTGATTTTTCTGACACTAATTAAAATGTCCGAATTGGTAGCACGCTCCTAGCGAACATTGATATATTTTGTGACGCATCTAACGTGTCAAACTAATTATTTGACGCAGTGAATGTGTTAAGACAGTGGCGGCGTGAACGTGAACTATTTTATTTTAAGAGGCAAGTATAAATGCTCAACCACCACCACCTAAATTTTATCACACAGCCCCGCTTTGCCCCCACACCCCCAATTCATAATTCTACAACGATAATATACTTTGTTGTGTTAATATCAGAAATATAATAAAATTAGTATAATTAATAGTATTAGACATTAGTTGACCATATTTATTTATTTATTTATTTATTTATTTTTTATTAGGGTTAAGGCTTCGACAACTTAGGTCATTAGCCTGTGGTACTGTACATTTGTTACACGTGTGTGTTTGTTTTGGCAGAATTTTTTATTTGGGGCACCCGTAGGTATTTGCCATGCCCGGGTGGGAGATGGCGGCACTTATTCACCGTGACTTGCCCAAAGAAAATTGCCGCCCGCGACCAAGGAATCGAGCTGACACCGGCTGCGTCGTGACCTATGCCTTAGACCACTCGACCACTCCGTCCCCTTGACCATATTTCATAGGTGGTTTTTAATATCCGTACCCGTGGGGGGGGGGGGTACCACCACCTAATTGGTCGTGAGGCAATTGCCTCATGAAACACCCAATCACGCCGCCACTGTGTTAAGACCTTTATTTTTTTTTTTTTGCTCAATCTATTCATTGGAGGAGTGCGACACTGCACGATTTTTTACAGAATTTAATTATCAATAATGAACGCGTTACAGCGGTTAAAAGGTGAAAATCGTTCCAAGTCACCCGGATATTACTCGATATTACGCATACATATATTATGTATACACAGAGTTGTATTAAAAATGAGACGAAAAAGAATCTGTGGTTGGCTGCCTGCGCGCGCACAGATGCTCGAGAGAGGAGAGTCGCAGCCGTTATGCGCGCGCCCCGCACCATGCCCTGTCCTCAGTCGGACGCGGACGTTCAACGAAATAGGTCCGCAACCAAGCGCGCGCAATAAAGTTCTCACCAGGGACTAAAATTGTGTGTAGTCAGTGGCGTAGCCAAGGGGGGGGGGGTTTTGGGTGTTTAAACACCCCCATTGAAATTTTCCCCGCTAATAAATATATTGTTTATCATAGGCGCAATTTCAACATAAAAACTGAGGGTGCTTAAGCTCTGCATTTCCTGGGTATTTAAATTAAATTATACCTATGAGGCACTTATGACTTTTTTGAGAAAAAATGGTTTTATGACAATTTAACATTGAATAGTTATAGTGCATTAGGTACATTTTATAAAAATTAATACAATAGTAAGTTTTAATTTATTAAAAATTTAAAACAAATTATTTATATTTTATTCAAAAAATATGACAAATAAATATTAGTGTACAAAGCGTGTAACAGACAGACTTGACAAAAAAAAAAAAAATGAAGCTACTTAAACGTGTGACAAAAATTGTTAAAATTATAAAAAAACATTATAAATATTGATTAGAACAAAAGTTATTCCAAAAGTCAGTTATATCTGTACTATATTATATCATTTTGTAAATACTCGCGATACTATAAATTGTCGTAGAGCTGAGTCGCTGCTGAACGTGATAACACTGATAATAATATAACCGACCACAACGACCGGGCTTAGTAGAAACATTGGAAAATAATGATTTATATTCTAAATAGGTAGATTTGAATTCGATAAAATGACAATTATTGTCGAGTTCATTGTTTCATTCATTATACTCTGATACCCTCATGTTTGATGATAAACTGTTTTTGGTTTTTTTTTTTTTGTAAGGAGAAGTTTTGATACATAAACACATATTTATTATATGGTGCTAATCTTAAAATTGGGGGTGCTAATACCCCCTAAGCCCCCCCTATTTGCGCCTATGTTGTTTATATTGATCGGGACTGCTTGCATGTTTTATTGTAGAGGTCGTGGATTATTTTAGATAAGTTATAAATTTGTCTTATGAAATTTTTTATGTCTTATCAAACAAAATTTGCATATTTTTGCATATTTTAGGAAAAGTGTACATTTGAGCGATTTTTCGCATATTTTGCATTTTTTTAAACTTAAATGTACATACAATTGTCGGGAAAAATCATACTTGGATAACATTGAAAAATATTATGTTTGGTTAGGTACAATATAGGCTCTAATTTTGAGATTTGGGGAGGCCGTAGCCTAAGACCATACTATTATAAAATTGAATAAGCTCAAAAAATTTAAGGTAATGTTTTGGAGGGCTGTTGTTAGCTGTTGAGGGTTAAAGTTGTTGGTGGAGCTAGGCTACGGTTATCCCTATTTTCGCATATGGTACGTAACATAAGTCTATATAATCTATAAGTCTCTTTATGACAAGACTGTGTTAATACTATAATTGACAGCTAGATTCTAGATTGAAGAAATGAAAATCAGTAGATACGTGTTCGTTTATAAAGGTGTACGCATATCGCGTTATTTGTTATTACTTATTTATTAACCTATAGTACCAAAATTGTAGTATGTTTTATGAATTTTTCAAAAATAATATAAAAATGTAGCTGCATATTATATTTAAGCATATTTTGACTGCATATTTCGATAATTTTTAGTGCCACAAGTCAAAATGTATTTATATTCGTAAACTGTAAGAACTTGGTTTTAATCTATACTTAAACACCCCCCCATTTCATAATCCTGGCTACGAGACTGTGTGTAGTACGACACACATTGTGTAGTACGAAATACTAAGTGTGGAATACGAAATTAAAAAGTGTGTAATGACCTGTAATAACTACTATACTAGCTTTTTTTTACACATTTTTCTTCATTAAATGAAAAATTATTTGATGTTTCGTTGGTAAATAGATAGATAAGAATTTTAAATATTAATAATAATTATTACGTATTATTAGGAGTCGATTTTACAAGTTTCACTTATAGATACAATATTTAAAATATTACAAAATAAAAATATTTCGAATAATCGATACAAATATTACAAATGATTATCAAACAATAGTTACTGAATGTATTTACCTATATTTTTTTAAAAGAACCATTAACATATTTACCTAGGTTGTTTCAAATCAAAAACAAAATAATGTTATTGTTAATGTTTGAACACTACCTATTTATTATACATTCATTTTTTTAATGATAGCTATTCCTAAACCTTGTGTTTATTTATAATTAAATATTAAAAATGTGGTAATTACATTAATTAGCTTTTAAAAAAACATTTAATCAATCAATTTCATGTGATTATGTGAGTAACTAATATTGAAATCTGGGATGTTTTTTTCCTAGAATCGAGGATTTTTATTTCGCAATTCACTGTCTATAATATGTATTGTATAGTATTATTATAGTTCTGTGCATTTATTGCAATATTATGTATGTATAATACCGAATTAAATATCGTACCAATATACGGACATAAATCGTTAACTTGCCATGTAGTCTATATACTCTGTAGATAAAGAAAAATAGAAATTGATTACTCTATGTTTATTGTTTATGTGTATAGATTCAATACACTTTTTTTGTGGGGTGGCAAAGCCCCTCGCGGTAACTAAAAGTTTAATATAAAATGTGTAGTACGAAAAAAATTATATTTTAGCCTCTGATTCTCACTTTAAAAATATCGCGAAAAGTCGAATGCAATTTCCCCCATGTTTTCAGTGATGGAGATGGAGCTTTTGTACGTGCCACCGACACTAAAGGGGGGGTTCACACTACACCGTGTCGTGTAAAATAATCACGGTTACCACAGTTACCAAACGATACCGCATAGTTGAATATATTCAACTTTTGACCGTGTGGTTACATTTATGTGAGTAGTATAGATTTGTATGTTCACAGTCTTTTTTTGTGTCACCACGGTAATTTCACAACGTCCAAGGGAGGATGTCCCCCTTGGACACAATAATTTTACCGTGTAAAAATTATGAAGAATTTACACACTTTTTACACGGTAATTTCACACCGTCCAAGGGAAGATGTCCCCCTTGGACACAATAATTTTACCGTGTAAAATTTATGAAGAGTTTGCACACTCAAAGTCAGTTTTGTCCAAATATTTACAGTGTACACACTAAATGTTTTTTTCTCAACAAACCTTATGACTAAAATGAAATAATAATTACTATATTCGCATTTACATTTATGTTGGTTGCACTGCAATTGATCTAATTAATGAATGTCGGTATTTTTCTAAAAAAAATGTATACAATTTTTAGTTATAAGCTGATCATTTTCTCATATTCAGTTACTAATGATCCGCCGTTCACTTAAGTCGTGTCTCATTTTTCTTTATATTCTTGAAGTTTTATTACATTGTATAAGTTATTTAATTTCTCCAAAAATGAATTTTCAAAAATGTCCGAATGATTTTGAATCATTAGTTTATCGTATACGAAATAATCCGACCATGGCTCATCCAAAATTTTCATCGTTTGCATCAAGATTTAAAACATTCAAATTATTCCCGTTAAATACTTCTCAAAATAAATATACATTGTCCGAATGTGGCTTAAAATATTCAGGAGTGGATGATGTCGTGGAATGCTTTTGTTGTGGTCTTATTCTTCATAACTGGGAAAGGCTGGACGACCCATGGATTGAACATTGCAGATTCAGTCCAAGATGTTTATATGTATTATTAATGAAGGGTAATCAGTATGTTCAAAATGTATTAAGTAAATACTGTAAAACCGAACATATTCACAGTTGTGAATCTGAATCATACGATACTGTTTGTTAATCAAGTTTTTATTATATTATGTTATAGTAAATAAAAATTAAATGTTGATTTTTTTTTACTGTTGACTAATCATGTTTTTATTATATGTTACACTAAATAAAATTAAATGCTGATTTTTTTAAAAAAACAAATTATATGTGTTAATATTTGATTTAATATCTCACGATCGTATAGACTAATGAGGTTAGTGTGTGTAGAAATAATTTAAATGTATGCTAATCATGTTATAGTAAATAAAAATAAATGGTGATTTTTTTTAAAACAACTTATATGTGTTATTATTTGATGTAATATCTCGTGAGCGTGTGGTCTAGTGGATTACTGCGTGTAGTGTTAATTTAAATGTTTTCAGGTATCAGGTAAGTATAATATGTAATTCTCCCCTCCACTGGACGCAGTAGTCGACTATACTGTACGCTCACATTTTTTTTTTTTTTTTTTTTTTATCTATTATGTTTAGTATATAATACGCTCACAAAGTAAAAATGCTTTCAGTTCAAAGGATATCTCCCATCGGTTATATTATATCAAATTTAAAAAATAATTACGTTTATAGTTTGAAAGATTTTTTTAAATATTTAAAAAAAATTTTATATCAATTTTAAAAAAATAATTACGTTTATAGTTTGAAAGGTTATTTAATTATTTAAAAAAAGAACATTAATTCGTTATGGGTCTACCGGTAATTGTGTCAAAATCGGTATTTGACATACGTCCATTTGGCAAGAAGAGTGTTACAGTCGGCCTATTAATCAGCAAACAAATTTCGATTATTGTGTTATTAGAGTGCAAGTTAACGAAAAAAATTATTACATTAAATTTAGAGCAATGGTGTACGCTTATGTCTGAATCTAATTACACTTCAATTACTAACAACTTACATACCAGGTGTAGACGTGTAAGAATCACCGAGAATTTCACATATTCAATTAATGTGAAGCAGAGTTCAATAACCTTACATATAAATGATGATTATATTACACTCTCACATATAGATTTCTGTAGACTTAAACAACTTCAGCATTGTGTGGACCTTTATATCGCAGAAAAACAGAAACGTCTACAGAGTTTTCAAGCAACATTTGATGCAGCTTATGAGCTGATTAAAAACGATGTCCGAGGTTTGCCCATCAGTTGTCAGAGGAACGAATTCACAAACCAGTATATACAAAACTATGATTTTAATTATTATTCTCATCTACAAAACGACGACACTTCATTTTTGTACGAAATATTACAATTTCATTTTAACGCAATGTCTGACATGATTTTACAGGACTTAATAGTGTAATATAATACAAATTCATTTATATTTATGTAATGTTTTATTTATTAAATAAAAAATATTTTTTTAGAATATTACACTCATAATGCTAAATTACTTTTTATCGTACGACGTTCTGGATCCTTCAAAATCACGTCGAAGATGACCTGCATGGTCTCATTCAAACTTGTATTTAAAGTCTGGTCTTTTGATTTATCTGAAGTTGTTATCTTAACAGATGCCTCAGAGTGACGCCACCTGTAACATAAATTAATTATTCAGTGAACAGTGAATAGAAACAGTTGATTTATTTTTATTATAAGCAATAGTTTTTTTATTAAAAAGTAAACCAAAGTCTAGTATTTACCTCTCCTTTGATGGAATTTTGTTTATGTTCTTACACTTATAGTGTGTTATTGTCCAATAGTCGGTCGCCTTCTCTTCTGGATTAAACTGACTTTTGATGGTAGCCAAACCATCTCCCTGCCGGAAGGTTACCGAATTGATGATTTCTTCATCGAAATCTTCAGTCCGCAATTTCTCCTCAAAGATTTCCCTGTAAGATGAACTCTAAAAAAAATAAATAAATAAATTCATGCTATAATTCATCACCTTAGAATATTAGATAAAAGTATTAAGATTATAAATAATTATTTATCTTACTGTTTTTGCCTGTTTAATCTTTTTGTTATTTCTCTTGTCAATCACTTTTTCAGCCCCTCTTTTGAGAGCTGTTTTAGTTTGCTTTGAAGTGGAAGGTTTCATTTTCATGTCTACAGATCCGTTAAATTCATACTATAAAAAATTATAGTATTAAATTTGCTATATTAACAGATTGTTTTTTTTTATACATGTATGAGTGGTTTACCACAGAATTGCATGACTGAGAATTGAATCTATCGAACGGTATGTCAGTCGGTACAATGCTAGAATACTCTAACTATTGCCCCATTAACTGAGACGAATGTATGATCAGTGCAATGCCGGAATACTCTGACTATTACACTATTGTCATATAAATACCGTCCGATAGATTGGAATTATAACCATAGCGTTGAGTAGTTTTACGACTGGCCTACAATTTGCTTTAGTTATTAAAGTAATTCATTTACTCACCTCTGATCCAGAATCGACAATCGAAGTTCTGTAAGACATCGTTGAATATTATTGAATGTTGAATTGATGAAGAGGACGAAGAAGTTCTAGTTGCTGGATGTTGACTGCGAAGTTCCAGTTGTTGGATGTTTACTGTAATATTGCTGTCGATACGCTAGCCTTTTATACTGTAATGTTTCCACTAC
This sequence comes from Macrosiphum euphorbiae, assembly GCA_949089665.1. Classification (NCBI taxonomy): domain Eukaryota; kingdom Metazoa; phylum Arthropoda; class Insecta; order Hemiptera; family Aphididae; genus Macrosiphum; species Macrosiphum euphorbiae. The sequence goes on from CARXXK010000002.1 coordinate 56,607,817, forward strand.
CATAGCAACTTTGAAATGTGAAATATTCAAAGCAATGCTATCGGATATATTAAACCGGCCAACGCCCTTAATTCGACCTCTTATTAATATAAGTTTTATTCCATCAACGGTCATAATATGACCTCCTATTAATACTAGTTTTTATTCCGCCAACACCCCAAAATTTAACCTTGCTATTTTTAAATGAATATCCCGGACGACGACGGTCAACACCAATACATACATTATATATTATAATTACTATTACTACAAAATAACTTAGTTGTTTTTAAAATTAATATTACATTAACACGTTTTTCGATTTCTTTGAATATAATGTGATTTTTAAACGACAACTAGAAAAGTAGGAGATGATTCTCGACTATATAACCCAGAATTTGCCACTCAAACGATATCAGTTCAGCTTGTGTTCTCCACCAGCAACAACAAGGAACAGACATTCGACATCGAACATTGAAAATACTTCAATCCCATAAAGTATAACAGTCTACCATCGACATCATCAACAGGAATTTACCATCGAACATTGAAAATACTTCAATCCTGCATAGTTTACCAGTCCAGTACCGGCATCATTAACATTGGAAAATACTTTAACCGAACAGCTATCTACGTAAGCATCTACCTATTTCATTATTTATATATATTTTTTTTAAAAAACCATCTAAAACTCTTTACATCTTTACTAGTTTTTAAAAACGAAAAAAATAATACATGATAGTAAAAAACATAACATAGCATAAACGTTTAGGTAAGTGATTATAACGGATCGATATTCAATAGTTTTATCAGAAATATCAATATTAAATGTACAAAGTATTTATAATTTATTTATTTTATTAAAATGTTTTTTTAAAAATTTAGAAGGTTGACTGATTAAAATATCTATATTTATTATAATGTATATTATAAATGGTTAAAAAGTTATTAAGTTAAAGTTTAAAAAAAAACAAGTTTATACAGTATGTATATGATTATAATTATAGAATAGCATAATATAAAAACTTGATTATTATAATATATAAAATACAACCATCTTAGCTAGCATTTAATATACACAATGCTGGTTGATATAAATCATTTTAATTATCAGATTTTTTTTTAAACATCTTTCTATATTTTTATAATTTATATTAGTTCTAATATATTTACACAAAAAAAGTTTTCAAATGATGAATTCTCACAATAATATTTTAAACGAAATAGACTATTATAAAAAATTGATTGAAAGTTATACAGAATCAGATAAAAAAGACCATATCACTAGAAGATTCAGACTTAAACAAAATAAAAAAAATTGTAAAAATATAAAATACCAATTGTTTTTAATTAGAACAAGTGCTTCTTCTTCTCTCAATGTTAACAATCGAAAATTTATATTAAAAGAAAAATTGCTTTTTTTAAAAGAAGAAAAAGAAAAGATCATTACATTTTATCGCTCTAGCTGTACCGACTATTGGTTATGTGTAAATAATTTTAATATGCAGTTAGAAAATCTTAATGATCAGCTACAACAGTTGAGTACAATCTGTTGAAATCAAAATTAGATTACCTATATTATATGTAGTATTGTATATATTATTATGTTTATGTTTAAAAAATAGTTAGATGATAGTCACATGTAAATAAATAAACATTCTAAACTAAAAGTTTTTTTGTTTACATTATTTTTCAATTTTTTTTTTAATTGTACTATTTATAATTAATATACCAACCATTCTAAAAAATGTTTTATTTATTAATTTTGTAAACTTAGCATAATAATCATAAGCTAATATTTATAGATGATGTATAACCATAATTTATTTTAATTTGATGATAGTATTTATGCTTATATTCCAATACATAAACTAGTCTATTATTATTATTAGTATTATTTACTACTGCCAATATATGCTATTTTATTTTTTTATTAAAAAAATGGAATCAAAATCATTTATTATTGATAAATTAACGATGTTATTCGAGAAGTCGAGAATAATGACCGAGCAATGGACGAAAAAGCAGTAGAATTTAAAAAAAAAAAAAATATATTGATATAAAAATAAAAAAGCGGTTTTAAAACCAAAAAATTAATGAATGAAAAAAATAAGATTATAAGTGACTATTTACATTCGTTATATATTGCTAAGAAAAATGAAAAAAATATTCAAAAAGGATTATCTAAATTATATGCTCAATACAATTATATGAACAGTGGTTATTGGTTAATAGTTTATCAATCATTTGTTTATTAATCATTAATTTTTGACTCAAAACTGCTTTTTTTATTTTTAAAGTCTTGTAAATATGTTCTGAATGTATTAATTTATTTAAAAGAAAAATTGCTTTTTTAAAAAGAAGAAAAAGAAAAGATCATTACATTTTATCGCTCTAGCTGTACCGACTATTGGAAATGTGTAAATAATTTTAATATGCAGTTAGAAAATCTTAATGATCAGCTACAGCAGTTGAGTACAATCTGTTGAAATCAAAATTAGATTATATTATATGTAGTATTGTATATATTATTATGTTTATGTTTAAAAAATAGTTAGATGATAGTCACATGTAAATAAATAAACATTCTAAACTAAAAGTTTTTTTGTTTACATTATTTTCAATTTTTTTTTAATTGTACTATTTATAATTAATATATTAACCATTCTAAAAAATGTTTTATTTATTAATTTTGTAAACTTAGCATAATAATCACAAGCTAATATTTATAGATGATGTATAACCATAATTTATTTTAATTTTTTGATAGTATTTATGTGTTATATTCTATACCAATCTTATAGTATTTATATTATAATATTATGACATAACTTATAATTATAATATCTGGAAATATACTTGGAATTGCTTAAAACCTAAATACATTGAATAGATGTACAATATATTTTATATAGATTTATATTATTATAAATTAATTTAATTATTTGTAAATATAAGTAAGTGTGTACTATTTTACAGTTTCAAAAAGTAAAATATCTAACAATAAAATGGAATCATCTGCATCAATTAAACGTCAAATAGAAGTCATTTACGAACAGAGGGAAGTCAATGATAACAATGAATTAGAAGAAGAAGAAACATATAAAGAAAAAATTAGATTAATTAATCAACAAATTAAAAGACTGCTAAAACAAAAAAAAAACTAACAAATGAATTTAAACATTCACAATATGTAGGGTACCGATGTGAACTTAATATACGTGATAATTTAAACAGCTTGTATAGACAGTTAGAAATTATAGAATAATTTTTTTTTTAATATATATATATATATTAGCATAATAATTATAGTATAAATAATATATATTTTTTTTAAAAATTAACTTGTTATTTTCAATTTATAAAATAATATAACCATTTTAGTCAGCAATAAATTATTATAGCTAATGCTAGCTGATTTAATCTAAATATTTTTTTTAAAAAAATTAGAAGGATGACTATTCCAAATGATGTAGATCCGAATGTTCAGAAACAAATTATTTCATATGAAACGGTCCGATGTATGGCATATTCATTTGCATATGATGAACAGGAAATATTAGAGTTATTCAAGTTAAATAATTCTAATTTTATACTTAAAGAAATTTATTTAAGTATAAACCTGAGATCAGTACCGACACACTATTGTTCCTTGTCTTGTTTGCGAATTGACAATGAAAACAATAATTGTCAAATCCATTTAAAGGGATTTCACCGTCAATTTCAGACTATTAAAGGTCTGCAAACATATAGTCAATTTAGTCGGTGTGCGAAATGTTTTACATATTTGACTATTATTAATTTTAATACATCATATCCTGAAATAAATATACCATTTTACTCGTACAAGATAAAACCAACAGAGATAGATATGATTCGTATAATTCATTCCATTTATAATTCAGGTAAATATAATTATTATAAACATAGTTTGATTTCAGTAATAGTTTCTCAATCTCATGATTATACAAACATTTCAGATTTTGAAGATATTTACAAACATGTTTACGTTATAGAGTAAGCAAATTACTTATTTACGCACATTTGGATCACGGATGATGAAAGTATGATAGTCACATAGTGTTATTGCTGTTATTAACAATATCTGGTCACATGAACATAATCACTGGGTGAGTTCACACACGTACGCACACACAAATAAATATTATATTCAACCTTGTTTATCATCATTGAATTTGTTTTCATAATAGATTGTATATTCGTAAATTCATAGAAAATACCTTCCAAAGATAGCGATTTACTATAAAATACAATGGGTTTAGCGTACAAATGGCAAGGTTCCAGTGGTCTTTCCAAAGGCCCCATGTTACGATTGTTTACTCAATCGTTTCATGTGTCGCTAAAATAGCTCGTTAACATTCTTAGCAAATCTAAATTCAGTTATCCGACAGCTTTAACGTGATGAATTAAATACAGACTATTCAAAACACAATATCAGTTGAGCAAAATATTTGAGAAAAATAAAAAAAATATGAATTAAAAACCAAAAAAGATTACATACTCTTTTACTTGAAAAAATAATAAAATACCTTATTTATATTTATATTTTTCACACATTTCGCTAAACAAAAAAAGTTAATTGAATAAAAAGTGAATTATATTATACAGTGTATTCAAAAATCAATCACTGATATTATCTCAGTTTTATTTAAGTTTTAAAACTTAAGAAACTTTAATTAAATATTATGTTAATAACATATTAGATGACTGGTTAGCTAAGCTATACAAAATAATAATAATAATACAAATGTATAAAGATTACATTTAGCTAAAAACAGAATAAATATTATACTAACGGATGTATAAGAAGTTGTCTATAGAGACCCCTTAATATAAAAAAAATATTAATTAATACTATATTATTACCACATACTATATTAAAGAAGAATATTATTAAATAAGAAAAAAAAACTACATATTATATATATAGAGTTGTTCGATATGATATTATAATAATTTATAACATTACCGCTTATATATTTTATGTTTTACAGTTGTATTACGGAAAGAATGAGGAAAATTATTTCAAACTGTCAACCATCAGAATCAATAGAATTAATTGAAATTGGAAGATTTAAAAAAAATGCTCTAAAACATTTTTGATTAAGAATATAGATTCCATACTATACAAGTTGAATATAAACTTTTTTATTAAATAATTGTTAAAGATAAAATAAATACTATAATAAAATTATAGGATATAAATACAGAAGTATTATTTATTTCCATTGATTAATTTTTCCGCTAGATATTGCTTCTTATATCGATTGTGGATACATTAGGTTAACTAAACAGACTATTGAGGATTAGGAGATCATGTGAAATAATTAATTTTGACTTCAATAAAAAAAATATTTTATTATAAAAGTATTACATATTATGCATAAAAAATCTTTATTTTAAAATATCTGATGATGTTATCCATGAATTTTGACTTGAATCAAAACCTAACCATTTAACAAGCATTTTATTCCCAACTTTTTTACAATACGTTCAATGAGAAAGGTGTTTGGAAAATCAGTTAATTTAATTTCCTGTTCATAAAAACCACCTAAGATTATATTGTCTGATTCATCCTTTAGTTGATAAGTTACTGGATTTGTCTGTAAAACTTTTGAAACTGTAAATATTTCCGTTGTCCAATTTGGTGTATATCCTTTACTAAAAATATGTTTATACTTAGATATTCTTACTTTATCATTAATTTTAAATTTTGGATTATATAATGTATCATTTATTTGTGTATTAAATTTAATTTTGTTTGTATTCATTCGAGCTTCATTCGGTGTACATTTGATTGTTCTATGTTTTGTATTATTATAATTTTGTGTAATTTTTGATAGTGTATTATACCAATTCCATGTACCAGTAGCAGTAAAATGTCTATATATATTATTTTTAAGACTCTGGATCACGCGTTCCGCGATTGCACATTTAATAACACTGTATGAACTGTAATGTTTAATTTTGTATTTTTTCATTAAATCTTGAAATTGAGCATTGTAAAATTCTGTACCATTATCTGTCTGTAATAATTTCGGATGAGCTTTTTTCAATATATTAAACATACCTTTTGTACATTCTTTCGATGTTTTATTTTTCAACGCCTCAAGCCATACGTACTTACTATATGTATCTATGACAACTAAAATATACTTAAAACCATAATTTTGTTTAGAATGAGATTGCATGTCCATTAAATCAGCTTGCCAGAGGTCATCACTAAACCGCGTTACTACACTGCGTCTAGGAAATATTTTTCTCGCTGGCCGATGTAACTCATTAGCTATACTCTCTAAGGTAGCCATTATATTATAATATTTCTCTCACGTAGTTCCTCTAAAATAGATATTATTTCATTATTCACACCAGTATTACCAACACTTTGTGATGATGTCAAAAGATTTAATCTAGTTACTAGCTCATTCGGATCGTCATAATAAACTAATTGGGTTTGAGGTAAGACATCTTTATATAAACCAGAACCTTTCATAGTCTTTGGTGATGAAGTAAAATTAAACATCTTTTCAACTAATGGATTTGTAGACATGGAACTGTTTGCTTCTGGATTAAAATCAAATGGCTCAAATTCTTGTGTTATTTTTTTGCGTTTAGCGCTTGAACTAGATAAATGATTGTCAAATGATTTTAAATTAATTCGAGGAGTTGTATTCTCATTAATTTTACTTATTTCTTCGTTAAACTGTTTTTCCTCCATTTTCATTCGATCATACAGTGGTTTTACAACAGTCACCCATTTATGGTACCTCGAGGTTCTAGGTTTTCCATCTGCTTTTAAATGGACTCCACTAGTTTTCAAAATATTGTAATAAGATTCTATATCTGCTATAGTTGTATTTTTTGGTTCCTTCTCACATAATAAAGACCATAGTCCTGGTGTAAATTGGTAGTATTTATTAAGCAACAGCAATTTGCCGTGAATAAAAGTAACAGAATGTTTTCCTATTTTATATGAATCACTATTTTTATCATAATACATACCATAAGATTTATCATAACGTGTTGATTTAGGACGGTTATTTAAAAAATTTTCATATGATGAATTTAATTCATCATCATTATCTTCTTCACTAATGCACGGGGTTTCTGATTTATTTTCTAGTTCAGTTGACCGTGTGTTACATATTACATTTTGTTTCACATGTGTACTCAATGGTTCAATTATCGGCTTAAATGCTTCACGGAAATAGTTTTCAGAATCTATAACACCACGTTTCATTTCCATTATTTTTTGTTGTATATTTTTTTTTGATGTTATTAAATTTTCCAACAAGACTTTTTCTTTGTTCATTGTTAATAATAAATGTAATATACCTGTATCGTATGACTACTGATGACACTATGCAGATAATAACTGTGTGACGGTATATTTATATAAACTAATAAAATTATTTTATTTTAATGAATGTATGAAAACCGCATCTATACCTTCCTTCATTCATTTCTCGAGTTTTATCGATAACCATAAACCCATAATAGCTATGATTCCAGCATAAATGAGAAATTTTCCGAAATTCTGAGAAATCCATATCTGCAGACGAATGATCGTTGAATATATGTCGTAAATTTGTATCATCTTGTTTCAGTATTATTAAAAAGTTTGCGTTATCTCTTACAAGCTGTTTTGATATTTTAGAATATGTCTGTGCTAAATAAAATACGGAGCTGGCACCTGAATGCCTACCAATGCTAAAGTATTCTCTGATTACAGATTGTGGGCCGCATATCACATCATCAAAAATTATAATAGAATTTTTCTTGGTTAAGTTTGGTTTTATAACCTTATCAGCGCTTGTAAATAGGAAAAAATTAGCACCTTGTATATCATCTATTATTTTTTTTAATAAAACATATTTTTCCTGATTAGAGGTTTTAGAGTATAAATAAATATTTTCAAATCTTAACCCGTTTGCATGTGTGATCAGATTATACATTATATTTGTTTTTCCTGAACCGCTGGGACCAACTAGTATAGCACGTATAGTATCGGGTAATAACGAACCGTGTCTTGATGGTTTTTTTACTACCTGAACATCTACATTTATAACATCCAATTTATCTTTCTGTTCGATAAAATCCATATTATTTTCTTATAAATACTCTAGAATTTCCAATTTATAATCAGTTATCGATGACGCGTTCGACTCGTAAGTGCAAGTCAGTCAAGACTGGAAAAGGATTTGTAAACTCTCTTATAAATAGTCTCCCGTTCGAAGCCCATGTTTCAGGCTATCAGTATTGCGGTCCTGGTACGAAATTAAAAAAAAGGTTAGATCGTGGTGATAAAGGAATAAACCTGTTGGATGCTGCTTGTCGTGATCACGATATTGTTTATGCAACGAGTAAAAATTTAGACGATAGACATAGAGCTGATAAAGTGTTAGAAAATCGTGCTTGGGAAAGATTTAAAGCAAAAGATACTCCTAGAAAAGAGAAATTTGTTGCGTACGCAGTAACAAACGCAATGAAAGCTAAAAGAAAAATAGGTATGGGCTGTAAACGGAAACGTGCTATAAAAACAAATGGTATACTAGCAGCGAAGAAAAAAAGAATCTCGAAGAAAAAGAATGGTGGTAAAAGGTTGATTTTAGCACCGAGACAGTCAGGAGGTGTAATTCCCTTAATACCTATATTTGCAGGATTGTCGGCACTTGGTAGTTTGATGTCTGGAGGTGCTAGTGTGTATAATGCGGTTCAAAATTCAAAAAGAAAAAAAGGCAGTGGTTTGAAATCAGACAAGAATAGGTTAAGAAAAAAAAACTGATGATCACGCTACCTGACAGACCGCTTTCATCTCAAGATATTATAAAATATGTCGGAAAGTTGAAAATCAATCATTTCCGTGGAGTCTTTTCACGTGATAACTTGCCTAAAAAACCGCATGCGATTGAATGTGGCATATTAAACTTAGATATATCTTCAGGAGACGGAAGTCATTGGGTAGCGTTTTATAAAAATAAGGACAAAGTAGTATATTTTGATAGCTTTGGTGATTTGTCACCACCAATTGAATTACAACATTATTTTAGGCAGTTCAAAATAGTATACAACTATTCTAACTATCAAGATTTCAATACATTCAACTGCGGCCATTTATGCCTTGAATTTTTACAATGTATGAATCTGTTACACTAAGTTTGACTGGGAATACAACTATATTATCTACAAATTATTTTCCGACTCTAAACGTTTACGAGGATTCGGAAGTAGCTTTGCTATGTTTAAAAACACTTAATTTATTTCCAAACATAAATTCAGCTAATAACCGACTGGAGATAGAAGTAATTCCTTCAACAAGTAATAGATTTATCCTAAAAACGTTTATATTTATTTTAGAAGAAGGATGTTATGAAATTGAAGATATTAACAACAAAATTTCGAAAGAGTTATTTAACTTTAACAATAAATGTAGAACACAGCTAACATTCAACGTATCTATTGATCCCATAGATTTTAGAACATACATTGAATGCAATGGGATACTAAAGTTAAATATTCCAAACAGTATAGCATCTGTTTTTGGATTTGAAAAGAGAACCTATAAACAAATAAACAAAGCTCTTCGATCGGGAAAAGCTGCTAATTTAAACACAATTAACTCTATAAAAGTAATGTGTAATATAGCACATGGGTCATTCGACAACCGACTTCAAAGTCATTCAATATATGAGTTTTTCCCTAGTGGGAGAACTGGATCGAAAGTAGTTCAGTCACCACTGAATTTGATATATTACAGATTAAACACAACAGACATTAATTCAATAACTATACAGTTAGTTGATCAAAACAATAATCCCATCGATAACTTTAATGAGACATTGACAGTTGTTCTACATATTAAACGTCACGAGTCATATTATTAAATTTATATCTCAGATATCAGGATGTACGAGTCAGTTACTTTAAGTTTAACCGGCAACACAACCATATTATCTGCAAATTATTTTCCGTCTATAAACCTTTACGAAGACTCAGAAATAGCTTTGTTATGTTTGCAAACATTTAATACATTCCCGAATATCAACAAAGATAATAATAAATTTGCTATACAAGCAGTTGACCATAATAATAATAATACTGATCGTATGTGGTGTTATATTAAACTGGAAGAAGGATGTTATGAAATCAAAGATATTAAGCATCGAGTTATGGAACAAATAAATATTTATAATGAAAAATTCCAAACCAAGTTAACATTTGACATTTCGGTTGATTCTAACGACTTCAGATCATATATAAAATGTAATGGAATACTTCACTTTGAGGTTTTACATAGCATAGCACGTGTATTGGGTTTTGAAAAACGAGAATATAAGCCAGATTATGAAACTCATAGATCGGAAAAAGCTGTGAATTTTAACACAATTAATTCTATAAAAGTAATGTGTAATATAGCTCAAGGATCATTCAACAACCATCTTCAAAGTCATTCGATTTATGAGTTTTTCCCTAGTGAAACGTCAGGATCGAAAGTTGTACAGTCACCACCAAATTTAATATATTACAAATTGAATAAAACAAATATTGATACGATAACCGTTCAGTTAGTTGATCAAGATCATAATCCGATTGACAATTTTGGTGAGACATTGACAATTGTGTTACATATTAAACGTTACGGGTCTTGAGATGGGATTAAAATTCAATATAAACCCACTACTTCGGATCAGTACAACTAGTCATAAGACTAAAGTGCTACCAGCAACATCAAATAAAATAAAAAAATTGACAGTGAAGAATAAAAAAATTTTGCGAGCTCTGGGCTATCAATTAAAGCAGAATGCCTGAAAGTGATATTTTGGATATAACTTCGCAGTACGAGACGGATTCTAAAATTACGAAAATTGAATATCATTCCTACACACCGTATACTACATCATTTAATAATAATGATGAAATACGTATATCAATCCAGCAAACGGATGTTTATCCATATCTACACGAAAGCTTTATTTTTTTGGGGGGGACATTTACTGATGCTACCAAAGTGAAACTAACTAATAATGGTTACTCTTACCTCTTCGAACAAATACGATTGGAAATCAATGGGATAGAAGTAGATAGCACACGTGTTCTTGGAATCACTAGCTCGTTGAAAGGTTACTTATCCTGTACGCCAGATAACTACAATTGCTATGAAAATGCTGGCTGGAATTTTAAAAACTTAACGCAATCGGAAAATGACAAAGGTGAATTTAGTGCTTGCATTCCATTGAAATATTGGCTAGGTTTGTTTGAAGACTATAAAAGAATATTAGTGAATTCTAGATTGGAATTAATATTAACTCGAAGTCATAGTGATTTAAATGCTTTACAAGCTAAAAGTGGTGCTACTGTTACTGAAGGTAAAGTTACCTTAAATAAAATAGTCTGGAAGGTTCCACATATAACGGTCGACGATGAAGAAAGGCTAAAATTATTGAAACTTATAGAAAAAGAAAAAAGTCTATTTATCCCTTTTAGATCTTTTGAAACTTTTGAATATCCTGAACTCGGAACCACTAAAAAAGTTGTGTGGAATTTGAAAACTGCTTCAAAATTAGAAAAACCACGATTCATCATAATTGGATTACAGAAAGGACGCAAAAATGTGTTATCAAAAGATTGTAGTATATTTGATCATTGTAATCTAACAAACGTTAAAGTATTTCTGAACTCGATAGCTTATCCATACGATAATTTGAATTTAGATTTTTCGAAAAATAATTTCACCTTATTGTATAATATGTATACATCTTTTCAAGAATCGTACTATGAAAAAAGTATTCGTAACCCGATATTGAGTCCTTCTACTTTTGTAGCAAACGCACCAATTATAGTTATCGACACTTCAAAACAGAACGATTCAGCCACAGCCTCAGCAGTGGATGTTCAATTGGAAATTGAAGCTTCAGATTCGCTTACAGGTGTAACTGCTTATTGTTTATTAATTCATGATCGTATTGTAGAATATGTACCTTTTACTAGAGAAGTAAGAAAACTTGTGTAAATATATTTAAGAATTAATTTTCAATAATAAAAAAATCTATTATTACATAACTTGTGTTCTGTATTTTAAATAATTATTTCATTTTAGTAATAAGGTTTGTTTGAGTGTGCAAACTCTTCATAATTTTTACACGGTAAAATTATTGTGTCCAAGGGGGACATCCTCACTTGGACGGTGTGAAATTACCGTGTAAAAAGTGTGTAAATTCTTCATAATTTTTACACGGTAAAATTATTGTGTCCAAGGGGGACATCCTCCCTTGGACGTTGTGAAATTACCGTGGTGACACAAAAAAAAGACTGTGAACATACAAATCTATACTACTAGTGTACAACAGTAGTTTATAATCATTTTTGCCCAAAAAATTACATTTGAAAGTGTCCTCGTGTTTATATAAATTTTAATAATATACTCTAGAAGTTTCATAAATCCACGAGTACCTACTATTTTTAAATTACAACAAAATAACTAAAATCGTTATCTTTAAATTTTGACAAAATTTATCAAAATCTCGAAAATTATCAATCATTGTAATTAATAAATTATAAAATTCTCAGTTTTTATAGCTAAGGATTACAAATTCAACACAAATGTTCTCATAAATAGTTCATACTATAACCAAAAAATTTAAAAAATATATGAACACACTTATTTTTTACAGACATTTTAAATTCAAATTTGGACGAAATTACATATTAAAAAACCTAGAATAACTATTTTAGTTATTTTGTTGTGATTGAATAATATTATTCGTGGGTACTTGAAACTTCTAAAGTGTACTATTATATATCTATGATAGTATCACGGTTTTTGTTGATGTATAACGCGTTATAAGTATCTAATGGATATTGTGATATGATTAATTTGGAATTTATTATAGGACCTATTATAGGTCAATTTTTTGTTTAATACCATAGATATGTATATAATATGTCTTATACATAGACTGACATACCGTCACCGCTCAGAATCGTTTTCTTATAAAATGATATTATATCATTGAATTCAAATTTAATACCATCCATTAAACAGTGACCCACTTGTAACCTACTGTACAGCAGAGCGACACCCACTTGCCCACCTTTTTTTAAATTTTTTATCACAAAATAGTAATTTGTAAATTATCAATTTGATAAATTATGTTAAAAATTGAACTTTAATTAGTTATAAAAAAATTGGCGTATGTAATTTGCGCCACATCTTAAAATTAATTTTGGTAATTTGCGCCACTTTTTAAGGTTGTAGTTTGCGCAGCACAAAACTTAATTAAAGGGCATTAAGTAATATGCGCCATCGTTTACCTAAAAAAATTGTAATTTGCGCCATTGTTCACCTTGTTAAAATTGTAATTTGAGCCACTTTAAAATAACTAAATAATCAAGTTCATTTTAATAGAAAATCAGTAATATTATAATAATTATAAATAACTGTATATAAGTATACGTACCTACTCTATGTATATTAAATACTCTTGTAAATATCATGATATACTCAAGTCTGGGCAACTTAATGATAATTTTCAACTGAGTTAAGTTAACTTGATTGAAAATGTTTAAAGTCGACAGTTAATCAAATTTTTTTTTAACACTGCAGTTGTGTTAAAAGTTATATGAACATTTTCAATTAATATCTTTATAAATACCCGTTAATATGGTTTAAAATAATAAAAATCATAATAATTATTAAACACAGGAATTAAAAAATAACTTATTTATGGCGAAAATATTTAATAATAATTGTACATTTGTCCCCTTGCGCCGCCACTGACTTGTACAGTATTCTATTTTAATAAAAATGAAATAATTACACGAATTAAGAATGATATTGCAAAAATTAATTGCCGGAAATCATAATTTTTTAATTGAAAACGACGGGGAAGCTGATTGAGATTTTTGGTATTTTAATCTATAACGGGCGTAGTCATATTCGCACGCTGCGCTTGCACGGACAATTAAAATCCTCAAAAAATTCCCTAGTTGTTACGTAAAAGTGTAAAACCCAAGGGGTGGTGTCAGAATTATTTTTGCACAATTGTTTTTAGAACGATGATTTACCTAGGTTAAAAAAATAATTTTAATTTATTATACTTCAGCTCGGTAAGCTGTAAGCGTTGTACTGGTGCGCGTAAGAGACCGAAAATCGTGAACTTCGTAAGGCTATAAAATAAAAACTAATGATTTCGGGCAATTAATTTTTGCATCATATAGTTCTTCACTGGTTGCAATACATACGTTTCCGAAAAAAAAAAAAATGGAAAAATGTGCCTGGGCTCTAAACTAGATTATATAACACTAACATTTAAAAAATATTTTAGGTGTTTTGAGAACTTGTCTTCAAATTATCACATTTGATTATTTTATATAGTGATATTATCGGTAGGTTAAGTTTCTATTTTATAATAGATCAATAGCCAATGCCCAATAGGTTACTTAAGAGTGGCGTAATTAGGAATTTGGTTGGGTGGGGGATTACGTTTTTAGTAAACATGAATGGTTGATGATGATCAATACTTTGATCAAAATGTTAGGAGTAAAAAGAAAAAGTTTCACCCCAATAATTACGCCCCTGTTACCTAAATCACATTTTTGTATTAAGATCCCAGTAGTCGAGTTTTGGACAAGTACCTACAAATAATAAGCAATCAATATAGACGGACAGTTCGTTCAACCTTATACATTATAATGCAAGTTTTAGCTCAAACTCACACATTTCGTTATGATGAGGTTATTTTCATAAAATATATAATTTCATGTTTCAGTTCGGAGCGAGATGAAGATGGATGGAGATAGCTGTTTCTTCGGCGATGGCGGCACTCTAGCTAGTTTCATCGGAAGAGTCGATGTTTGTCACGCGTAAGTTTGTTTTAATATTATTACTATTTTACATTTAGGTACTTTAGACTTAAATTAAATATTTATTGCCGCTGACAAACTGTTAACTGGGTGACGTAGAAGCATTTACAAATTTAATCCTAAAGCGCAATGCTAAAATACGCGAGGACCGAACAATCCGAAAAAACGAACAAGGCCGTCTTCTTTTCACCACGACGACGTTTAATACGTACTTTTTGCATAAACTATGAAAGCCGGGGTATCACGTAGGGTGGTGCGCAATTAGTATTTAAAACAATATATTGTTATCATACCTTTATATTTTATTTACATTAATACATTATATACACTTCTTGTATTGTATAGCAATTAGCATACTACCCTAGATGGCTAGATATATGTACCTAATAAATGTTTGGCAATATATATTTTACTATAATTATTATTTTCCATTATAATATAATCCTATAACAAAACGTTAAATTAAATTAGTTGTTATCAAGACCGACATTCTTTAAAACAAACTCTTTTCAAAACGGATTATGCTTAAAAAAAATTGCTCAGTAGGCAGTTGTCAGTTGCTAGATCAACCGGTGTGATATAAAATTGAAGTATTCTGTTTTTTATAACAATTTTTTTTGGAAAAATATATGTGAAATGTAGATCTCAGACAGTTAAGAACTTATAGTTAATTTAAATAGAGGATGTTTATAGGTACATCATAGATATTTTTTTATTGAAATCTTGTAAATAATTTAATTAAACAATCGAGTAGGTACACATCACTAGTATCAATTGTATTATATTACGTGTAAAATCACCGACACAAGGTGCAGACTTCATTTTAAAAATAAATAAAAAGAATGTTTAAATTGTAGTAGAAGCTGAAAAACTGTAGTTTATTCTAATTTATAATAAAATAATTAATGTAACCGGTAATGTTACTATCAATTCAGCATTGAATGATTATTCAGAGATCACTGTGAGATAAATCCAAACGTATAAATGTAATTAATTTAAGAATATTAAAAACTTTTGTGAAAGGAACAAGATTACTGCTAATAGTTAAGTCTTAATTATTATTAACAAATAAGTACCCACGAATGATATCATACAATCACAACAAAATAACTAAAATAGTTATTCTAGGTTTTTATATGTAATTTCGTCTAAATTTGAACTTAAAATGACTATAAAAATAAACTGTGCTTATGTATTTTTTAGACTTTTTGGTAACAGAATTAAATACTTACGTGGAATCTTGTTTTAAATTTTTAATCCTTAGATTTAAAGTTGAACATTTTATAAATTATTAACTATAATATAATTATTCAATTTTAAATTTGATACATTTGATCAAAATTCGATCTTTAAATACTTATAAAAAAAATTGTGCGTATGTATTTTAAATATTTTTCATTTGCTTTTGTAAAAATATATCAGGAGCATGGTATTAAATTATTACACTTTTTGGAACAACAGATAAAACTTTATTGATGTTTATAGAAAAAAAACTAAAAAAATTGTAACTGCAAATGTCCGTAAACAGCTCAAAAAGAGTCAACATATTTTCAAAATTGTATGATGTATAGAAAATGCTAATATAAACATTCAGTGAAATTTTCATGTATCTACAGTTATTCGTTTTGAATTACAACAAAATAAGGAAATCTCTACATGAGAAATCGAGTGAATATCCAATGTTGTAAAAATTTGAATTTCAAACGCCCATAAAAATTAATTTGACTTTCTTATGGACATTTTTTTTATGATAAAGGTAGATAATCGAAATGTATAAACTATAAGGAGTCTTGTATTACATTTTAAAACCTTAGATTTAAAAAGGAAAATTTTTACGAATTCTTAACTCAAATAATTGCTAATTTTCGTGATTTTTCAATATTTTGTCATTTTTTGAACTTTAAATGTTTATAAAAAAAAACTGTGACTAAGAATTTTTCATATTTTTCATCTGAATCTGAAACAATATACTTAGGAGCCTTCTATTAAATTGTCAAGCTTTTTAACCAACAAATAAAATTTTATTGATATTCTTAGAAAAAAAAAATTTAAATGAAATGTCCCTATACAGTTCAAAATAAATCAAAATATTTTTATTATGTTATCGTGTATAGAAAATGAAAATATAAACAACCAGTGAAAATTTCATGTATCTACGGACATTTGTTTTAAAGTTACACCAAAAACCAAATTAAATTTTGTGAAAAATCGATTTTGCGTAACCAACGATATTCACTTTCCAATCGAACAAGATACTGAAGTTGATAATCGAAGCATAATTTTGACTACTTATCGTGTACACAGACACACACAAAAAAAAAACCACACATACATCATTGTAAAATCAATACATTCATCCAGGGCCGGATCATAGCTTTTTAACACCCGGGGAAAATTAAAAAAATACGCCCATCTCAGGGAGATGACCAGAATTAGTATTTTTTTTATCAAGCACCGTCACACAGTATTGCGAGGAACTGAGGACCAACATTTACTAAAAAACCTTTCCAAATATACTGCAGGACCAATCATTTATTTACAACAAATAATTTGAACGATTTTAACTAAAAATGAAACTTTTAAATTTTAAAATAATCACGTAATATAGTTTTAGAAGCACTTCTTAATGGTGTATTTAAAGATAAAATCTGTGGTCAATATTTCTAAGTTTCAGGTTCAGAATAATTAATAATATTGATAATAATAATAACATGTATGAGTTATTTATTAACAAATATAAATTAGGTATCCATTGCTTACTTTTAATATAAAACGCTTTATGTAAAAGAACAATATTTAATTTACAACATACCTAACAATATTATACATTTTCATTTTTAATATTAGTTACAATCAAAACTTAATAATATGTACCTAGGTACGGAAAATACAATGAACCAAAAATGTTATTATGTACTGAAAATTGTAATATAATGATTATAATACGACAAAGAAATATTTATCATGGATTATCACTTACGGATTGAATGTACCTATATACTAAAATAACTACATTCTACATTCTACATTTGAAAAAATTTCCAGAATGATAATAACCCGGTTGTCTATTTGACATCTCGAACTATAAAAATAAATTAGACGAAAAAAACACTTTATAATAAAAAAAAAAACGATCCAAATAGAATATAAATTTCCCTTTAAATTATTTTAATATAATATTTCAAACATAATATTCAATCTGTCTTGGGCTACAATCAATAGGATAGTATTTTTGTTTTAATTATTTAATTATGTTGTACTTTTGTACTATCAAGTTTATCAAGTAAATTAATAGTTGTATACTTGTACCTATTTAAAAAGCAAACACAAATAACAAATTATATTCCATTTTGTGTTCTGTTAAATTTATCTAGTGCGACTAGTGGCCATGGTGATATTTATAAAAAAGTTCAGTTTATAGGCATTAATTGTTAATACAAAGACTTTATAAGCCTAGGTACGAACATGTAATTTAATAAATAATCTGAAATACCTAAGTAACATTTTATGCAGTAGGTACCTACCTATTTGGAAAAATATATAGTTGTTAATTTAAAATCACATAAAAATGAATAACAATTATTAATAGGGCCATTTTTAAGATTAAGGTTTTAAATAATATTATCTACATAATATTATATTATATTATATGCAAGAAAATGATGTAATTTACCATACTTTATTATGTCACTAATCGGAGAGTACATTAATCTATGATAGACTAAGGCATGTCACTCCGGCTGACAGTAAGTTGCGGACGGGTTTTATTTATTTTTTCTATTTATTTTATTTTATCTAATTTTTACCTATTTAATATTTGTCCTTTTTAATTTTTAAATCAATGTTATTAGTTATTATAGTTATTACTAATGTCGATTAAAAATAAATTATTTTATTTTATTCCCATACCCAATATTACACATTTCCTGTGAAATATTATTTTGTACCTAGTTTTGACTCTTTGTTTTAAAGTCCATTTTCAATTTTCAATTTACAAAATATTTAAAACCTTAAAAATACGCCCACGGAAATTATACGCCCGGGGATAAATCCCCGACTTCCCCCCCCCCCAGATCCGGCCCTGCATTCATCGTTCCACTCTGAATCCAAAATCCTAACAATTTAATGTAAGGATTCTCATTAATTTAACTTACAGCGGCCTTAAAACACCAACAATACATTTGTACATCGTTAATGCACTACACCTACCAAATAAAAATTTTTACAATCTAGTCGATACTGTAAATTTGATGCATCTACTGAGTATATCTTTATGTTAACTCTAAAATCCAGTAATCATACTTTTATTTAATGCTTCATAAAATACAATATGCTTTTATAAAAATATGCTTGTACTTCTGTAGATATCTATTCACCGTCTTAATCAATAATTAAATTAATAAACGAAAATAGTAATTTAATTAATACCTATATCATATTATTATAATTCAAATTCAAAATTATAAACTATTTTGGTTTATTGTCATATCAAATTTCAATGAACAAATTGTTCCTTAACTACATGGTTCACTACATGGTGAAATATTTCACAAAAAACGTGAAACATTGAACATTTTTATAACACAGATAAAAACAAATTGTTTATTTTTTCAACACAATGTTCAGTATTCTAAATTCTAATGTAAGAATTCAGTACGTATACAATATACATGAATAATATTGTATACCTACTTGTATCATTTAAACATTAAAATATTTAAAAATTTTGAATACCATTTTAAATTTATTAAATTTATAATACGAAAAGTTATGTATACATAAAGGTACCATACAATTATGAAGGTAATTTATGACAATTATATGTAAATATAAAACTTATTTAAAAATTAAACAAAATTTATTAAAATACTGAAATATTTCATCTTTTTGAATTTCATGAAATTTTCAAATACTAATTATATCCGTGGATTCATTATATTGACGTTACCTAGTATATAATATCTATCATTTATATTCTATGGCAAATCTCAAAGTCGTTGCAGACGAGACAATCGATTAAAAGTTCTAAAATTTCAATAAACAAAGCAGATATGAGCAAAAAACGTACTGCTTTCCGTATAGTTTTATTTTTCATAAATCACAATATTTTAAGTTCTGTATTTTATTTGTTCTTTTGGTGCTTAATTTTACTTTGATTTTTTCTAAATTATATGGTAAAAATAAATCATATTTCGTTATAAAAAAATAATAAAACTTAGAATATTTTAAATTTGTGTGGAAGAATTTATTATGATTATAGCCACATTGACTACAGATTGTTAGGCGTTAGTACAACAGTAGTTTATAGTCATTTTTGCCCAAAAAATTACATTTGAAAGTGTCCTCGTGTATATATAAATTATAATAATATACTCTAAAAGTTTCATAAATCCACGAATACCTACTATTTTTAAATTACAACAAAATAACTAAAATCGTTATTCTTTGTTTTAATAAGTAATTTCGTCCAAATTTAAACTTATAATATCTGTAAAAATTATTAACTGTGTTTTTAATAGATTATTTAGATTTTTTTGGTTACATAATGAACTGTTTATGAGAATTCTTGTTTTAAATTTTCAATCCTTAGCAATAAAAGTTGAACATTTTATAAATTTTTAACTACTAAATAGTAGTAATTTGTAAATTATCAATTTGATAAATTTTGTTTAAATTTTAATTACTTATAAAAAAATCGTGCCTATGGATCTTTATTGTTTCTCAACTGCTATTATAACTACTTATGAGGAAACCTTTATTACATTTTCATATTATAGGTAAACTAAGACATTTTGTAGAAATTTGAACTTTAAATGTCTATAAAAAAAAAGGTGCCTGTATATTTCTAATATTTTTTAGCTGCTATTATATCATCTTACGAAGAACTTTGTATTATTTTTAAGCTTTTTGACTCAACGAATAACATTTTATTGACATTTATAGAATACATATAACTAAAAACGTTTCATAATTATTCATGTGTGTCTATAAATCACTGAAAACGAGTCGAAATATTTTGAAAATTTTGTAATGTATAGAAAATGATAGTTTAACCATTTGATGGATATTTTAAATACCGACGGTCAATAGTTGTTGAATAACAAGAAAATCAGAAAATCGTTATATGAGAATCATATACAAATCATTGTAAAATTAAAACATTCATTGCTCCCGTATAGTCCGCTCTAAAATAAAAACTAACACATAATAGTTAGGTAGGTATAATACAAATTAAACATTATACATATTATAAAATATAATATCTGTAACGCTTAGGTCATAACTCATAAGAATATCTGAATATTGTTGAGCATTTTACTGCAGGCTGCGTGTTATTTCAGAGATGGTATTCGTCATTCAACATTTGCCAACCGTGTATAAAATATCATAAGCAGAATGAAATGTGTGAACGTTGCAGTGTTTGGAAGAATAAGACTTTGATAGCAGATTTTGATTCGGACACGGGGTATGTATTTTTTTATTTTTCAGTAGGTTTCTTTTTATTATTATTATTGTTAATTTATCAAGGGATGTATTGGCCGTAACTTTTCAATTATTTGTATTGTAACTATACTGGTATAACACTATTCTGGCTATCAATAAAGTCGTGATAAAAATTAGGAAATTGGTCGGATATGATATTTTTATCTCACTCTTTTTTTTGCTTACACTTTTTTTTGTGGTTGTTATGGTCAAATAAAAAAAATTAATTTATCCTTATGCTAAAAAATAAAAGTACATAAATGATTATTTAATAATATTACTCTTATTACACTATTCTATCTCGACACCTTATCCTTAAATTTATTAATTAATTACTATACATGGAGGTAAAGTGATATCGTAAGATTTTTTACGCACTGAAAATCGTTAGAATGCTATACGGGTAACAAAATTTGATAATGTGCTAGAAAAAATTAAAACTGTTGTAATTGTGCTTGCTGTACATAACTTAATTGAGGTATGATATTCTTATTGTATTTCCTTTTAGTATCTATTTTATTTTGCTGATTTTTGATTTACTGAGCTACTATTTTATTAGTACTTCGTAGACTATTTCGAATATTGCAATTCAACATTTGCTTGTGTTTACCTTATTAATTTTACGTGTCTCATTTAAAAAATGTATATACATGGTATTCTTAATATATATTTACCAAGTAAAATTCAAATTCACATTTTTATGTGTTGTAATAAAAACATTTTGTATGTTTTCATTAGGCAAGCATATTCGATAATAATTTTATTTCTTTTCCCACATTTATTATACGTTATATTTATTATATACAATATACATTTTATACTATAATTACAATTATTCTAATGCATTATTTAACGTTCTTTATATTTTTTTAACTGACTAACATGTTTGTATTCGTTTACTAACTGTCCATTTTTAATTATTTCTACTACATAAGTTACATCCGATACTTGCTTCATTATTTTAAACGGGCCGTTGTACCTGTAAGCAAATTTAGATTTTCGTCTTTCGTCTTTAATCAGTACTTTTTCGTTTAATTTAAATTTTACCTGTACCTTATTTGAGTCATAATGTTTTTTATTTTTTAAATATCTGTCCGCTAATAATTTTCTGAGTTCGTCTCGAATATTTTTTAATTTTTCTAATTCCAGTAAAATTTCGGGGGATGTTTCTGTACTTATAAAGTTGTGATCAAATATAAATTTTGGATTATATCCGTGTAATAGGTAAAACGGTGTGTTTTTCGTTGTATCATTAATTGCTGTGTTATACGCAAATAGTACATATTTTAAGTGTAGACTCCATTTATTTGGTTGTTCCTGTACAAAGTGGCTAATCATATCTATCAAAGTCCCGTTGAACTTTTCTGTCTGGCCTTGGCTCTGTGGACGGTATGCAATTGAATATGTGTTTTATATTTATTATTATTATTTATTATTATTTATATTTATTATTTATATTTAGCGCTTTTAGTAAGTCTTTCACCAATTTATTTGCAAAATGTAAGCCTCGGTCAGAGTGTATTTCGCCTATTGCTCCAAATTGTAAAATTATATCTATTAAATATGCGACTGTAGACCTTGCTTCAGCGTTTTTGTATGATTTTGCTATAGCGTATTTTGTAGTTGCGCAAGTTCCTACCAAAATATATGAGTTAAGTATAAGTATAAGTAAAAACTTAAATTCAGCCAACCTTAATTAATGATTTTTTTACCTCAACAAATTATAAAATATATTTTAAAATATAATAAAATATTATTTTATTAGGTTTTTATAAGGTTTTCATTACTTATATGTTAATAGAAATGTATAAAATCAGTAGTTTTAATTTAAAATGGTTTATATCCTATTGTCAATGAATTGTCAAGGTTTCTTTCCCACTTTTTTTTACATTGCACTAAATCTATTTTTTTTTCCGCACATATTTACAGACCAAAACCAATTTTTTTTTCAATTATTTAACTCAAATGTATTAACTAAGTGCCATATGATTTTTTATGATTTTTTATTTGCTTCTTAAAACTCGTTTGCCTGCGGGTGCCCACGATACCCTTTCAAGTTTTTTTTTTCATAAATTTAACTCGATTGATTTTTTTAATATAAATATTTTCAACTTTGTTGAGCCTTAATGTTTAATTTTATCTCATTTATTTTTGCTTTATGATATTAATTTGCCTACAGGCTTCAATGTTCCCCTCCACAATTTTTCTGTTATTTAACTCCTGTTGATCTTTCTATATAGATTTTTTAAACACTGACATATAAAATTTTTTTGCCTTCTAAAATGCATCTGCCTGCGGTCTGCCACGTTCCCCTACTAATTTTTTTTTATGATTTTAACTCAAGCTGAATTTCTTTAATAACCTTTTGCCCTCATAATAATTATTCTTCAATAAACTAATTATTGTGAATAGGTTTAAGATTTTGGACATTTTATTTTTAGGTCTTGCGTTTGTTCTTATTGTATAATTTGTGGGCACCCACGTCCCTCTTTCATATTATAATTATCAATTTAACTGTTTTTGTTCTTTTGTATAGAGTTATTAAACACTGACAACCAGACGCCATCTGGATTTTTTAAATTTTTTATTTGCTTTTTAAAAAGCCTTTGCCTGCCGGTGCCCACTTTCGCCTTTCAATTTTGTTTCAAAGTAACTCAATTGAGTTTTTTATATAAATATTTTGAACATTGATTAGTCTTCAGAGAACACTTGCTATTTAATTTTATCTAAATGTTGTCTATGTTATATGATATTAATTTTCTTGCCGGCTTCCGTATTTCCCTCCACATTTATTTTTCAGTAATTTACCTCCGTTGATCCATTTGTATAGGTTTTTTTAAACACTGACAACCAGGTGTAATCAGTTTTTTTAAATTTTTTATTTTTATTTTTAAAATTTGTTGTTTGCATTCTTCTGTGCTTGTTCTTACTGTATCTAAATCGGTTTCTAAATTTTGTTTTGTTTTCTATAATGCATTTGCTTGCGGGCGTAGATGTCCCCCTTCAATTTTTTTTTCATTTATACATCTCAAATTGATTATTTAAAAAATTATCCAATCTTAGACTGCCAGGTTCCATACAAATTTCTAAAAAATTGTTAAATTTTAAAAAGCGTTTGCCGGTATGTGCCAACGTTCCTTTCATTTTTTTTTTAGACAAGTCTATCTACAAATTCTCTTGATTAAACCGGTGTGATATAGATTCAGGTTGGCCCCCGATTCAGGTAGGCCCGGATTTCTTGGTAATTCCTAGATTCAGGTTGGGCCCAGATTCATGCAGGTCCAGATTTCTTGGTAATTCCTAGATTCAGGCAGGCCCAGATTTTTAGGCAATTCCCAAATTCAGGTAGGCCCAGATATCTAGGAAATTTAAAGATTCAGGCAGGCCTAGATTTCTTTTTAATTCCTAGATTCAGGTTGGGCCCGGATTCATGTAGGCCCAGATTTCTTGGTGATTCCTAAATTCAGGTAGGCCCAGATTCATGTAGGCCCAGATTTAGGTAATCCCAGATTTCTAGGAAATTCAAAGATTCAGGTTGCGCCCAGATTCAGGTAGGCCCAGATTTCTTGGTAATTCCCAGATTCAGGAATGACCCAGATTCATGTATGCCCAGATTTATTTAGGCCCAGATTTCTAGGCAATTCCCAGATTCAGGTAGGTACAGATTTCTTGGTAATTCCTAGATTCAGGCAGGCCCAGATTTCTAGGAGATTCCCAGATTCAGGAACGGCCCAGATTCATGTATGCCCAGATTCAGGTAAGCCCAGATTTCTTGTTAATTCCCAGATTCAGGAATGGCCCAGATTCATGTATGCCCAGAATTATTTAGGCCCAGATTTCTAGGCAATTCCCAGATTCAGGCAGGCCTAGATTTCTAGGAGATTCCCAGATTCAGGCAGGCCCAGATTCATGTATGCCCAGATTTAGGTAGGCCCAGATTTCTAGGCAATTCCAAGATTCAGGTAAGCCCAGATTTCTAGGAAATTCCCAGATTCAGGCAGGCCCAGATTTCTAGGAGATTCCCAGATTCAGGAACGGCCCAGATTCATGTATGCCCAGATTTAGGTAGGCCCAGATTTCTAGGCAATTCCCAGATTCAGGCAGGCCTAGATTTCTAGGAGATTCCCAGATTCAGGAACGGCCCAGATTCATGTATGCCCAAATTTATTTAGGCCCAGATTTAGGTAGGCCCAGATTTCTAGGCAATTCCCAGATTCAGGCAGTCCTAGATTTCTAGGAGATTCCCAGATTCAGGAACGGCCCAGATTCATGTATGCCCAGATTTAGGTAGGCAAAGATTTCTAGGAAATTCCCAGATTCAGGCAGGCCCAGATTTCTAGGAGATTCCCAGATTCAGGAACGGCCCAGATTCATGTATGCCCAGATTTAGGTAGGCAAAGATTTCTAGGCAATTCCAAGATTCAGGTAGGCACAGATTTCTAGGAAATTCCCAGATTCAGGAACGGCCCAGATTCATGTATGCCCAGATTTAATTAGGCCCAGATTTCTAGGAAATTCCCAGATTCAGGCGGGCCCAGATTCATGTATGCCCAGATTTAGGTAGGCCCAGATTTCTAGGCAATTCCCAGATTCAGGCAGGCCCAGATTCATGTATGCCCAGATTTAGGTAGGCCCAGATTTCTAGGCAATTCCAAGATTCAGGTAAGCCCAGATTTCTAGGAAATTCCCAGATTCAGGCAGGCCCAGATTTCTAGGAGATTCCCAGATTCAGGAACGGCCCAGATTCATGTATGCCCAGATTTAGGTAGGCCCAGATTTCTAGGCAATTCCCAGATTCAGGCAGGCCTAGATTTCTAGGAGATTCCCAGATTCAGGAACGGCCCAGATTCATGTATGCCCAGATTTATTTAGGCCCAGATTTCTAGGAAATTCCCAGATTCAGGCGGGCCCAGATTCATGTATGCCCAGATTTAGGTAGGCCCAGATTTCTAGGCAATTCCCAGATTCAGGCAGGCCTAGATTTCTAGGAGATTCCCAGATTCAGGAACGGCCCAGATTCATGTATGCCCAGATTTAGTTAGGCCCAGATTTCTAGGAAATTCCCAGATTCAGGCAGGCCCAGATTTCTAGGAGATTCCCAGATTCAGGAACGGCCCAGATTCATGTATGCCCAGATTTAGGTAGGCAAAGATTTCTAGGCAATTCCAAGATTCAGGTAGGCACAGATTTCTAGGAAATTCCCAGATTCAGGAACGGCCCAGATTCATGTATGCCCAGATTTATTTAGGCCCAGATTTCTAGGAAATTCCCAGATTCAGGCGGGCCCAGATTCATGTATGCCCAGATTTAGGTAGGCCCAGATTTCTAGGCAATTCCCAGATTCAGGCAGGCCCAGATTCATGTATGCCCAGATTTAGGTAGGCCCAGATTTCTAGGCAATTCCAAGATTCAGGTAAGCCCAGATTTCTAGGAAATTCCCAGATTCAGGCAGGCCCAGATTTCTAGGAGATTCCCAGATTCAGGAACGGCCCAGATTCATGTATGCCCAGATTTAGGTAGGCCCAGATTTCTAGGCAATTCCCAGATTCAGGCAGGCCTAGATTTCTAGGAGATTCCCAGATTCAGGAACGGCCCAGATTCATGTATGCCCAGATTTATTTAGGCCCAGATTTCTAGGAAATTCCCAGATTCAGGCGGGCCCAGATTCATGTATGCCCAGATTTAGGTAGGCCCAGATTTCTAGGCAATTCCCAGATTCAGGCAGGCCTAGATTTCTAGGAGATTCCCAGATTCAGGAACGGCCCAGATTCATGTATGCCCAGATTTAGTTAGGCCCAGATTTCTAGGAAATTCCCAGATTCAGGCAGGCCCAGATTTCTAGGAGATTCCCAGATTCAGGAACGGCCCAGATTCATGTATGCCCAGATTTAGGTAGGCAAAGATTTCTAGGCAATTCCAAGATTCAGGTAGGCACAGATTTCTAGGAAATTCCCAGATTCAGGAACGGCCCAGATTCATGTATGCCCAGATTTATTAAGGCCCAGATTTCTAGGAAATTCCCAGATTCAAGCGGGCCCAGATTCATGTATGCCCAGATTTAGGTAGGCCCAGATTTCTAGGCAATTCCCAGATTCAGGCAGGCCCAGATTTCTAGGAGATTCCCAGATTCAGGAACGGCCCAGATTCATGTATGCCCAGATTTAGGTAGGCAAAGATTTCTAGGCAATTCCAAGATTCAGGTAGGCACAGATTTCTAGGAAATTCCCAGATTCAGGAACGGCCCAGATTCATGTATGCCCAGATTTATTAAGGCCCAGATTTCTAGGAAATTCCCAGATTCAAGCGGGCCCAGATTCATGTATGCCCAGATTTAGGTAGGCCCAGATTTCTAGGCAATTCCCAGATTCAGGCAGGCCTAGATTTCTAGGAGATTCCCAGATTCAGGAACGGCCCAGATTCATGTATGCCCAGATTTAGTTAGGCCCAGATTTCTAGGAAATTCCCAGATTCAGGCAGGCCCAGATTTCTAGGAGATTCCCAGATTCAGGAACGGCGCAGATTCATGTATGCCCAGATTTAGGTAGGCCCAGATTTCTAGGCAATTCCAAGATTCAGGTAGGCACAGATTTCTAGGAAATTCCCAGATTCAGGCAGGCCCAGATTTCTAGGAAATTCCCAGATTCATGTATGCCCAGATATTTAGGCATTTCCCAGCTTCAGGCAGGCCCAGATTTCTAGGAAATTCCCAGATTCAGGCATTAAGAATTCGTAAAAATTTTTCTTTTTAAATCTAAGATTTGAAAATCTAATACAAGATTACTCATAAGATTGTCTACCTTTATCAATAAAAAAATCTCTACCGGAAAGTCAAATTAAATTAGAAATAAGAAAGTAGAAAGTAGAAATAAGAAAGTAGAAATTATTAGAAATTATTAGAAATTAGAAATTCGAAATTAAGCTTGAAAATTTAATAGACGGCTCCTAATATATTGTTTCAAAGGCAAATTATATACATATCTATGGTATTAAAAAAAAATTGACCTATAATAAATCCAAATTAATCATATCACATTATCACAATATCCATTAGGTACTTATAACACGTTATACATCAACATCAATAACAAACCCTGATACTATCATAGATATATAATAGTACACTTTAGAAGTTTCAAGTAGTTACCCACGAATAATATTTTTTAATCACAACAAAATAACTAGGTTTTTTAGTATGTAATTTCGTCCAAATTTGAACATAAAATGACTATAAAAATAAACTGTGATTGTATATTTTTTAGATTTTTCGGTAAGAGAATTAACTACTTACGTGGAATCTTGTTTTATAGTTTCAATTCTAGCTATAAAAACTGAACATTTTATAATTTATTAATTACAATTATTGATAATTTTCGAAATTTTGAAAAATTTTGTAAAAAATTCGATGTTGAATGCTTATAAAAAAAAAATTGTTCCTATGTATTTTTAATATTTGCAACTGATATTGTAACAATATATCAGGAGCCTTGTATTAAATTATTACACTTTTTGGCCCAACAGATAAAACTTTATTGATATTCATAGAAAAAAAAAACTAAAAAAATTGAAAAATTAAAATTACCGTAAACAGCTCAAAAAGAGTCAAAATATTTTCAAAATTGTATGGTGTATAGGAAATGCTAATATAAACATTCAGTGAAATTTTCATGTATCTATAGTTATTCGTTTATGAATAACAACAAAAAAAAGGAAATTGCCACATGAGAAATCGAGTGAATATCCAATGTTGTAAAAATTTGAATTTCAAACGCTCATAAAAATTTAATTTGACTTTCCGGTAGAAATTTTTTTATTTATAAAGGTAGACAATCTTATGAGTAATCTTGTATTAGATTTTAAAATCTTAGATTTAAAAAGAAAAATTTTTACGAATTCTTAATGCCTGAATCTGGGAATTTCCTAGAAATCTGGGCCTGCCTGAATCTGGGAAATGCCTAAATATCTGGGCATACATGAATCTGGGAATTTCCTAGAAATCTGGGCCTGCCTGAATCTGGGAATTTCCTAGAAATCTGGGCCTACCTGAATCTTGGAATTGCCTAGAAATCTGGGCCTACCTAAATCTGGGCATACATGAATCTGGGCCGTTCCTGTTTTAATATTTGCAACTGATATTGTAACAATATATCAGGAGCCTTGTATTAAATTTTTACACTTTTTGGCCCAACAGATAAAACTTTATTGATATTCATAGAAAAAAAAAACTAAAAAAATTGAAAAATTAAAATTACCGTAAACAGCTCAAAAAGAAAAAATATTTTCAAAATTGTATGGTGTATAAGAAATGCTAATATAAACATTCAGTGAAATTTTCATGTATCTATAGTTATTCGTTTATGAATAACAACAAAAAAAGGAAATTGCCACATGAGAAATCGAGTGAATATCCAATGTTGTAAAAATTTGAATTTCAAACGCTCATAAAAATTTAATTTGACTTTCCGGTAGAAATTTTTTTATTGATAAAGGTAGACAATCTTATGACTAATCTTGTATTAGATTTTAAAATATTAGATTTAAAAAGAAAAATTTTTACGAATTCTTAATGCCTGAATCTGGGAATTTCCTAGAAATCTGGGCCTGCCTGAATCTGGGAATTTCCTAGAAATCTGGGCCTACCTGAATCTTGGAATTGCCTAGAAATCTGGGCCTACCTAAATCTGGGCATACATGAATCTGGGCCGTTCCTGAATCTGGGAAACTCCTAGAAATCTGGGCCTGCCTGAATCTGGGCATACATGAATCTGGGCCGTTCCTGAATCTGGGAATCTCCTAGAAATCTGGGCCTGCCTGAATCTGGGAATTTCCTGAATCTGGGAATCTCCTAGAAATCTAGGCCTGCCTGAATCTGGGAATTGCCTAGAAATCTGGGCCTACCTAAATCTGGGCATACATGAATCTGGGCCCGCCTGAATCTGGGAATTTCCTAGAAATCTGGGCCTAAATAAATCTGGGCATACATGAATCTGGGCCGTTCCTGAATCTGGGAATTTCCTAGAAATCTGTGCCTACCTGAATCTTGGAATTGCCTAGAAATCTTTGCCTACCTAAATCTGGGCATACATGAATCTGGGCCGTTCCTGAATCTGGGAATCTCCTAGAAATCTGGGCCTGCCTGAATCTGGGAATTTCCTAGAAATCTGGGCCTAACTAAATCTGGGCATACGTGAATCTGGGCCGTTCCTGAATCTGGGAATCTCCTAGAAATCTAGGCCTGCCTGAATCTGGGAATTGCCTAGAAATCTGGGCCTACCTAAATCTGGGCATACATGAATCTGGGCCCGCCTGAATCTGGGAATTTCCTAGAAATCTGGGCCTAAATAAATTTGGGCATACATGAATCTGGGCCGTTCCTGAATCTGGGAATCTCCTAGAAATCTAGGCCTGCCTGAATCTGGGAATTGCCTAGAAATCTGGGCCTACCTAAATCTGGGCATACATGAATCTGGGCCGTTCCTGAATCTGGGAATCTCCTAGAAATCTGGGCCTGCCTGAATCTGGGAATTTCCTAGAAATCTGGGCTTACCTGAATCTTGGAATTGCCTAGAAATCTGGGCCTACCTAAATCTGGGCATACATGAATCTGGGCCTGCCTGAATCTGGGAATCTCCTAGAAATCTAGGCCTGCCTGAATCTGGGAATTGCCTAGAAATCTGGGCCTAAATAATTCTGGGCATACATGAATCTGGGCCATTCCTGAATCTGGGAATTAACAAGAAATCTGGGCTTACCTGAATCTGGGCATACATGAATCTGGGCCGTTCCTGAATCTGGGAATCTCCTAGAAATCTGGGCCTGCCTGAATCTAGGAATTACCAAGAAATCTGTACCTACCTGAATCTGGGAATTGCCTAGAAATCTGGGCCTAAATAAATCTGGGCATACATGAATCTGGGTCATTCCTGAATCTGGGAATTACCAAGAAATCTGGGCCTACCTGAATCTGGGCGCAACCTGAATCTTTGAATTTCCTAGAAATCTGGGATTACCTAAATCTGGGCCTACATGAATCTGGGCCTACCTGAATTTAGGAATCACCAAGAAATCTGGGCCTACATGAATCCGGGCCCAACCTGAATCTAGGAATTAAAAAGAAATCTAGGCCTGCCTGAATCTTTAAATTTCCTAGATATCTGGGCCTACCTGAATTTGGGAATTGCCTAAAAATCTGGGCCTGCCTGAATCTAGGAATTACCAAGAAATCTGGACCTGCATGAATCTGGGCCCAACCTGAATCTAGGAATTACCAAGAAATCCGGGCCTACCTGAATCGGGGGCCAACCTGAATCTATATCACACCGGTTTAATCAAGAGAATTTGTAGATAGACTTGTCTAAAAAAAAAATGAAAGGAACGTTGGCACATACCGGCAAACGCTTTTTAAAATTTAACAATTTTTTAGAAATTTGTATGGAACCTGGCAGTCTAAGATTGGATAATTTTTTAAATAATCAATTTGAGATGTATAAATGAAAAAAAAATTGAAGGGGGACATCTACGCCCGCAAGCAAATGCATTATAGAAAACAAAACAAAATTTAGAAACCGATTTAGATACAGTAAGAACAAGCACAGAAGAATGCAAACAACAAATTTTAAAAATAAAAATAAAAAATTTAAAAAAACTGATTACACCTGGTTGTCAGTGTTTAAAAAAACCTATACAAATGGATCAACGGAGGTAAATTACTGAAAAATAAATGTGGAGGGAAATACGGAAGCCGGCAAGAAAATTAATATCATATAACATAGACAACATTTAGATAAAATTAAATAGCAAGTGTTCTCTGAAGACTAATCAATGTTCAAAATATTTATATAAAAAACTCAATTGAGTTACTTTGAAACAAAATTGAAAGGCGAAAGTGGGCACCGGCAGGCAAAGGCTTTTTAAAAAGCAAATAAAAAATTTAAAAAATCCAGATGGCGTCTGGTTGTCAGTGTTTAATAACTCTATACAAAAGAACAAAAACAGTTAAATTGATAATTATAATATGAAAGAGGGACGTGGGTGCCCACAAATTATACAATAAGAACAAACGCAAGACCTAAAAATAAAATGTCCAAAATCTTAAACCTATTCACAATAATTAGTTTATTGAAGAATAATTATTATGAGGGCAAAAGGTTATTAAAGAAATTCAGCTTGAGTTAAAATCATAAAAAAAAATTAGTAGGGGAACGTGGCAGACCGCAGGCAGATGCATTTTAGAAGGCAAAAAAATTTTATATGTCAGTGTTTAAAAAATCTATATAGAAAGATCAACAGGAGTTAAATAACAGAAAAATTGTGGAGGGGAACATTGAAGCCTGTAGGCAAATTAATATCATAAAGCAAAAATAAATGAGATAAAATTAAACATTAAGGCTCAACAAAGTTGAAAATATTTATATTAAAAAAATCAATCGAGTTAAATTTATGAAAAAAAAAACTTGAAAGGGTATCGTGGGCACCCGCAGGCAAACGAGTTTTAAGAAGCAAATAAAAAATCATAAAAAATCATATGGCACTTAGTTAATACATTTGAGTTAAATAATTGAAAAAAAAATTGGTTTTGGTCTGTAAATATGTGCGGAAAAAAAAATAGATTTAGTGCAATGTAAAAAAAAGTGGGAAAGAAACCTTGACAATTCATTGACAATAGGATATAAACCATTTTAAATTAAAACTACTGATTTTATACATTTCTATTAACATATAAGTAATGAAAACCTTATAAAAACCTAATAAAATAATATTTTATTATATTTTAAAATATATTTTATAATTTGTTGAGGTAAAAAAATCATTAATTAAGGTTGGCTGAATTTAAGTTTTTACTTATACTTATACTTAACTCATATATTTTGGTAGGAACTTGCGCAACTACAAAATACGCTATAGCAAAATCATACAAAAACGCTGAAGCAAGGTCTACAGTCGCATATTTAATAGATATAATTTTACAATTTGGAGCAATAGGCGAAATACACTCTGACCGAGGCTTACATTTTGCAAATAAATTGGTGAAAGACTTACTAAAAGCGCTAAATATAAATAATAAATATAAATAATAATAAATAATAATAATAAATATAAAACACATATTCAATTGCATACCGTCCACAGAGCCAAGGCCAGACAGAAAAGTTCAACGGGACTTTGATAGATATGATTAGCCACTTTGTACAGGAACAACCAAATAAATGGAGTCTACACTTAAAATATGTACTATTTGCGTATAACACAGCAATTAATGATACAACGAAAAACACACCGTTTTACCTATTACACGGATATAATCCAAAATTTATATTTGATCACAACTTTATAAGTACAGAAACATCCCCCGAAATTTTACTGGAATTAGAAAAATTAAAAAATATTCGAGACGAACTCAGAAAATTATTAGCGGACAGATATTTAAAAAATAAAAAACATTATGACTCAAATAAGGTACAGGTAAAATTTAAATTAAACGAAAAAGTACTGATTAAAGACGAAAGACGAAAATCTAAATTTGCTTACAGGTACAACGGCCCGTTTAAAATAATGAAGCAAGTATCGGATGTAACTTATGTAGTAGAAATAATTAAAAATGGACAGTTAGTAAACGAATACAAACATGTTAGTCAGTTAAAAAAATATAAAGAACGTTAAATAATGCATTAGAATAATTGTAATTATAGTATAAAATGTATATTGTATATAATAAATATAACGTATAATAAATGTGGGAAAAGAAATAAAATTATTATCGAATATGCTTGCCTAATGAAAACATACAAAATGTTTTTATTACAACACATAAAAATGTGAATTTGAATTTTACTTGGTAAATATATATTAAGAATACCATGTATATACATTTTTTAAATGAGACACGTAAAATTAATAAGGTAAACACAAGCAAATGTTGAATTGCAATATTCGAAATAGTCTACGAAGTACTAATAAAATAGTAGCTCAGTAAATCAAAAATCAGCAAAATAAAATAGATACTAAAAGGAAATACAATAAGAATATCATACCTCAATTAAGTTATGTACAGCAAGCACAATTACAACAGTTTTAATTTTTTCTAGCACATTATCAAATTTTGTTACCCGTATAGCATTCTAACGATTTTCAGTGCGTAAAAAATCTTACGATATCACTTTACCTCCATGTATAGTAATTAATTAATAAATTTAAGGATAAGGTGTCGAGATAGAATAGTGTAATAAGAGTAATATTATTAAATAATCATTTATGTACTTTTATTTTTTAGCATAAGGATAAATTAATTTTTTTATTTGACCATAACAACCACAAAAAAAGTGTAAGCAAAAAAAAGAGTGAGATAAAAATATCATATCCGACCAATTTCCTAATTTTTATCACGACTTTATTGATAGCCAGAATAGTGTTATACCAGTATAGTTACAATACAAATAATTGAAAAGTTACGGCCAATACATCCCTTGATAAATTAACAATAATAATAATAAAAAGAAACCTACTGAAAAATAAAAAAATACATACCCCGTGTCCGAATCAAAATCTGCTATCAAAGTCTTATTCTTCCAAACACTGCAACGTTCACACATTTCATTCTGCTTATGATATTTTATACACGGTTGGCAAATGTTGAATGACGAATACCATCTCTGAAATAACACGCAGCCTGCAGTAAAATGCTCAACAATATTCAGATATTCTTATGAGTTATGACCTAAGCGTTACAGATATTATATTTTATAATATGTATAATGTTTAATTTGTATTATACCTACCTAACTATTATGTGTTAGTTTTTATTTTAGAGCGGACTATACGGGAGCAATGAATGTTTTAATTTTACAATGATTTGTATATGATTCTCATATAACGATTTTCTGATTTTCTTGTTATTCAACAACTATTGACCGTCGGTATTTAAAATATCCATCAAATGGTTAAACTATCATTTTCTATACATTACAAAATTTTCAAAATATTTCGACTCGTTTTCAGTGATTTATAGACACACATGAATAATTATGAAACGTTTTTAGTTATATGTATTCTATAAATGTCAATAAAATGTTATTCGTTGAGTCAAAAAGCTTAAAAATAATACAAAGTTCTTCGTAAGATGATATAATAGCAGCTAAAAAATATTAGAAATATACAGGCACCTTTTTTTTTATAGACATTTAAAGTTCAAATTTCTACAAAATGTCTTAGTTTACCTATAATATGAAAATGTAATAAAGGTTTCCTCATAAGTAGTTATAATAGCAGTTGAGAAACAATAAAGATCCATAGGCACGATTTTTTTATAAGTAATTAAAATTTAAACAAAATTTATCAAATTGATAATTTACAAATTACTACTATTTAGTAGTTAAAAATTTATAAAATGTTCAACTTTTATTGCTAAGGATTGAAAATTTAAAACAAGAATTCTCATAAACAGTTCATTATGTAACCAAAAAAATCTAAATAATCTATTAAAAACACAGTTAATAATTTTTACAGATATTATAAGTTTAAATTTGGACGAAATTACTTATTAAAACAAAGAATAACGATTTTAGTTATTTTGTTGTAATTTAAAAATAGTAGGTATTCGTGGATTTATGAAACTTTTAGAGTATATTATTATAATTTATATATACACGAGGACACTTTCAAATGTAATTTTTTGGGCAAAAATGACTATAAACTACTGTTGTACTAACGCCTAACAATCTGTAGTCAATGTGGCTATAATCATAATAAATTCTTCCACACAAATTTAAAATATTCTAAGTTTTATTATTTTTTTATAACGAAATATGATTTATTTTTACCATATAATTTAGAAAAAATCAAAGTAAAATTAAGCACCAAAAGAACAAATAAAATACAGAACTTAAAATATTGTGATTTATGAAAAATAAAACTATACGGAAAGCAGTACGTTTTTTGCTCATATCTGCTTTGTTTATTGAAATTTTAGAACTTTTAATCGATTGTCTCGTCTGCAACGACTTTGAGATTTGCCATAGAATATAAATGATAGATATTATATACTAGGTAACGTCAATATAATGAATCCACGGATATAATTAGTATTTGAAAATTTCATGAAATTCAAAAAGATGAAATATTTCAGTATTTTAATAAATTTTGTTTAATTTTTAAATAAGTTTTATATTTACATATAATTGTCATAAATTACCTTCATAATTGTATGGTACCTTTATGTATACATAACTTTTCGTATTATAAATTTAATAAATTTAAAATGGTATTCAAAATTTTTAAATATTTTAATGTTTAAATGATACAAGTAGGTATACAATATTATTCATGTATATTGTATACGTACTGAATTCTTACATTAGAATTTAGAATACTGAACATTGTGTTGAAAAAATAAACAATTTGTTTTTATCTGTGTTATAAAAATGTTCAATGTTTCACGTTTTTTGTGAAATATTTCACCATGTAGTGAACCATGTAGTTAAGGAACAATTTGTTCATTGAAATTTGATATGACAATAAACCAAAATAGTTTATAATTTTGAATTTGAATTATAATAATATGATATAGGTATTAATTAAATTACTATTTTCGTTTATTAATTTAATTATTGATTAAGACGGTGAATAGATATCTACAGAAGTACAAGCATATTTTTATAAAAGCATATTGTATTTTATGAAGCATTAAATAAAAGTATGATTACTGGATTTTAGAGTTAACATAAAGATATACTCAGTAGATGCATCAAATTTACAGTATCGACTAGATTGTAAAAATTTTTATTTGGTAGGTGTAGTGCATTAACGATGTACAAATGTATTGTTGGTGTTTTAAGGCCGCTGTAAGTTAAATTAATGAGAATCCTTACATTAAATTGTTAGGATTTTGGATTCAGAGTGGAACGATGAATGCAGGGCCGGATCTGGGGGGGGGAAGTCGGGGATTTATCCCCGGGCGTATAATTTCCGTGGGCGTATTTTTAAGGTTTTAAATATTTTGTAAATTGAAAATTGAAAA
This sequence comes from Macrosiphum euphorbiae, assembly GCA_949089665.1. Taxonomy (NCBI): domain Eukaryota; kingdom Metazoa; phylum Arthropoda; class Insecta; order Hemiptera; family Aphididae; genus Macrosiphum; species Macrosiphum euphorbiae. The sequence goes on from CARXXK010000002.1 coordinate 56,645,171, forward strand.
TGGACTTTAAAACAAAGAGTCAAAACTAGGTACAAAATAATATTTCACAGGAAATGTGTAATATTGGGTATGGGAATAAAATAAAATAATTTATTTTTAATCGACATTAGTAATAACTATAATAACTAATAACATTGATTTAAAAATTAAAAAGGACAAATATTAAATAGGTAAAAATTAGATAAAATAAAATAAATAGAAAAAATAAATAAAACCCGTCCGCAACTTACTGTCAGCCGGAGTGACATGCCTTAGTCTATCATAGATTAATGTACTCTCCGATTAGTGACATAATAAAGTATGGTAAATTACATCATTTTCTTGCATATAATATAATATAATATTATGTAGATAATATTATTTAAAACCTTAATCTTAAAAATGGCCCTATTAATAATTGTTATTCATTTTTATGTGATTTTAAATTAACAACTATATATTTTTCCAAATAGGTAGGTACCTACTGCATAAAATGTTACTTAGGTATTTCAGATTATTTATTAAATTACATGTTCGTACCTAGGCTTATAAAAGTCTTTGTATTTAACAATTAATGCCTATAAACTGAACTTTTTTATAAATATCACCATGGCCACTAGTCGCACTAGATAAATTTAACAGAACACAAAATGGAATATAATTTGTTATTTGTGTTTGCTTTTTAAATAGGTACAAGTATACAACTATTAATTTACTTGATAAACTTGATAGTACAAAAGTACAACATAATTAAATAATTAAAACAAAAATACTATCCTATTGATTGTAGCCCAAGACAGATTGAATATTATGTTTGAAATATTATATTAAAATAATTTAAAGGGAAATTTATATTCTATTTGGATCGTTTTTTTTTTTATTATAAAGTGTTTTTTTCGTCTAATTTATTTTTATAGTTCGAGATGTCAAATAGACAACCGGGTTATTATCATTCTGGAAATTTTTAAAATGTAGAATGTAGAATGTAGTTATTTTAGTATATAGGTACATTCAATCCGTAAGTGATAATCCATGATAAATATTTCTTTGTCGTATTATAATCATTATATTACAATTTTCAGTACATAATAACATTTTTGTTTCATTGTATTTTTTCCGTACCTAGGTACATATTATTAAGTTTTGATTGTAACTAATATTAAAAATGAAAATGTATAATATTGTTAGGTATGTTGTAAATTAAATATTGTTCTTTTACATAAAGCGTTTTATATTCAAAGTAAGCAATGGATACCTAATTTATATTTGTTAATAAATAACTCATACATGTTATTATTATCAATATTATTAATTATTCTGAACCTGAAACTTAGAAATATTGACCACAGATTTTATCTTTAAATACACCATTAAGAAGTGCTTCTAAAACTATATTACGTGATTATTTTAAAATTTAAAATGTTTCATTTTTAAGTTAAAATCGTTCAAATTATTTGTTGTAAATAAATGATTGGTCCTGCAGTATATTTGGAAAGGTTTTTTAGTAAATGTTGGTCCTCAGTTCCTCGCAATACTGTGTGACGGTGCTTGATAAAAAAAAATACTAATTCTGGTCATCTCCCTGAGATGGGCGTATTTTTTTAATTTTCCCCGGGTGTTAAAAAGCTATGATCCGGCCCTGGATGAATGTATTGATTTTACAATGATGTATGTGTGGTTTTTTTTTGTGTGTGTCTGTGTACACGATAAGTAGTCAAAATTATGCTTCGATTATCAACTTCAGTATCTTGTTCGATTGGAAAGTGAATATCGTTGGTTACGCAAAATCGATTTTTCACAAAATTTAATTTGGTTTTTGGTGTAACTTTAAAACAAATGTCCGTAGATACATGAAATTTTCACTGGTTGTTTATATTTTCATTTTCTATACACGATAACATAATAAAAATATTTTGATTTATTTTGAACTGTATAGGGACATTTTCATTTAAATTTTTTTTTTCTGAATATCAATAAAATTTTATTTGTTGGTTAAAAAAGCTTGACAATTTAATAGAAGGCTCCTAAGTATATTGTTTCAGATTCAGATGAAAAATATGAAAAATTCTTAGTCACAGTTTTTTTTTATAAACATTTAAAGTTCAAAAATTGACAAAATATTGAAAAATCACGAAAATTAGCAAATTATTTTGAGTTAAGAATTCGTAAAAATTTTCCTTTTTAAATCTAAGGTTTTAAAATGTAATACAAGACTCCTTATAGTTTATACATTTCGATTATCTACCTTTATCATAAAAAAAATGTCCATAAGAAAGTCAAATTAAATTTTTATGGGCGTTTGAAATTCAAATTTTTACAACATTGGATATTCACTCGATTTCTCATGTAGAGATTTCCTTATTTTGTTGTAATTCAAAAACGAATAACTGTAGATACATGAAAATTTCACTGAATGTTTATATTAGCATTTTCTATACATCATACAATTTTGAAAATATGTTGACTCTTTTTGAGCTGTTTACGGACATTTGCAGTTACAATTTTTTTAGTTTTTTTTTCTATAAACATCAATAAAGTTTTATCTGTTGTTCCAAAAAGTGTAATAATTTAATACCATGCTCCTGATATATTTTTACAAAAGCAAATGAAAAATATTTAAAATACATACGCACAATTTTTTTTATAAGTATTTAAAGATCGAATTTTGATCAAATGTATCAAATTTAAAATTGAATAATTATATTATAGTTAATAATTTATAAAATGTTCAACTTTTAAATCTAAGGATTAAAAATTTAAAACAAGATTCCACGTAAGTATTTAATTCTGTTACCAAAAAGTCTAAAAAATACATAAGCACAGTTTATTTTTATAGTCATTTTAAGTTCAAATTTAGACGAAATTACATATAAAAAACCTAGAATAACTATTTTAGTTATTTTGTTGTGATTGTATGATATCATTCGTGGGTACTTATTTGTTAATAATAATTAAGACTTAAATATTAGCAGTAATCTTGTTCCTTTCACAAAAAGTTTTTAATTATTCTTAAATTAATTTACATTTATACGTTTGGCATTTATCTCAAAGTGATCTCTGAATAATCATTCAATGATGAATTTGATAGTAACATTACCGGTTACATTAATTATTTTATTATAAATTAGAATAAACTACAGTTTTCAGCTTCTACTACAATTTAAACATTATTTTTATTTATTTTTTAAAATGTAGTCTGCACCTTGTGTCGGTGATTTTACACGTAATATAATACAATTGATACTAGTGATGTGTACCTACTCGATTGTTTAATTAAATTATTTACAAGATTTCAATAAAAAAATATCTATGATGTACCTATAAACATCCTCATTTAAATTAACTATAAGTTCTTAACTGTATGAGATATACATTTAACATATATTTTTCCAAAAAAATTGTTATAAAAAACAAGAATAATTCCTATTTTATATCACACCGGTTGATCTAGCAACTGACAACTGCCTACTGAGCAATTTTTTTTAAGCATAATCCGTTTTGAAAAGAGTTTGTTTTAAGAATGTCGGTCTTGATAACAACTAATTTAATTTAAAGTTTTTGTTATAGGTATTATATTATAATGGAAAATAATAATTATAGTAAAATATATAATTGCAAAACATTTATTAGGTACATATATCTAGCCATCTAGGGTAGTATGCTAATTGCTAATAAAATACAAGAAGTGTATATAATGTATTAATGTAAATAAAATATAAAGGTTGATAACAATATATTGTTTTAAATACTTCGCGCAACCCTAAGGTGATACCCGGCTTATAGTTTATGCAAAAAAGTACGTATTAAACTTGTCGTGGTGAAAAGAAGACGGCCTTGTTCGTTTTTCGGATTGTTCGGTCTCGCGTATTTTATGCATTGCGCTTTAAGGATTAAATTTGTAAATGCTTCTACGTCACCCAGTTAACAGTTTGTCAGCGGCAATAAATATTTAATTTAAGTCTAAAGTACCTAAATGTAAAATAGTAATAATATTAAAACAAACTTACGCGTGACAAACATCGACTCTTCCGATGAAACTAGCTAGAGTGCCGCCATCGCCGAAGAAACAGCTATCTCCATCCATCTTCATCTCGCTCCGAACTGAAACATGAAATTATATATTTTATGAAAATAACCTCATCATAACGAAATGTGTGAGTTTGAGCTAAAACTTGCATTATAATGTATAAGGTTGAACGAACTGTCCGTCTATATTGATTGCTTATTATTTGTAGGTACTTGTCCAAAACTCGACTACTGGGATCTTAATACAAAAATGTGATTTAGGTAACAGGGGCGTAATTATTGGGGTGAAACTTTTTCTTTTTACTCCTAACATTTTGATCAAAGTATTGATCATCATCAACCATTCATGTTTACTAAAAACGTAATCCCCCACCCAACCAAATTCCTAATTACGCCACTCTTAAGTAACCTATTGGGCATTGGCTATTGATCTATTATAAAATAGAAACTTAACCTACCGATAATATCACTATATAAAATAATCAAATGTGATAATTTGAAGACAAGTTCTCAAAACACCTAAAATATTTTTTAAATGTTAGTGTTATATAATCTAGTTTAGAGCCCAGGCACATTTTTCCATTTTTTTTTTTTTCGGAAACGTATGTATTGCAACCAGTGAAGAACTATATGATGCAAAAATTAATTGCCCGAAATCATTAGTTTTTATTTTATAGCCTTACGAAGTTCACGATTTTCGGTCTCTTACGCGCACCAGTACAACGCTTACAGCTTACCGAGCTGAAGTATAATAAATTAAAATTATTTTTTTAACCTAGGTAAATCATCGTTCTAAAAACAATTGTGCAAAAATAATTCTGACACCCACCCATTGTGGTTTTACACTTTTACGTAACAACTAGAGGGATGTTTTTGAGATTTTAATTGTCCGTGCAAGCGCAGCGTGCGAATATGACTACGCCCGTTATAGATTAAAATACCAAAAATCTCAATCAGCTTCCCCGTCGTTTTCAATTAAAAAATTATGATTTCCGGCAATTAATTTTTGCAATATCATTCTTAATTCGTGTAATTAATTTCATTTTTATAAAATAGAATACTGTACAAGTCAGTGGCGGCGCAAGGGGACAAATGTACAATTATTATTAAATATTTTCGCCATAAATAAGTTATTTTTTAATTCCTGTGTTCAATAATTATTATGATTTTTATTATTTTAAACCATATTAACGGGTATTTATAAAGATATTAATTGAAAATGTTCATATAACTTTTAACACAACTGCAGTGTTAAAAAAAAATTTGATTAACTGTCGACTTTAAACATTTTCAATCAAGTTAACTTAACTCAGTTGAAAATTATCATTAAGTTGCCCAGACTTGAGTATATCATGATATTTACAAGAGTATTTAATATACATAGAGTAGGTACGTATACTTATATACAGTTATTTATAATTATTATAATATTACTGATTTTCTATTAAAATGAACTTGATTATTTAGTTATTTTAAAGTGGCTCAAATTACAATTTTAACAAGGTGAACAATGGCGCAAATTACAATTTTTTTAGGTAAACGATGGCGCATATTACTTAATGCCCTTTAATTAAGTTTTGTGCTGCGCAAACTACAACCTTAAAAAGTGGCGCAAATTACCAAAATTAATTTTAAGATGTGGCGCAAATTACATACGCCAATTTTTTTATAACTAATTAAAGTTCAATTTTTAACATAATTTATCAAATTGAAAATTTACAAATTACTATTTTGTGATAAAAAATTTAAAAAAAGGTGGGCAAGTGGGTGTCGCTCTGCTGTACAGTAGGTTACAAGTGGGTCACTGTTTAATGGATGGTATTAAATTTGAATTCAATGATATAATATCATTTTATAAGAAAACGATTCTGAGCGGTGACGGTATGTCAGTCTATGTATAAGACATATTATATACATATCTATGGTATTAAACAAAAAATTGACCTATAATAGGTCCTATAATAAATTCCAAATTAATCATATCACAATATCCATTAGATACTTATAACGCGTTATACATCAACAAAAACCGTGATACTATCATAGACAGGGCCGTCCGGACGATTTGCGGGGCCCAGGGCAGAGTAAATTTGTGGGGCCTAAAATGTCATTATCGTCAGTTGGCAGTTGCATTTATTTAAATATTTAATATTATGAATTATGATATATACCTACCCAGGTATAAGGAGGCTACGCTCAAATATACTTAGAAATATAGTACCTTGTACTTACAATAATATGAATAAGTAAATTCATTAATAATAAAACACGTAATATATTTATACTTAATATAATAATATTGATAAATTAATAAGTCTATAAATATAGTAGGCACCTAATACAATATGAAAAAAGGTGGACAAGTGGGTACCGCTCTGCTGTACAGTGGGTGTCAAGCATGTCGTTGTAATGGATGTGTTATATTTAAATTACATTGATAAATATTATTGTAAACGAAAAAATATTCTGAGCGGAGACATTGTATCAGCCTAGCACACTTGTAAAAATAATCAAATTTAGTAGCTAAAAAGAAATTAACAAAGATCAAAAACGTGACTTTCTGGGGAACTTTTTTAGTTTGATAGAATTACAAAAACTTGTTAGAAACCTCTATTAAAATGTCTTAAGTTAGGTATGAAAAAAAAAACTCTTATGAATTTTGTCAATATTGGAACTTTATAAGCATATAACAAATAATTGAGCCTATGTATTTTTAAAACTTCCATTAATGAAAATTATAAGGAACCTATCATTACATTTTCAAGATTTTTTACTAAATGAAAAAGAATTTATCGAGGATAATTTAAAAAAAATGTAGAAAAATGGAAAAATTTCTCAAGGGTTCAAGCCTATAACTAGCTCAAAAATAGTCAAAATATTGAGAAAATGTTTTATGGAGAATTCTAATATAAATATTTGTTGAAAATTTCAAGGTTCTACAGTTTGAGATACACCAAAAAAATAAAATTGATTTTTCAAAAATTGGTTTTGTATAAAAGTCACCTATTTTTTTGTTTTTCTCAACGCTTTCTAAAACTAATAGAAATTTTTAATTTAGACTTCCCAAAAATACCAACTAGTTTCACTTTTCTATCAGTAAAGATGCTGATCTAGAAAATCTGAGCACTTTTACTACCCAAAAAGCGCCATACGCCCATACAAAACAGAAAAAAAACACACATCATTGTAAAATCAATACATTTTTTCTAAGCATTTTTTTTCTATAAATATTATAGCTAAGTTGTTGTTTCTTGGGGGGGGGGACAGAGCGCTTTGAAGATTTTTATCATTTTCAACTTTGAAAATTGAATTTAAATCATATTAACTCGTTTTAAATGCAATACATTTATTTGACGACTGCGGACTGATGTCAATTAATATAAGTAGGTATAGCCGTAGGTATAGGTAGTAAAAATTACAGTAATTGAAGATATGAAAATATATAAATAATAATTTTTTTTTCTCATTAACTTTCTTTTTTATGGTATCTACAAAAGCGGGGCCTGTCAAACTGGTGAAGGCGCGGGGCCCAGGGCGAGGGCCCCGCTCGCCCTGCCCTAGGGACGGCCCTGATCATAGATATATAATAGTACACTTTAGAAGTTTCAAGTACCCACGAATAATATTATTCAATCACAACAAAATAACTAAAATAGTTATTCTAGGTTTTTTAATATGTAATTTCGTCCAAATTTGAATTTAAAATGTCTGTAAAAAATAAGTGTGTTCATATATTTTTTAAATTTTTTGGTTATAGTATGAACTATTTATGAGAACCTTTGTGTTGAATTTGTAATCCTTAGCTATAAAAACTGAAGATTTTATAATTTATTAATTACAATGATTGATAATTTTCGAGATTTTGATAAATTTTGTCAAAATTTGATCTTTAAATGCTTATAAAAAAAAACTGTGCCTATGTATTTTTAATATTTTTCAACTGCTATTGTAACACTATATCAGGAGCCTTGTATTAAATTTTTACACTTTTTGGCCCAACAGATAAAACTTTATTGATATTTATAGAAAAAAAAACTAAAAAAAATTGAAAGCTGTAAATGTCCATAACCAGCTCAAAAAGAGTCAAAATATTTTCAAAATTGTATGGTGTATAGAAAATGCTAATTTAAACATTCAGTGAAATTTTCATGTATCTATAGTTGTTCGTTTTTGAATTGCAACAAAATAAGGAAATCGCTACATGAGTAATCGAGTGAACATCCAATGTTGTAAAAATTTGAATTTCAAACGCTCATAAAAATTTAATTTGACTGTCCGATAGAGATTTTTTTATTGATAAAGGTAGATAATCTTATAAGGAATCTTGTGTTTCATTTTCAAATCTTAGATTTAAAACTAAACATTTCTACGAATTCTTAACTCAAAATAATTTGCTAATTTTCGTGATTTTTCCATATTTTGTCAATTTTTGAACTTTAAATGCTAATAAAAAAAATTGTGACAAAGGATTTTTAATATTTTTCATCTGCCTTTGAAACAATATATTAGGAGCCTTCTATTAAATTTTCAAGCTTTCGCAACCAACAAATAAAATTTTATTGATATTTTTAGAAAAAAAACTAAAAAAAAATGGAAAATGAAAATGTTCCTAAACAGTTCAAAATAAATCAAAATATTTTGAAAATGTTATCGTGTATAGAAAATGCAAATATAAAAAACCAGTGAACATTTCATGTATATACGTTCATTTGTATTAGAGTTACACCAATAACCAAAATCGATTTTTTGGAAAAAAAATTTTGCGTCAAAATTCCCGTTTTTCCTTAATTCTTATGTTGTTTTTCCCGGCGCTTGTGAAAACTACTTAAAATAACTACTTTAAATTTATACTTTTGACCCCCCAAAGTACCAACTAGATTCACTTTCCTATCAGAAAAGCTACTGTTAAAGAAAATCCAAGCACTTTTACTGTCCCAAAACGTGATGACAGACACAAAAAAAAATAAAAAATAAAAAAATAAAAATATATAAAAACACACATCATTGTAAAAGTAAAACCAATACATTCATCGCTCCGCTCAGAATCTAAAATGTTCAACTTTTATTGCTAAGGATTGAAAATTTTAAACAAGAATTCTCATAAATAGTTCATAATGTAACCAAAAAAATCTAAATAATCTATTAAAAACACAGTTAATAATTTTTACAGATATTATAAGTTTAAATTTGGACGAAATTACTTATTAAAACAAAGAATAACGATTTTAGTTATTTTGTTGTAATTTAAAAATAGTAGGTATTCGTGGATTTATGAAACTTTTAGAGTATATTATTATAATTTATACATACACGAGGACACTCACAAATGTAATTTTTTGGGCAAAAATGACTATAAACTACTGTTGTACTAATGCCTAACAATCAGACATCAGTAGTCAATGTGGCTATAATCATAATAAATTATTCCACACAAATTTAAAATATTTTAAGTTTTATTATTTTTTTATAACGAAATATGATTTATTTTTTCCATATACTTTTGAAAAAAATCAAAGTAAAATTAAGCACCAAAAGAATATGAAAACAAACTTACTTTAATTATCGACTCTTTCGGCGAAATCCGTGACGTATGTGAACTATGCGAATACAGAACTTAAAAAAATTGTGATTTATGAAAAATAAAATTATACGGAACGCAGCAAGTTATTTGCTCATATCTACTTTGCTTATTGAAATTTTAGAATTTTTAATCGACCGTGTCGTCTGCAACGACTATGCGATTTGCCATAGAATATAAATAATAGATATTATATACTAGGTAACGTCATATTGATGAATCCACGGATATAATATAATGCAACTTTTTATATTAAAGAGTTCCGTGTTAAGTTACAATTATTTGTTCATTGAAATTTGATATGACAATAAACTAAAATAGTTTATAATTTTGAATTTGAATTATAATAATATGATAATATAGGTATTATTTAAATTACTATTTTCGTTTATTAATTTAATTATTGATTAAGATGGTGAATAGATATCTGCAGAAGTACAAGCATATTTTTATAAAAGCATATTGTATTTTATGAATCATTAAATAAAAATATGATTACTGGATTTCAGAGTTAACATTAAGGTACCTACTCAGTAAATGCATCAAATTTACAATGCTGTCTATAATACCAACTAGATTCTAAGATTCTAAGATTCAATTTTCATATATAATATTATATTATAGGCACTCAGAATGTAATCATATATTATGTTTATTTGTAGGTATTTAGTAAAAAATAATAGGTAGGTATAGGAAATTGTGTTTTCGAATAATAAATAATTATTATTGTTTGTATTAGTACCTACACCATAATAGGGAAATAAATGTTGTACAATTTTTATTTGTTAGGGGCAGTGCATAATTAATGTACAAATGTATTTTTGATGGTAAACTTTTAAGGCTGCTGTAGCCTGTAAGATCAATATATGTGAGAATCCTTGCATTAAATTGTTAGAATTTTTTTATATCAATAATTATTTCATAGAAGGAACTTACATATAAGTCACTTATATAGTCACATCAGATTTACACTGAATGTTTTAATGTTTTGTAAAAAGCTATTAAAATATCTATTGTTTGTATTTATTTGTTAATAATAATTAAGACTTAAATATTAGCAATAATCTTGTTCCTTTAACAAAATGTTTTAAAATTATTTTTAGTTTAATTTACATCTATATTTATGTTGGGCATTTATCCTGAATAATCATTCAATGATGAATTTAATAGTTACATTAATGTATAATTATTGGATTATAAATTAGAATAAACTACAGTTTCCAGCTTCTACTACAATACGTCAACATTATTTTCTACTTTATTTTATGTTTTTAATTTTTTAAATGCAGTCTGCACCGTGTGCCTGTGATTTTACATGTAATACAATAAAATTGATACTATAGGTGGGTACCGATTGTTTAATTAAATTTTTTATAAGATTTTAAGAAAAATAGCTGAGAAGTATAAAAATCCGCATTTCTATTAACTATAAGTTCTTAATTTGTATGAGCTATACATATAACATATTTTTTCGAAAAAAATTGTTTAAAAAAACAAGAATAATTCCTATTTTATGTCACACCGGTTGATCTAGCAACTGACAACTGAGCAATTTTTTTAAGCATAATCCGTTTTGAAAACGTCCAGAAAAGAGTTTGTTTTAAGAATATCTCTCGGAATATCTTGATAACAACAAATTTAATTTAAAGTGTTTGTTATATTATTTTATAATGAAAAATAATAATTATAGTAAAATATATAATTGCAAAACATTTATTACCTATATCTAGCTATCTAGGGTAGTATGCTAATTGATAGTAAAATACATGAGGTGTATAATATATTTGTATGGGAATCTGTTAAAAGGGACTTAAGTTACATTTTTGACAAAAATAGTTTCGCTGTATATTATTCATCCTCTTTTGTTAACACAATATATTATACGCTTATAATTTGTAAATCAAAGACTGATCCAATAAAATTAGGTAGGTACATAAGTTTTTCTTTTTTTTTAATTTTAATAAAAATATATTGTTTTTTTAAGATTGTTATTCATTTGTTGATATTCAAAGTTTGTTATTTAGTTGCATTGTTTTCTATTTAATTGGATAAAATAAATAAGAATTCGTATATTATATTATTTTAAAATGTGACTAATATACCTATTAAATTATGATACCTTATATATTAATAAAATTATTATAATTTGTTTGAAGGTACCTATGTCACATTACAAACATTCGTTATTTATAAAAGTACAAATTTTTTTTTGCTATTTATTTTTTTTACAATACTTTTTAATGATGGTTGATCTTATTACGCAAATAGAACTAAAGGAAATCTGTTTTTTGGTTCTCCTGAAAAGTAGTTTAAAATGTACATGGGTCCTTTTTAACAAATTGCCATTAATTTATGTATATAAATACCTAAGGTGATACCCGGCGTATAGTATATGCAAAAAAGTAAGTATTAAACTTGTGATGAAACGAAGACGGCTTTTGGACTGTTCGGTCAGGTGTATTTTATACGTTGTGCTTATAGGATTAAACTTATAAATGCTTCTACTTCACCCAGTTAACAGATTGTCCGTGACATATTTAATATAAGTCTTAAAGTACATAAATTTAATATGAAAACAAACTTACTCGTGACAAATATCGACTCTTCCGATGAAACCTAGCTATATAGAGTGCCGCAGTCACCGAAGAAACAGCTATCTCTATCCATCCTCATCTCGCTCCGAACTGAAACTTGAAAGTATCGAAATATTTTATGAAAATAACTTCATTATAATAATGTATAAGGCTTAACGAACTGTCCGTCCATATTATGTTCATTGAAATTATTAGAATTGTTAATCGTCGCCGACGAATGTCGACAATTGACGGTTGCCATAGATATTATTATAAAATATAATATTATTAATTAGGTACTATGATCAATCCATAGAAGTATAGAACGTATTATTATACTCAGTACCTACATATACTCACCGTATGGTCTATTGATAAATCGTATGTACGTTTACAGAAATCTTTGTGATCAGCAATGTACCTACCTACTCTGGCTTTCTATTTCACATAGGTACCGGGTACGCATAGTTCATATAGTACTAGGTTAAGTAACCTATTGGGCATTGGCTATTGATCTATTATAAAATAGAAACTTAACCTACCGATAATATCACTATATAAAATAATTCAATGTGATAATTTGAAGACAATTTCTCAAAACCCCTAAAATATATTTTGAATTTAGTGTTATAATCTAGTTTAGAGCCCAGGCACATTTTTCAATTTTTTTTTTCGGAAACGTATGTGTTGCAACCAGTTAAGAACTATATGATGCAAAAATTAATTGCCCGAAATCATTAGTTTTTATGGTATAGCCTTACAAAGTTCAGGATCTTCGGTGTTCTACCCACCCGTACAAAGCTCAAAGCTACGGATCTTAAGTATAACAAATGAATATATTTTTTTAACCTAGGTAAATCAATGTTCTAAAAATGATTGTGCAAAAATAATTATATTTACTATATTTAATATTTATTTAATATTTACTATATTTATTATATTTAAAAATAATATTTACCTAGGTTAAAGAATTTAATTATTCTGACACCCACCCATGGTGGTTTAAGGTTTTACATAACAACTCGAGGTATATTTTTGATTTTAATGTCCGTGAGAGCACAGGGTGCGAGTGACTACGCCCGGTATATATTAAAATACCAAAAATAGCTATATAACTTTAAAACAAGTCTTTCCCCGTCGTTTTCAATTAAAAACTAATGATTTCTACTAATTAAAACTAATTAATTTTTGCAATATCGTTCTTAATTCGTTTAATTAATTTTATAAAATGGAATACTGTACAAGTCAGTGGCGGCGCAAGTTGTGTGCCAGGGTGGGCCGAGGCCCCCCTAAAATCTTCTAGGCACCCAGCTGGCCCACTCTGTATGATTTCAATTTACATATTATTTACGTATTTTTGCTTAGAATTACATCATAATATTTTTAAATTTATAAAATTAGTTTTTGTGTGCAACGTCGTGTCTGTACAGGTTTTTAACACAATTATTTTATTTCATTCATTTTCTATGTTAAATGTTTTATAATGCATTGTAATATTGTAAATGTATGTTATATTTTTCTCAAAAAGTGTTGAAAAATGGCGGATATATCATGGCTTACTCAGTATCATACCGAAGAGGAAGAGGGTTATTAAAGTTTTAGAAATTAGCTGGTATTACACCCGATAGTGCCCTTTATTTTTATGAAGCTATAATTGTAAGTTGTTACCACAGGATAGGTGAGGCAAATTTTGTTATAAAACTGGCCCTCCCTTTAAATCAGTGGCCCCACCTTGGCCCACCCAGACAAAAAAATCTGGTGCCACCACTGGTACAAGTATTTCGTACTTGATTTTATTTAATTAATAATATAATATTTTCAAATAAAAATTCAAACTAATTTTGTAATATAATATGTAAATTGTTGTATTTAAAGAAAACTTATGATTTTTCAAGTAACCTATTGGCTAAAAATTACTTGTAACTAGTTGTAAGCAATCAATTTTTCCAAATGTACCGTAATACCAATCATCCATAATTTATTATAGGAATATGTAATCATTTATAACAAATTAACATAATGAACAAAATAGTTTTGATTTCTTTTGGTAAATATTTCATATTTTAAAAACATAAGATTGATAGTATATCACTATAATAATGATAGTTAGACCTAAAAATAAAAAGAATGCTCATTATAACTTGAGGGTGCTTAAGACCCTTTTGCATCACCCTAGTTGTGCTAATGTTCACATGACGACATTTATACGTATTTATCTATTAGTGGTGTACATTTAAGTGTGTAGAAATAAATAACATGTGTGGACTCTTAGCTGAATTATTGATGTTTTATATTTTTAAATTAAATAACATAGTAAACATAACATTTTAATCGACATATTGTACATGCATTTTTTATTACGTTTGAGCACCAATGTAATAGACAAAAAATTAGGTTAGGTACAGTGTGTAACTACACAATGAAAGTTTATCACATGGTAAGTAGTTGTTCACTTAGTAAATAGTAAATACATAAGTAATTAAAAAAAAAAAAACAATATTTGGCACGAATTTAGAAAACATTATATGAATAAATAAAAAGAAAAAGTATACATAGAAATACTTTTAAACGTAATGAGAAAAACATCAATACAGATAAAAATAAGACTGAATAGTCTAAATGATAAGGATATATAGTGATCATTAGACCATATATATATATATATATATATATTGTACTATTGATATACAGTACACTACTTAGAGCTATTAAATAGAACAAAATATGATATAGAAAAAAATACCTCTTCAATTAATTGAGTAACAATAATAATAATATAACAAAGAGGTGTATACATGTAGTTATTAAATACTAACGTGATTGATATAAACATTTTTCTATCAATAAAAATAATATCATAACTAGTTAATGATAGAAAAAAAAATACCAATAAAAAAAAAAATAACAATTCAAAAGTTTATTTTACTTTTTTCTATTTTGTGTCTTTGTTTGGTAATAAAAAAATTGCATACCCTCAAAACACGTGGCTTAAGTATTTATTTTATAATTCTATTATAGTAGGATATATTTAAATAAATATCCATAAAAATAAAATATTTTACGTAATATATATATTATTATATGTTTAAGCGTAATGCCAAACAAAATTTAACACTAACCTTTCGGTGAAATATTTCAACAAAATTGATTATTCTAAAATTGTACTCAAAATAAACTATGCACATTTACTTAATCCTAATAATAACTTAAGCAAAATTATTAATAAAAAACTTGACATATTGAAAACATTTTATACTCCGTGTGACATTGTAATATACTAATACCACACATTATTATTACTATTAATTATATTTTTGTTCAGTTACGTGCATATATAATATATATAAATATAAATACATTCATATTTATTATTTTTACATATTAACTATGCGATAAATGTAATAAATTAAAACATCTAGTGAACACATAAAAAATCAAAAGTGAGATCCATTAATACATCACTTTATCCCTTAATCTAATAGACTTTGTAAATATAAATATAAAGTTTTTTCTCTAGGAAAAATGTTTTGTTTAAAAATCAAACGAATAAAAATACTTTTTAGTTATTTAGGAGTGAGAGTCAGTCCTGATATAAAAAAAAAAATATAAACCTAGAAACATTTAATTTTACTTTTCTTTTTTTATATATATATATTGACGTCTTTCGTTTTAAAAAACTACTGAAACCCATCTTGGATGATTTAAATTATCTAAAGAAAACGATCATTCAATTGATGAACTAAACGCTGATTTTGATCACCTGAAACCAAAAAAATAGAAAGTATTTGTAAATTTGTTTACTATATAACCAAATATAATTATGGAATTACCTTGATCGTTAGTATTTGGTAAATCATTGTTACCCATCATTGGGCAGCAAAACTGATTGTCATTGTAATGATTGTTATTGTTGATTGTAGTAACGGGTTTGTACTTGTCACCGAACGGCGGACACAATTCAGTAGGCATTGGCACCTGTGATGGATGAGGAGCTTGTGGTGAAGTACAGTTAATCAGTGACATAGGGCTCATATTGAATATGTTTGGATGTAACTTCAGATCGGGAAGTTTGACCACCACAGGTGTCTGAAAAACCCGAATATTAGTACAACACAAAATATACACAAACATTTTTATTTGTTATTTCAATGACACAATAATCTATAAGTTCAGATACAATTGAATCGCTCCCAAGAGTTGATCACATGAATTGATTTTTGTCTACCAAGCAAGCTGCACTAAGTAGTCTGGAAGTTCAATAAAAACCTCGACAGACTTCTCGACATACTATGCACAGAGAGTAATATCAAACATCAGCTCGGCCTATTGAAATATCATCATGTTCTATATAAATTATTACATTTAAGTATATAAACTTCTTCAGTCATAATTTAAAGTTTGGTGAACAATGAAAAACCGAATTTGTCAAGTAAACATGTCACAACCCATTTCTATCACACAAGACAAAAAGCTCATCATAATTTAATACTATGTTTAGACAGTTAAATTAATCTATTTTTTGAAATAAAATAGCTATAATATTAATGTCCAACACAGATTTTATCAAAGCTAAGATCAAATATTAACTACTTTTTTTTTATAATTATTATTCTTATTAAAACTTGTCGGACATTTTTATTGTAACTTTCAAATTTAAGTTGAATATCAGAAACTCATTGGGATTTTATAGTTTTTATAGATCATTAAATATTCTATTACTTTAAAATCAAAAATGTACACAAGCAATTAAGTATGAGTACGTCAATATTATTTATTATCCATGGCCAGCTATGTATAAATATTAAACAATAACTTTCGCAATTTTGATTTGTTTTCTATATTTAAATGCTGTCAATACACTAGAAGTTAACTGATATCGTAAAACCAACAAATATCAACCAACAGATAATTAGTATACATTTTAGTTCAGATATTATAAAATCGCTCCCGAGAGTTGATCACATGAAATGATATTTGTCTACCAAGCAAGCTGCACATGAACTCTGGAAGTTGCTTCTGATTCTCGGCATACTATGCACAGTAAGCAAATATCTATCATCAGCTCGGCCTATTGAAATATCATCATGTCTTTATTTTGATCAATAATATAAAAATATTCCCTAACAAATAATTAAAGTAATCAAATTTTTATTGTATATTTATTAATTATTAGGTTAAATATAATATAATATAAATATAATATGCATATTTTTTTTAAAATAAGTTTCCATAATGTAGGTATTTCCATTTAATAATATCAACATTTTGTGAGTAAATAGTAGATAAATTAGTAAGTAAATATATACAAAATCAGAATTTGGGATTAAGCATATAATAATAAGTTTGTTAAACAATGGAAAACTGGACAAAACAAGTCAACAGATCTACCATGTCACAACCCATTTTTATCATATGGCCCCCAGGCTCATCATATTTTTTACATTAGTTAAATCTAAACATATAATTTCAACTGGTATGACTTAGATACTAATACTTGAATTGTTTTAGTAAATGTACAAATAATAAAGAACAAAAAGGTTAACCATTAAAACTTAAAAATTATTTTGTAATGTTGGTCAGCTTACTAAATCGCTTCCGAGAATGATCACGCAAATAATGTTTTCAACAGATTAAATATAGCTCAATGTTGGGAAAATGATCTCAACCAACAAATTTACATAAAACCTTGTTTAATACATCAAGTCAGACTCGGCCTGGTATCATCATTTTCAACATTTATATACATTTATATTTGAATATTATGTACAATAATAATAAAATTAATATTATGGATAACTATATATGCTGAACTAAGTACAGTAAAATCTTGTTATGTTGAAACTCAAGGGAAACAGGAAAAAAAATTTTGACATCAAAATGTTGGAAATATAGGGGTTTAATGTGATGGCAATTATTTCAAGGGGATTTCAATTGAATTTGACATTAGGAAAAATTGGAGATATTGACATAATAAGAATCCATATTCTGTCCAATAAGAGAACGCGCCGATTCTGCTCATTCCTCGTTTCACTTTGCTATCGAAACTGGTTCCCATATGGCAGGGTGTTGTGTGGAGGAACCAGTTTTGGTCGGTGTGCGGTTCTCTCGTTGGACAGACCATACCTGCAGTTTCTTTTTAATATTGTAAACTGTGTATTCAAGAAGGAGGACACGTTTACACATTACTCTTTCTTTAAGATTAACTTATAATAGTGCAAGCTATATTAATATATATTTGATACTTCAATGTCAACAAATATAATATTTTATTTTAAACAAATTTTAAAATCTATTTTGTCTTGGTACTTATTAAATTATATTTTACTGTATAATGAGAATAATATCAAAGCATTAATTAAGAATAATTGTAACTGCTACAACTTCCAAGATCTGACTATTATTAGGAAACAACACTTAATTATTAATCTTATGGTAGTCAAGTTTTATGAGTTAATAAGTTGTGTTACAGTTGTTATATTATTTTAAACTTTAGAAAAATAATGTACTGTATTTATAACACATTGATTCAACGAAACATTACACATTTCAGACTTATGGCCTCATATGGCTTATGGTCCACATATAGAAAAATAATAAACCAAAACTAAAACACAACTTTTCCACACATGTGTTTATAAGACTATATAAATTATTCTTAAAAACACTAACACTGTATTATTTTAATTCTGTTTTCTTTGTGTAGACCCAGCTCTAGAATACATAATTAAGGGGTGCTATTTTTTTCAACCAGACAAATTCAAATAATTTATTAATATTAACTGTCGTTTTTGTTGTATAAGGTACGTCAGAGTAAAACATAGTATGATCATTACCTTATTCTCGTCTGGTAGCAAAACATTGTTTTCTCTTAAATTCTCATTGTGGTTCATTAAGCTCATATCAGGCTTACTATAATTATTCTTTGCCATTTGATCTGGCATGGGCGATTTAATTATACTGTTAGGCAAATGAATACCTACACCTGTTTAATAAGTGTTAAGTCAAGTTTTTAATCATTATCATAAAAGTATATTTATTAAATAAATACAATATATATAAAATGTACTTACTGGCAAGTTCTCTGTTGAGTATGATGTATCGTTTGGGCGGCTTGTTTTCGATGAGGACTGTGTGCGGAATACTTGTTATCAGTGCCATTACGGACTGATATCCATAAACAGCTGGCTGGATGGCGGTGCCAAACAGACGCAAGTAAGCAGCTTCGAGGGATGTCAACAACAATCGACCATCTGAGATCATTAACAAGCGATACATATCTTGGGCGAACAATTGCAAAGGGGTCAATTGTACATATTCTTCTCCAAATTTAGTCTTGACGATCTAAACACAAGTTTTGCTGTTGTAAAATATGTCTGAAAATATCACTGGGATCCTTTCTGTTGTTACCTTTATAGTTTCACTAAGTTTCTCCTGCATAGTTTCAATGTTTATAGATTCGCCAAACATTGTTTGGTACACAGACTGAAACTGCAAAACAGACATCTTGTCATTTGACGAGTGTTCCATCAGTACACGCCGAACTTTCAGAGACAACCTTTGGGCTTCTTTGCGGTCCACAGCTATCAAAAACAGCTCACCGTGATTGTCCACCACCTTTAGTAGTGCAACAAATGTTTAACATGATTATAAAAAAAATTCATATTGTCTATACTCTGTACCTACTACATGAGCCTGTGGTAATTTGCACCAAAATAAATACAGATTGAACTACAAATGTAATTAACTAACTAACTATATTTTTTGCTAATCAATGGTTTACATTTTGCTTTTAAAAATAAAATAGTTAAGATATTTTATTATTGGTCCACCACCTTTAGTAATGCAACAAATGTTTAACATGATTAAGAAAAAATTCATACAGTCTATGTTCTACATGAGCCTGTAGTAATTTGCACCAAAATAAATACAAATGTAACTAACTGACTATGTTTTATATTTTGTGCTAATCAATAATTTAACATTTTACTTTTAAAAATAAAATTAAAATAATTTTATTTAAAAAAAAAAATGTTTCAAAATAATAATAATATATTACATAGTAAGTTAGTTAATTACATTTGTTAGATTTAATGTTGCAGTAAACCTAACCTGTATACCATATAATTTAAATCACCGTTGGTAATCCAAAAAGTAGTAGTTAATTTGCAATAAAATTTAAACTGATTACTCTAGAGTGGACTAATATTATTTCTAATTTTTTTAACTAATGTACTCACAAAAATCAACAATGTTCACAAATACTTATACCTGTTCACCCAAAAATAGCTATAAGGAAGTGTTCTTGATACAACCATTGTGGCATTACCTAAGCATTCATCAACATACAAGTTCAAATCTTCAGTATGAAGAGTATGAAATTGCATTGCGAGTTAATTCTCTAAATCAATTATCCAAAAGTGTAGTAAATTTATTGCTTTCCTACAATGATAGTTCTTTGTTTTTCAGTCTATTATAGATTAAAATATCATATTATACATCTTAAAAATTTAAATTTAGATTAGTTTTTTTGTGTTAATGATTATCTTCTCATTATACGCAACATGGATATCTCGGGATTGGTAAATTGAGTCCCAAATGACCCTAACTCGGTAAATTGAGTCCCGGGGAAAAACAGGTAGTAGGTAAGTTGAGTCCCGGAAAAAATAAGGTAGTAGGTAAGTTGAGTCCCGGGGAAACGATTTTTAAATAATAATTATTAACTATATAATAATATTTTTCCCCAACGATACACTCTTAACAACACCAAAGGATTCACATTCAATAAAAGTCCATAACTTTGTAACATCGTACCTTTGGTTAAACACAATTAAGATAGGTACCGATAAGTAAGGACTTGTTCGTACGTATATACTATAATATATAGTGTGATAGTAAGATACCGTCATCTTACTATCTCACCGATTTCCCCCGAATATTTGGTCCGCATTTGCTGCTACAACCGTGCGTACAACCAATAGTTGTGAATCGTATCATTCGAGATTAAACCGACGCGTTTACAGTCCACATCCGAATATTTTTAACTTTATTGATGAATTACTTGAAGTTCAGTCAGAGACACAAATAAAATTAATAAGTAAAAATTAAAAAAAGAAAAGCATGATCGATAACGAACAAAACCTAAGGGAGCAAATGACCAAATACACCGGTAATGTTATAACCCGATTTGAGTTTATTAAATCAATATCAATGAAGTTTTTACCAAGTAATAATATATATATAATAATAATGATAATTTTTAACAACAATAATTTTTTTAAATTAATTTATATAAATCTAAATATTATATATCTTTATATAAATAATATTTACTTACTACCTTTTTTTTCCCGGGACTCAACTTACCTCCTACCTGTTTTTTCCCGGGACTCAATTTACCGCTTTCAAAATGTACCAAACTTATCTCGGACTCAATTTACCTAGCCCCGGATATCTGGACATTATTAACTAATAAGTATATAATTAAATAATAACAAGTACCCATTAATTTACTTAATTGTAGGTAAATGAATTTGTAGGCAGAAGGTATTTTGACTGAAAATGTATTTCTTTTTTTTTTATTATTAAAATTTGGTGAAAATTACACACATGTTCACAATCTCCTATGATTTTGATATTATACTTTATCTTACCTTGACAGCATCATCAAGCTTTTGTAACAGTTCGATGAGTGTCTCACATTCATATACGGAAGGTTTAAGAGCATAGCCATACTGCCACAAGAAGGCATTTTGTAGTTGACTGATTGGCAGTGGATAAACAGCCAACGCGGCCAACTGATCACCAAGTACATGTTGTTTCACATCAGTTGTCAATGACACGCGGCGCTCTCCTTCCAAATCGTCTTCGATCTATAATAAACACCATTGTTTAACAAATGCAAAATTAACATTGACCATATTATACTAATTTTCAACAAATTTAGTATACAAATAGATAATAAGATTTTTTAAATTAAAACATAAAACAATTGTTCACAATATATTATGCAACTATAAATTTTTTTTTTTTAGGGGGGGGGGGGGGTTGAGGCTTTGACAACTGAGGTTAATAGCCTGTGGAACTGTGGGGGAGGGTACAGTAGGTTTTGAATAAGTGTGTGTTTGTTTTGGCAGAATTTTTAAGTGGGCACCCATAGGTATCTGCCATGCTGTGGGGGGGGGAAGAATGGCGGCCTATCCCTCTGTACCCTGTGACTGCCTGAAGAAAAATGCTGCCCATGGCCGAGTTCGAACCAGCGAGGGTGCACGTCGCAACCGACACCTTAGTCCACTCGGCCACTCCATCCCCCAATATAAAAATTATATTGATTATTGACTCCCTAATAAAAGAAAAATATTTAAATAGTTTTAGTTATCCTCTCAAATTATACATTTTGAATATTTTCAAATATTTATTTATATTGAATATTTATCTATTTTCAAGTTCGAGCTAGCTATGATGATACAAAGGCAAACTGTTAATAAATTATATTTGCAAAACATACCTATACAGCAAAATAGTAATAAAACACATACTAAATTAAAATTATAGATTTCATACACATCTAATGACTAATGAACTTTAGTACAGTTTAAACAAGTTAACAAAACATTTTTTTTTATAATAGATAAGTTCACTCATATTGGATCTTGAAATTTAAACATTTTTTTCTGGAGTTAAAAGTTTTAAGTTGAACAAATAAACAAAATACATATTATAATATACAATTGTTATCGTAATTCTTATATTCCATTTAATATTTTAATAATAAACCTAACGCCAAACGATAGTTGGGAATTATAACTAATCAATGATCCTGTATAATACACAGTATGTCTGAGGAACATGAAACACATGCACGTAACACAGTCTTCACAACCGTCCGTTCAAAAGCCATAACATGAAAATTAATTTAACACTCAACAGTTTGGAAATTAAAATATAATGTTACTTAGTATTTGCAACGTTGAACATTCTCTGTACATCATTGTGTGGCGACTTGAACGATTACACATATTACACATACCAACACCGAAATACACAAAGAAAAAACCATCTAAAAATACCTTTACAATGTGCGGTATTGATTCGAACAGTTCGATCAATTTCGTGAATCCAAAATCAGCTACTTTACACTGATGACCAAAATGGTGATGGTAAGAAGGTATGAATTTATTAAATAACAGACAACACTGCGGGGCATGACTTAACAACTCTATTACCTAGATAAATGTTTATTATTATTGTTTCAAAATTTGATTAGACGAAGGTCTTGAATCAAGAAATTTGTTGTCAAATCAAATCGCTCTGAAATTGTTACTGAAACTCACTTCTTTAGCAAAGGCTTTGGTGCGTTCAATTTCTTCTGGAGTCTGTTCTCGTTTAGGGATTGCCACTGACTTTTGACCATCCAGATGACCGATGACGACAGTGTTTTCTGATACTTGCGATAATAGATCATCAAGAGAACACAAGCCATAATCGACTGGATCAAAAGCACGTCCCAGGGTCTTCTCGAAAAGCGTACCGAAGTCAACAATGGGCACTTGTTTGCTGGCTACGGATTTAAGCACACGCAACAAATCAGAAGTAAATCTTCGTACCTGTGCTTTGTGCGACAGCGTCATGAAACGTTTGTTACCCTCTCCAAATACCTGAAAAAATGTATTGCCAACATCAGTAGTGTTTCCCAAAAAAACACGAGGGGGAACTGATAATATAAGATGTAAATGTCTACACTTATTTTTTAGTTATTGAGAAATAATTTTTCCTAACTCTATACGTATTGGTGATACTTAAGGCACTGCCAGCATGTTATTTGTTTTCTATATCTGACCAATGCTCAACATGGAAATTTGTTTGGGCAGACTAACCTTGTGTTGTTTGATTTAGTACTAGAGAGAATAATTAACCTAATATAAAACTTAGAAAAGCATTAACTGTGTTCTTGCGTTGGCTTTTTTTTTACAATATTTAAATTTTAAAACATGAGCATTTTTAAATTGAAATATTGTCAAAAGGCCAACATAAGAATACAAATTATGTTCTAAACTTAAGTTTGATGACAGGTCAAGTCAATTGACAGTCATACTAAAGCTAACAACTCATTTGGGTCTGATGATATCAAATATCCTTTAGCGCATGCGTAAGAGAGTGAAAATATATAGTGTGCCAACATCCCAAGAGGAAATATTCTGTCTTTATTTTTAAACAATTTTTCCATTTTAATCTAGGTAATAAATACAATACATACCTATAGGTTAAAATTATCATGAGCTTTAAAAAAATATATTTATTTGAGAGTAAAATGACTTCAAGCACTAATATTTGACAAGTTATATTAATTATATTAAATTGCCACATATATTTTAGATAAGATAATTTTCATAAAATCCTTGATATTGGCTTAAATTCTTCGTTATAGTTGGACTACTGAGTTATAGACATGAATTAAAAAAAAAAAAAAGAACAATAAAGTCTAAAGGGTATAGTAATAATGTACTAGTATTTATAAAGGCTTTATAAAATAATATATATTTTTAATATCATAAGAATGTCTTAAGGAGGGGGGGAGGTTAAATAGGAACCAACATCATCCTAAAACTAAAATTTTTTTCTGAAAAATATCAATTAATTTATAATATGTAAATCACCTGTACAATGTTGGGCAGAGCTTCTAAGAGATCAATGAGTTTGGTAAAACCGTAGTCAGCAACGCGACACTGACGGCCGAAATGGTGATGGTATGCTGGTATGAAACGGTTGAACGACATAGTACAATGAGTACAGGTCTTTAACAGATCAACAAGTTCACGGCTCAACAAGGCCAAATTGTTTGCCAATGGTGGACTAATGCTCTTCAATCCACTCACACTGGCTGCAAAACATTTAAAATGTTGGATGGTATCAATAAAGATAATATAATAACAAACGATTATCATGTGACTTTTACAAAGAAACATTTTAAAGAGATATATTACAGACATAACATTACCTTCTGATTTAGTGTCGGACTCTTGAGTCGAAGATCTTACAGACATATTTCCGATGTCCGAAGCCGAAGACGTTGTTAGGTATTTGATGCCAATACTACAGCTCTGTAAGAGTTCGACACCACTAACGGCAGTCACAACATGTTCCAAAGGCACCCCGTCTTCATCTGTCTGTAACGGCTCATTGAACAAAGCTTCGTAGCAATCGCAAATACTAAAAATAAATTTTTTATTTAATTTGTAACACATGTTCTGTAATAACAAGACGGCATCGTCTACTGAGTAGTAAAAAATTTATTATTTATGATTTACGTGGCCAAGATAAGATAATTGTTGTGAGACAATATCAGAGAATGTAAACGTTTAGAGAACTCGTTTAAAGACACTTTAACGTTAGGTAATGCAGGCATTTCCAATTCAGCCCAGCCCTTATCGTCGGTGGGTTTTGTAATTTTTGCATGAGTCGGACAGTACGAAACCGCATCGCCTTTGTCCTATACATATATTACAAATAAAATTATAAAGATTTAAGAACACAATAAACAACAAAAAATTAAAAAAACATGTTTTATTAAGAAGTATTATAAGATAAATAAGGTGTCGTAAAACTTACTAAATTAGACATGGGCATAGAAGATGAAGAAGAAGGCAAATGGTGAAGGGGGGATGGAGTGTTACGGTATTCTGGGTTTAAGCTAATGATTCTATGATTTGGTTCTTCGGTTATTAAGCACACATCTTTCATTTTATACAAATCCGATACGGACACAGAACTCATGAAGCGGTTTTCAAACATTTCGCGGAACTTGAACAGAGGCAGACGCTGTCCGGGAACTTCCATTAGTATATGTGCTATCTGAGACCTATAATAACAAGCACACACATTACAACCGAGAAATTATAATATAATAACTGTGAAATTCACTGTTACAATCATATATACCTCAGCAGCGGGGGATTCTGAGGGTAACCAGAATGAGCATAAGCAATCATAATCCTTTTGAACCCAATTTTGCGTCTGTGGAGCTTAGAAATGGCATACTGCGCATCCTGTGGGCTAGACACCCGAACGGCTGCTGCAAAGTTACCGTCCGACTGATAAAACACTGACACGTGTAACACCTGTATTTAACCAACAATATAAGTAACATAATAAAAATATGAGTTCACATTTCAAAATCACAACATTTAATATACATACCATAACATGTTCCCTGAACGTGTTAAATAATATATTTTTCATCTCAACAGAGTCGATGTTCTGATCTAAATTTGTAACGTGCAAGTCTACTGGATTACTCTGTTGGGCTACAAGCACTGGTGGTGTTTGATTTGTTGCCAAATTGTTGTAAGATGGAGATATGGGGTGAAAGTATCGCTGAAGAAATAATTTTGAAAATAAAACATGTATACACACTTTATAATTAGACTAGACTATATATAGATAGAAAAATCTTACATCTGGATTAGTATTTTCCATTAGATTTAGTGGACTAACTCTCCTAGGAAGGTTGATTGGAGGCGGTGGAACTGAAGTGTTGACACCAAACATCATGTATGGCGGTGGGCCATTTGAACTGATCATGCCGGGGGTTGAACCGACCTAAATTTCAAACAATAAGTTAGTATATAAAATTCAAAATCACACTTAGGGTATGTAAAAATATAATATAACATTTGTCATGATTTCTTACTTGACAATCTATTTGTGGTGTTCCGGCCAATCCTCTTTTTAAAATTGTTATTGGTGTACCGTGACCCATTGCTGTAGAGTAACCATGCCGCATCCAGTTTTCATTTTGATTTACTGCTGGAAATTTTTTTTGTACAATACATTTAATACCAATAATATTTTTAACATTGTAATGAAATGCAATATTATATTACAAGTTATTTGTGGAGTTGATGGTTGAATGTAACTGGTATCAGGCTGTTCCTGATTGTCTTTGGTCATCTGTTTTCCTTTGTAGTTAATTGGACCTTTCGCCCCGCTCTAGTCAAAAGTTGGTTTATAGTTAAGAAATATTAATAATTATTAAATATATAATAATATAATATACTGTCATTGGGTGGTTCTTATTTATCCAATTTCAAATATACTCCTCAAAAAAATGTAAGAGCTTATTTTTACAAATATTAAATGTTGAAAATATTTTGACTCATTTTGAGCTGTTTACAAACACTGTCAGTTTCAATATTTTTTCCTATAAATATCAATAAAATTGTATTTGTTGGGTAAAAAAGTGTGAAATTTTAAATCAAGGCTCCTGATATATTGTTACAATAGTAGTTCAAAAATATTAAAAATACATATGCACAATTTTTTTTATAAGCATTTAAAGTTCGAATTTCGACAAAATTTATCAAATTTAAAATGTAATAATTATTTTGTAGTTAAAAATGTATAACATGTTCAAATTGTATAGCTAAGCATTGAAAATTTAAACTAAGGTTCAAATAGGTTATAATATATAAATTACTTTATTCACAATATCATCAAATATACTTGGTAATATCATAGGCTGCAGACCGCTCGTTTTCCCTCAGAATCATTTTTCTTATACTATGATATTATATCATTGAATTCAAATTAAACACCATCCATTATAGTGACCCACTTGTTACCTACTGTACAACAGAGATACATTCACTCACCCACTTTTTGTTTATTTGACAACGGTATGAAATATATTTAAATTATAAAATTGTTTTGATTTATTTTAAATGCCATTTATTTTATTAATACTTTTAAAAAAAATTGTTCAAGTGCTTATTATAGGGTTGTGATTTAGTGTTATTTTAGAGCTACAAGTATTCTACCCTACTCCTAACTCATGACTCATTTGAAAGACAGAGACAACACATGCAGGTGAGGCGTCATCTTAACTTAGGAAAAGGCACTGACTATGGGAAAACTAGTTGAAAAAGTTTGGAAACCACTGACAGAGTATATCTGCCCTAACAATTGTGACATCTACATCTAAGTAGATGATTTAAATAGCTAGTATTAGAATAATGTAAAATTTAAAAAAAAAATAATAAAAAACTTTTATATAGATACCTATTACTTAATACAAAAAACATATTATATTTTTAAGTAATGATCAATTTATTGGATTAGTTTTAACCATTAAGATTTTTTTTTTAAATTTTGATGAATGTTTTTAAAATAAGTGTTCCTTGCACTGGGAATAATAAAAATCCCGTAGTTTTATTTCATGAAATAACACTTACTACAGGTATTTGAGGTCCATTTAACCATGTTTGTATACCAACAGAATTTGATGTCAACCAAGGATTATGATTTCTCATTGAGTTATCGACGCTAGGATTCATTTGTGACATTCCAAAACCACCTTTGATTTGTTGACCGTACAAACTAGACAAAACAAAATTTAAAATATAGTAACAGCTAAATTAGAAATAGGTTTTGTTCAAAACTTACGCAAATTTTCGATTTTCGAAAGTGGCAGGAGGAGTAACGGGGGTTATATTGAACCGGGAATGCATATTGTTTGTTGAAGAATACTGAATGGTAGTTGCAATGTGTTGTATGTTTTCTTCTCTAGTCTGCACTGGAGCAGGTTTACCTAAACAATGTTAAGTGTTCAACATAAGAACAAATTAAAAATTTGAATATAATCATTGTACAAACTTATGAAACTAGTGGATGATGATTCTTCTTTTACAGCAAATGGTAAACTAACAACAATTTGACTATTAAACACGCGTTCCTTATTCATTCGTTTTTGAGCTCTAAACAAGAATTATGTTAAAGTAGAATTATTAAAACAAATTTAATTAAATTATAAAAAGATCATGAGTGAAATAAATACAATAATAATAATAAATAAATAAAATACCATGCTTTTAAAAATGTGTATGCAAAAAGGACTAGATAACATTAAAACAATGATAAATATAAATCACAAATTTAAATAAACTATAAAAATTAAATTAAGACACAAAATACGAAATTATTGAACAAATAATTAAAGCTCAATGAAGTAATTGAGTGCATGACTGCAATGGAAGACTGCTCCAAAAATACTATTGAAAGTTCAATGCTAACAGAAACCAAATATGTACAGGGAATACCACAGGGAAAAATTGTTTAAAAATAATCAAACGAGATTGTGAAAGCAATAAAAAGATATTTTATGTGATAAAACTGATAAACATGATAGCTATTAGCTATACAAAATTGTTTATCATTATTATTTACCTTGCAGCCATTTCTTTGGTAGGAAATCTAATTGTTGTTGAACAATTATTTATTACACCAACACGTCCACCACAATTTTCAGACAACCTCTTTAAACGATTTCTGATTTTTGCAGGATCAATGCCAACAGGTAGATTGGATACAATAACTTCAACAGGTGTGTTCCCACATTGCTAATAAAACAAATATCAAATAAAAGTTTTTTCCAGTACATATTTATTAATGTTCAAATAATGTAACTATAAAAATCCAAATCCCAAGGACTATGATCTAAAAATAAGAAGAAACATTACTAGTATATTTTGCTTTAGTAATATATTATACCAGTTATTGATAATGAAAAAAATCAAATATTTTAAATTTAATAAAATCACTAAGGTAGTTATTAACATGCTAATAATTTTAATTTGTTATTAAACTTCATTTAAAAATAATTAATACATTTAATTACATACACATTATAAGTTATAACTGATAAGTATGTATATTTTTGAGGAAAATTATCAACAGTCACTTATAATAAAAATAATTCCATACATGGGAGTGAAAAATGATCCAATAGTAATTACTTGTAAATTATAATTAATTATTAATAACAAATGAGTTTAAGAATCACTAGTTAACAGATTTGTATGAATAAATACAACTAATTTGTATACAGTAGACAATATTATATGATCCACGAAAATTGCCATTTTAATGTGTTTTGCGTATAGGAAAGTATTTGTATAATATAATTCAGGCAGGTTAACCATTTTAGCATAAAATATATGCCAAGCAAATCTACTAGCCTGAACAAATGCGGGTATATCGAGGCGTGCATCTGATAAATTATATTACTTTTAGAAATGATTGTCATAATGCAAAAATCTAGGTTCTAAGCAGGCTCAGAGTTTGTGCACTTTTTAGAATGCTAATAGGAAACTTTTAAGTTTGAAAATTAGCTTGTCAAATATGATAAAATTTAAAATTGCAATTTTAAAGTTTACAATTTTGAACAGTAATAAAATGTAGTTTTTATGACTATCAATTATCTTAACAAAATACTTATTTAAAAAAAAAAAGTTTTTGTTTGTTAACGCAATAACGCTCCATCACAAAATCATATAAAATCTAACTCCCCCACAGAGTTACTGTCCATCAAATTATGATATTAATTTTTACATATCATTACAAAATTTTTAAGTAATGGTAAATACTAAATAGTATAACAAATTGTTTACAATTATTAATAGCAGGCAGTAGTGTAGTTAATAATTACATATAGAAAAATAAGACAGTTTTCAATACATCCTTTTAGGGACTATGGTGCCGATTATTTAAATATTCCTCAATTCTATAAAATATTAATATTCTATTTTATATTTTAGTTTCCACCTTAGTTATAACTTATAAATTATAATACTTTTTGACTACTCTGCTTGATACTAATTCAAAAGGGGGAGGGGAGGGGTTGATATAATATATTATAGCAAAAATTACTTCATAAGAAAAACTTTTAAGCTTTGTAGAATTGTCCGATTTCGATAGCTATTTTTTTATCTGAAAGAAGAAAACTTCTTACAGGCTGCATCGTACTACAGTTTTTATTTTATCTCAATTAATGTTGTAGAATACTTGATTTGTAAAAAAAAAAGCTTAAAACTATCATGTTTTATGAAAACATATTATGGTTTCAAATTTAAATATTGAAAAATAGAGATACGTCGCCTGTAAAAAATAATACCCTCTATAAGTTTAAAAAAAAAAATGATCAAATTTGGTTGATTCTACAGGACAGCATTATGGTTATTATAAAAAATGTATTTTTGGGAACAAAATTACATTTGCACCAGGCGCCTTAAATGCCACACATTTTATTTGTTTTAATAATAATTTTAGTTTTAAAAACTGAATACCAGTACTAAATACTGCAGGAAAAAACTCATTAAAATTAATTTTTAACAGTATTTTTACAGGTTGACAGCTATGCAGCCGCCGGTGGTCACACGATATGCATCATCTGAACGCCAAGTATATTTTTCAGTGTCATTCCAAATTTGTATATTATACTTTTTATTTTAAAAAAATTTGTAACTATTCGAACTATGCCACAGTGCTTTTTAGGTGCATTATTGGAGCGCCATAGAAAAGTTGATAATATAAAACCATATTAATTTACGATCGCCGGCGGTCATATGGCGTGGTAGTAATTAATCAACTGTGGTCAGCGTGTTAAAATTAATAAGCTAATAATGTTTATAAGATTGGTATATGCACTTTAAGCTACACATACAATATAGCCACAAGCCAATAACATACCAACATGATTAAAATGTAATAAAATACAATTTCAAATATTATAAGAATACTTATAATATTAGTTTTCCTTTTTCCATAAACAGATTACATAATACATACTATACTAACCTACATGTAAGATATGATAGAGATAATCAGAGAAATATCAATCGTGAATCAGAATATGAATATTTTAGATTTAAAACATAAACATCAAGCTAACTTAAGGTTGCCTAGGGCAGGATGAGATAAATTATATACGGGCCAGTGGTATAACAATAAGAAAGAAGTACAGAAAAGAAATCAACAGTACCATAAACAACTCTTACTGGTTATATTAGGACGAATATTCAATTTTAGAACCTAATAAATCTTTAGAATACTATTTTAATTTAACAGTAGAGCAAATAAAATTATGGGCATATTATTTGGTATTTTTAGTATGAATTCAAGACAGATATTTATATGCATTTGCTCCTTTTGTTGATGGGTCAACATTAAGTTAATTTATACCAAAATGTGATTCATGTCTTAATGATTCTGAATATAAAATTTTATTTTGAGTTTTTTTTAAAATTATTTTAGTTCATATTTTAGGATTTTACTAATTATTTATTTTTTATTTTATTCAAATATAGTATATACGGACGTTAGTCCTGTTACAGTTTTAAAGTATGTGTACAAAGAAACTTAAATATTAAGGAGTATTTAAACTATTTGTTAAATATAATATAGAACTAAAAAAGCTCAATCATGAAATGCAAAATGTTTATTAATAATTTTACACAATTCTATAAATATGAGCAGGGGAGCAATGGGCAGACTTTTAGTTAAATCAGTTAAACAAGGCGACAGAAAAAATTCAAAATTAATTAACTGATTTCAAAAACACGCATTATCTCAATAAAACTGATCATATTATGTCTGACTCCTCAGATATATACTATGCTAATACTATAAAATAAATTATACTTACTCGAAGAGCATTTCTTAATGGTAACATTTCAACTAAATGAGTATAATTGTAATGTTCATTGGCACACAAAATAAGACTTTCAGAACAAAGTTCATTATGCAATAATATTACATGCATTTTTTTCCTGAAAAATTAAAATTTGAATGAATTATTGTCTTAAAGCAAACAAAATTAATAGATATACCTATGTCTAATATCACAAAGATCGGATGCAAAATTCACATCACCAGAAACTAAAACTACAGCTGCAGGGGAACCATGTAAATCAGCAAATCTTCTCATAGAAAGGCGAAGTTTCTCGTCGGCTGCATTTTTGCATACAGATGTAACATGAACTAAATTGACCTGATAGAAATTACATGAATCAAATTACAAGCACTTTAAATATTTATCACAAATTATTAGAATTGACTTACTTGAGCATCATTTAGTTCTTGAACAACTTGTGCGTTTTCTTTTTTAACATCGCAGACGACGAGAAACTCAGCTTCTCTATAACCGATAAAAAATCTGTCTCTTATTGCTTGGGCCACAGCTACAGCAGATCTACCTTTGGGAACCTAAAATAATTGTATTTATTGTACTTTGATAATATTCACTATTATATTAATATCATTACTTACCTGACAGTTTTCAATATCCCAAAAAACACCGATTGGTGGCAAATAGTGAGCAAATGAATGCTTATGACTATAAGGGATTGAATTATTTGTATACCCACGTGAAGTATATGAAGAACGAAGTCTATTTACAGACTTCTTGTTTTTTTTGTAAGGTAACAACTGGTTATCATACCTAAGGCATTCTTGTTCATACACATCAGAATTTGAACACAATGAATCAGAGTCTGATGCAGAATCTGAATCAGTGTGAGAATATGAAGATGAGGTAGTATTATTTTGAGGTACAGGTTCCTTTGGTGAAATATAATATCCATTTGTAAGATGTGGTGGTGATGGAAATTTAAAATTTGTTTCAATTTGACCATCACATGGATATGGTTCTATGTTTCCAAAGCAGCCAATATTCTCTTGACGGTTGAAAGACACTTAAAAATTAAATTATTATTTAATAAAATTTCAATTTGTTAACTAAAACGTTTGTATAGTTAACTTAGGTTTAAATTTAAATTTTTATCAGATAGTTGAAGACTCAATGCGTACTAGGTACCTAAACTAATATTTTTTTTTCAACGGTCAAAAATTGTTTTTGATTTATAAATTTTGTAATTGTACCAATAAAAACCAAGTTAACATTATGTTATTAATTCAATCAAACAAATATATTGAAACTTACATTTTCTTGTACAGACAATAAGATGATCCATAATAGGTCCAACAACGTATATAGTTTATATTTTATACCTCGAGAAAAATATGAGGTATAAAGCTGCATTTACTAATGAAAAAATATGTTTTTAAATACTTGAAGTCTAAATTAAAATCTTGGTATCATTTATATACCAACTGAATAGACCTGAAAATAAATAAAAATATTCAATTTTAATAAGTAAGTCATATTCAACCTCGTATTCAACTAACTTCTAACCTAACCATAAATAATGTTATTTTTATTACATACAACTTATCTTATTTTATCTTTTTTAAATAAATACAATAATCTTTAATCTTTGTTTATATTGTAAGAACAAATATTATTAATAATCAATAAATACTTAAATTATAAATATTAAATGTCAATACAAACAATGTATTACATTTATCTAATATAGATAGGTACTCTAAATATAATTAGGAATTAAGACTTTAAATTTGATTATAAAATTATAATACGACAATTAGGTACAGCCAATAGCAATATTTAAATTTTATCATTAAAATGAATCATTCAATACTAAATACATTAATAACTTTGAATAATCTGCTTGGTTTAACCACAACATAATTATTCTCAAAATATTTAAAAGTAATAAAATTATAAGTTTTTAGAAAAAAAAACCGCCTAAAACAATTTGATAACATAAAAATGGTTTGAACATATTTTTATATAGTTAATTTTTTCTTAAACTTAAACTATGGGTATAAAGAAAAAAACTATTATAATTGGTAAAATTGTTGCTCTCCAATTGTATGAGAATTTGACATGAAATTTAACATAACATATTAAATATTGAAGCAATAATGAAGCAAAAATTATTCTTTTTATTTTTAAGGACTAGGTATATACTTTTTTTTATAATATTGATTATAAATTATTAACAATTTAACTGATCGATAAATTATATATTAAATATATAACATTATTTTGAGTATACTATCGATCGAATTTTGACTACACAATTAGTCAATTTTTTTGTTCCGACTTAAAATATTAGTATTTACATTACCTATAGGTATTACAGATGTTCAGTAGAAAAAACTGAATTAAGTTTTTAATTTATATTTTTATTAGGTATATAATTATTTACGAACAACAGAACATTTCTATTAAATCGGTTGAAACTTTTAATTTTGTGTAGTTTTCCACGCCAAGAATAATGGTGGAAATTAAGTTTGGCGCTGATAATTAGTTAGATAGTTATAGCCATTTGTTCTATTTATTGCAATTTGTAATTAATATTTATCAACTACATTACTTATAACTAATTGCTAAATAAAAGGGCCCCCAAATGGGTGGTGAACATCTTTTAATTTACAGAAATTACAGTAAATTTGTATTTATTGTGTTGAAAGTACAATCAAAAACAAAGGCAGGTAACCCCCGAGGTTAACCTCATGACACTTTACCACCAACTGAAGCATGGTAAGTTTAGTAAAAAAACAAAAATGACATACCTACTTAAAATGGCTATAACTTCATAACTAATCGGCATCAAATTTCTGTGCACCATCTTTCTATTGAAAAGAACACAAGATAAAAAAAAAATTCCAAAATTTAAGGTTTGTAGTAAACTAAACATAATATTATATCACGATTTACGAAATATAGCAATAGCGAAATATAGCATTTCTTTCTACACACACACACACTGTCAAAATATAAAGAAAACAATTTTTTACCAATACAATTCATAAACGTAAACAAACACGATCACAGTCAAAGTTTGATCGCGATTACATGAGCGTCGAGCCATTCGAGCAGCTTATTAGGTATTAACGATCCCCTTCACGTAATCATTGACAATAAATAAAATATTAATTTAATTGAGAGTTGAATTTAACAGACTAACGTTTCGACTGTAAACGCGGAGTCGGCAGTAGATCAATATATTATTAAAAGAAGATAATAATAAGTCTACTTAGTATATTATTATACTTTACCTTTTCGGACGAAAAAAATAATATTCGTAAATGTATTATAGGTATCGAGTAAATCAAAAACAATATTGAAACGGAATTTTTCTTTTTAAAAATAAATTTGTTAACCCGACGAAAACAAAAACACGAATAGAGACTTTATGGAGCACAAATGCATGATAATCTGGGAAGCTAGTCAGCAGTCTATAGGTAAATTGTAAATAGTAAATAGCTTCTTTTTGTTATGGTTTTATCTGCAACCGTGGTTTTCAGTTTTTGTACATGACCGATAGGCGATAAGGATGACAGATAATAGACTTATCTGTACCTATACCAATGTACCATAAATAAAATAACATTATTATTTATTTTTATTATTTATGGTATTTTACCATGTGAGTAGCGTTTGTATAACTCGATATAAGTGAGTACCCTAGGTCGAGGAAACGTCTAGGTATCTCGTGAAAAGATTCATTTTTTAGTATTTTGAATAGTCAAGTGATTTTTTGTAACGTCGATACCACGGATATAAGGTACTATATAAGGTGGTCGATACCTATGTCCGTGATGTTGGTACCACTGATTTGTGGCGGTCTGATTTTGAAGGTGGAACATTTTTTGTTTTCAATTGTTTTGACTTTTGAGAGTGCATAGAAAAATAATTGAAAAAGAAACATGTTCGAATGTTTACTGTCTATAATCTAACTGTCTAGTTCTTATCCTATCTAGTATCTACCTATGTCCTATATAGTCTCGAACTCGTGAGTCGTCAGTAAGGAAACATACACTGCAGCGGGCAGCGGCGGCCAAACGGTCGATCTCGGACGATTTTGAAGTCGATATATCCCGGCTATTTGTTAATTTAACAAAATTAGTGTATTTTTTGTTTCAAACGATATTTTAAACAAAATAAATTGTTTGAATTTTAAACAGTATAATACAGGATGTCCTGTAAGGATTTACTCATTGCGATATCTCCTGAAATAATGGAGATATCGTAATTATGTTTTTTTATTAAGACTCGCAGAGGTAAGCACTACAAATATTTTATTTTTTAATTAAATTAAATTTTTTAGTAAAAAAGTTAAAAAAATTATTTTTTTATTTTTGAAAAAATTGAAGTTAGCCATTCATAGAGTATATTTTTGTGAACATTTTGAGCTTTTAACATTTTATTTTCATTAATCTCATGATTTTTAATAATTTTTTTAGTTTATTAGTAAAACGTCAATAAACTGGTTTTTGTCCGGGCGGCGAGTCCCCCTCTACGGCTAATGAGTAAACCCTCACGGGACACCCTGTATTTAAAAAAGCTTAATTTTAATTGAATATGTCCATGGGTGCAACTACAGGGGGGCTTGGGAGTGCTTAGCAGTTAGCACTCCCAATATCAACATTATCACTCCCAAATTGTCTGTGACGGTTTCTTACAATAATAGTAATAGTAAAACTTCTGATTTTATAAACAATAATTGAATAATTTATGATAAATTATCAAAATATATTGTATTTCTAAGTTATTTTAATTTGTATTGGTCAATGGAAACATCAAATGCATTTATTAAATTTGGTTTATCATTGTATTAATTGTACTGTATAGTGTATACACAATTAAGTAGAATCAGTAGGTTTAACATTTCCTAGTTTCCCAACCAACGCTCAATAATCGTCGTTAAGAGGACGCCACACCCGCATGTGTTGTCTCCGTTTTACAAATGTACAACATAGCAAAAACTCTTTTGCGAGGGACAACTTTTCTCGCACCATATTTGTTGTAGAACTACCAAATTTTCACAGCACTTAAAGAAGAACTTTATCTGTGCAACAGCGTGCTCTTTTTATCAATAACACCATCCAATCATTTTTTATAAGCAAATTAAAAAACCAAATGTTTAGAAGCAAATAACTTGTATTGTATATATGTTATTGAAAAAAAGAGCACTCTGTTGCACAGATAAAGTTCTTCTTTAAGTGCTGTGAAAATTTGGTAGTTCTACAACAAATATGGTGTGAGAAAAGTTGTCCCTCGCAAAAGAGTTTTTGCTATGTTGTACATTTGTAAGACGGAGACAACACATGCGGGTGTGGCGTCCTCAAAAGAACGCGGAACGATTCTACTTTAATAAACGAATATCGATTTTTTAAATTTTTTTTCCCAAATGTGTGTCTTAGGGTGTTTTGTAATTTGTAAAAATGTAAAAAAAAAGCCCGGACAAAATTCGTTTTGAAGTTATTGATGAAAAACTACAAAAACTACATTTTTTCCGTAACGCGAATTTTTTTTTAAAAAAAATACTTAGAATTGAATATTTTTAAATTTTCTTTTTTTTCAAAATGTGTGGTTTTGTAGTTCGGGCCTATTTTTGAAGTTATAGCCTAATGAAGTTTACTATTTTGCGATTTTTACGCATTCACGCATCACTCTAGTTTACTGAGCCTTTTAAAAATATTGATATGTTATTTTGAAACTTGTGTACCTACCCATCCTGAGGGCTGAGGGCAGACGGATGACCCAATAAATAAACTTAACCTTGTTAGTAAAAGTTACACAAGTATAATGGCTCCCGTCTCCTATACCGGCTATCGGCTCCGGTCTCCAAACTCGATGATCACTTAGAGTAACATAAGTATATTGTATTATTGTAGGTCAGTGTTTGGAAGGAACGGATTCCTGGAACTAATTCCTTTTTATAAAAAAGAACGAGAAAATGAACTAATTCTTTTTTACAAGGTGAAATAACAAAATTGTTCGTTCCTCTCAAGTTCCAATAATTTACACAGAAAAGCATGTAAATAATTTAACTCAACTACTCAAGTTATATTTTTTTTAATGTGTATAATGTATATTGCTAATTATAAAAAGGTGGGTAAGTGGATGTCGCTCGGCTGTACTGTAGGTTACAAGTGGGTCACTGTATAATGGATGGTATTAAATTTGAATGCAATGATATAATATCATTGTATAAGAAAAACGATTCTGAGCGGTGACGGTATGTCGGTATGTCAGTCTTGGTATAAGACATATTATATACTTTTCTATGGTATTAAATTATATGGAATTTATGAATAAATTCCTTAAAATATGCACAGTCTTATCATGAGCATAATTCTTATTCCTTATGCTATGGTAGATTGTATGGATAGGCCAAAATATTTTGATTTTTCAGTTTCATTTATCCCCGAATAATATTTTTAAATTACAACAAAAACAAAGATCGTTAATATTGATTTTAATATGTAATTTCGTCCAAATTTGAATTTAAAATGTCTGTAAAAAATAACTATGTTCATATATTTTTTAGATTTTTTGGTTACAGTATGAACTATTTATGAGAACCTTTGTTTTAAATTTGCAATCTTTAGCTATAAAAACTGAACATTTTATAATTTATTAATTACAATGATTGATAATTTTCGAGATTTTGATAAATTTTGTCAAAATTCGATGTTTAAATGCTTATAAAAAATTGTGCCAATGTATTTTTAATATTTTTCAATTGCTACTGTAACAATATATCAGGAACCTTGTATTAAATTTTTACACTTTTTGGCCCAACAGATAAAACTTTATTGATATTTATAGAAAAAAAAAACTAAAAAAATTGAAAACTGAAAATGTCCGTAAACAGCTCAAAAAGAGTCGAAATATTTTCAAAATTGTATGGTGTATAGAAAATGCTAATCTGAACATTCAGTGAAATTTACATGTATCTACAATTATTCGTTTTTGAATTACAACAAAATAAGGAAATCGCTACATGAGAAATCAAGTGAATATCCAATGTTGTAAAAATTTGAATTTCAAACGCCCATATTTTTCATTTGCCTTTGAAACAATATACTAGGAGCCTTCTATTAAATTTTCAAGTATTTTTAACCAACAAATAAAATTTTATTGATATTTCTAGAAAAAAAACTAAAAAAAAATGAAAAATGAAAATGTCCTTAAACAGTTCAAAATAAATCAAAATATTTTGAAAATGTTATCGTGTATAGAAAATGCAAATATAAACAACCAGTGAAAATTTCATGTATCTACGGTAATTTGTTTTAAAGTTACACCCAAAGATTTTGCGTAAAAATTCCCGTTTTTCCTTAATTTTCTTTTGTTTTTCTTGGCGCTTTTGAAAAGTACTGGGAATTTTAAATTTTGACCCCCCCAATGCACCAAAGATATTCACTTTCCAATCGAACAAGATACTGAAGTCGGAAATCGAAGCATTATTTCGACTACTTATCGTGTACACAGACAAAAAAAAATAAAAAAAAAATATAAAAACACACATCATTGTAAAATCAATACATTCATCTTTCCAATCAGAATCTAAAAGTACAAAAAGTACAAAAATATTTACCTAGGTAGTATAGCTACGCCTACTTGTATATATTAGAATCAAAAATTGAAGAAGTATGCATATGAAAAAAAAACATTAATTATTAAATAAGAATTTTTATTTTATTTGAAACTAAAAGAGGAACTCGTTCATTTTCTAAAGGAACTATACAAAGGAACGAATTCTTTTTTCTAAGGAACAAGGAACGGAACGAATTCCTTTTTATAAGGAACTTGCCACACACTGTTTCGCCTACCGGCTTCGGTCGCCAAACTCGAGGTCCTAAGGACCTCCCGGGGCTGAATTATCAAACCTGGTGCGGAGGGATATGTTGGTAACTACCTATTAACCCATGTATAAGTATTATATTGTCTTTATAAATAAAATTGTAACTACCTGTTTACGTATGTCATTAAATTTTTTTCATAAATTTGGCAACTTTTAAATTTAAATACCTGCAAAAACTTCAAAAGTAAGTATGTTAGGTAAGTTTTAATTTTACCAATATATTGAGCGTTATAAACCACAAATTTAAAAAAAAAAATTTCGTTTTTGAAGTTTTTATCAATAATATCCTAATATAGGTACACATTTTGGAAAAAAAAAAAATTTGAAAAATTGATAGGTTGCTAAATCAGAATTATGCTTAATTATTTAATACTTTAATTTGTTTTCTGAAAGATATCTGTTATTATTTATTATTAATAATAAACAAATAAAACACAATATTCACTTGGATTTTACACTGTTTTAAACGTATGTTGTATTCGTTTTAAAAAATGTACATAACATTTAAAACAAATGTT
Source organism: Macrosiphum euphorbiae (assembly GCA_949089665.1). NCBI lineage: Eukaryota > Metazoa > Arthropoda > Insecta > Hemiptera > Aphididae > Macrosiphum > Macrosiphum euphorbiae. Next base: position 56,686,197 of record CARXXK010000002.1, read on the forward strand.
TTAAATTCATGTTTTAAACATGTTTAAGACAAGACCTGACAAGTTGTCTATAACATTGTATTTTAAACGTAACAACCTTGGTTAAACTATACTTAAAAGTTAAAATTATTATTATATGTTAAGAAGAAATTTAAGGACACAGGCATTTGTTGTTCTTGTCTTACAAAAGTAGAACATGGAAAATTTTACATTTTGTAGTTAAAAATGTATAAAATGTTCAACTATTATAGCTAAGGATTGTAAATTTAAAGAGAGGTTAAATATGTTACCAAGTTAATAGGTAAATAAATTACTTTACTTATAACCTTAAATTGTCCAAATCGAAATATGATTTTTAGTATGTAAATCTCAACCATAAACTTTGCCCCTAATATTATATTATATTAGGTGTCCAGTGTGCTTTGAATAATAATATAATTGGCGCCAACTTTCGTGATAAGTGATAAGTGTGATACAAGCACGATTATAAAGAACTTTATAAGAGACGGTTCTATACATTTTTTCAAAATCAATATAAAACATTTAACATACTTTTCTCTTTAAAGTTGCTGCTGCTGCCATAGATAAACTTTGCTTCGTCATCAGAAACGTCATCATTGCTTGTTGGTTCTTTTGCTTTAACCGAATGACACTGATTACTTAACGCATTCATACTGTGAGCACAGCACAAAGTTCTTTTCCGATTTAGGAGAATATTAAACATTAATCGGATAGTAGTCCTTATTGAATTCATATTTGTACTTATGATCAATAATGCGGTACAGTCCAAAATAAAGTCATGCATTTTTTTGCTCTTTGTGATGGATTTAACACATGTAGATATCATGTGTTGAAAATGTGAACTACACAGCAGTATAACAATAAATTGTTGATTTGGTTCGTCAGATTTGCAGTATTTATAACAATTATTAATATAATCAATTAAACTCAATTTGTTCCAGGATTCACAAACTGCACTTAACAATGCCATGCTAAAATCTAAAACAACAGTCCTAAATATTGGCCACTTTTGTCCAAAACTATGTTTGAAACGCATCAAATAACAGCTAATAGCCACAATGTTATGTTCGGATGATACAAAATTCAATAAAGGTATTAATTTACCATCTATATTCACAACACTGGCATAATAATATACCCTTTCCCCTTTGCATTTATTTTTCTCACAACAGATCCCGTAGCATCTAAATGTAAGACTAATGAGGACTTATCGATAACACTTCGAATAGAGTTAAAATGCTGTACAGAAAAAAATAGACAACCAATGGGGTCACTGGCTTGGTGTACATATATATCATCAGGTAAACATATGTCTCGTTCCTTTCTTCATCTTAAAATTAAATCGGCTACATCGTCCCAATGTAAATCGTTTTCAGCAAGTTTTTCATTTCGTGCCATCTGCAAAGCATTTTTTGAATAAATGTAGCTCAAGTTACCAGCAGCTAACATTTCAGGGTCAGCCTTCAAAATAGCATCTCTTCTGACCATGGCAACAGTTTTATGAGATAACTCTTCTTTGATAGCTTGCCTTCGTAACCCCGTTAATGAAGGTGCATGAAATATTCCCGGTTTATGATTACTACCAATTTTTGTAGACAATAATTCTAAAGTGTATATTGTGTTGTCTGGATATACCAAAAATCTAAATACATAATGGTTGCAATCATCATGCTTACAACGAGCATAAAACACCGATGCAAGGCGTTTTCCTTCTTTTGTAATTTTAACCTTTTTATTTTTTCTTGAAGAATAATATTTTAAAACACAATAATTTTTAATCTCAATCATTTTTTTTTAAAATAATTGTTTTACATGGTCATGGTTTTCAAGATAATTTGTCTGTGCCACTGTAGATCCTGTCAAAATCCAAGATCCACACAAATTTGAGAAACTATTAGTATTATTCTTAGCATCATTAAAAATAATATTATCGCACTGTGCATGGTTATTAAGCATATTTATAACATCAGTTTGTTGTAATTGTTTGTTTATTTTACCAATAGTAGATATCAATGAACTATTGTTTGTTGTAAGCTTGCAATGTAAACACCTTAATACATTTCCAACCACTGGATAATACATGTCGGTTTTAATTAATGAAAAACAAAATGCAAAATCATCTTCGTTTAAGGTATTAGATATTTCCAAGTAGGACTTTAAACGATTCAAATACATAGTTAATTTTCTAATTAATCTGTAATTAAAACCTCCAGTTCTTAAGACATGAAAATTGTGCAAGTTGTCGTCTAAGAACAAATTTGAGTGCAATACCTCATCATCGATATCACGTGTTAAAGGTTTATGTGGACAATAATTACCAAAATATTTTGTAATAACTGTTACTCCCAAATCCATGTTCTTTAAATTACTGAACACCACTATACAGAGGAACATAGCGTTGCAATCAACTTCCAAACATTCTGATCCTATAGCATAAACTATTGAAGGATTATTTATTTTAATTGTCTTTTTTTCCTCAAAATTACACCACAATTATACCACAATTTATGGTAATCGGAAAAAAAAAATCCCCTGGAAAAAAAATCCCCGACCCTAGGAAAAAAAATTCCCAGCTACAATATTACTCACAATCACATGCAAATGGTTGAACAAATTAATTTGGACGTTAATAATTAGTATCTATAATTAATATTTAATGACAAATACGTATATTATATTCTATTATTATATAATATATTATATTAAAAAAACGACCAAACTTGGAAAAATGAGGACGACAGAAAGTAGATTACAAGAACTTTGCGCCAGGTTTGTAAGTGGAAAAATAAATATTCCTGATTTTTTAAATTCAATAAGCCATAACATTAGAAAACAATCTAATAATTAACTGTGAGCAGTGACTAGGTACCTATTCATTTTTTTATGCTATATTTTTAACTAATTAAACTAATTAACTATATCTAACAATTGTTTGATCATTATTTTATTATTATTATTACCATTTTATATTATTGACAATTATTATGATCGATACATTCGAAATATTTTTATAATATATGCTATGTTTTTTTATTTATTGTTTGATAATAATTTTACTATGATTATAATTATTATTATTATCATTATTATTACCACCTATATTTCGTATAAAATGTTTGTATACCTACTAAATATTTGTATATGTTATGTTTTTACTGTAAGTAGGTGACTATAATACATTCAAAATTCAATAAATTATTATTTGATAATTATTTTATTATGATTATAGTTATTATTATTATTATTATTGATATTACCATTTACCACTTATATTTAAAATTTTTTCTAATATTTTTATATACCTACTATGTTTTGAACTGTATTCTTTGACGTATCGATCACTCGAAATATTTTTATACTTTATATATTTGTGTACACTACACGCCTCACACAACAATCATAAATAATATTTGAAGTTTTGAAAACGTAATATTTTATTTCAGGGATTTAATTTTTACAGAATTATACCAACATAAAATGTGTATTAATATAGTACCTATGAATTATTATAAGTTACCTATGTATCTACTTGTAAAAAACTTGACTACCGGGATTTATATAACAAAATGCGATTTAGGTAACCTATTGGCTATTGATCTATTATAAAATAGAAACTTAATCTACCAATAATATCACTATATAAAATAATTAAAAGTGATAATTTGAAGATGATTTCTTAAAACCCTAAAATATTATTTTTAATTTAGTGTCTAATCCATATAGTTCGGTTTTTCGGAAACCTATGTGTTGCAACCCATTATACCATTAATGATGTAAAAATTATTAACTTATACCTAGCATATAAGTTTTAGAACTAATATTTACATTTGAAATTATATATACTTATAAATTGCCCACGCCCACAATTTTAGAAAAATTAAATAGTAGGTATGTAGTTACATGTAAGCCATGGTTATGTTCGAATAAATGGAATGGACAAACAACGAAATATTATTATGTCGATCATCAATGACTATGTAATGATTTTACAGCTAACAACGTCTTCTTAGCTCTCACCAACTTAGCCACACCCCGTTGTCTGAATATCAAGTCTAATAAACTTGTCAATTCGAAAGCGATCGTTATTATATATTATTGGCGGTATCCAATTACACGGTCTACATTTTATACCGGCAACTATTTATAGTTGCCTGTAGGCTGAAGCCTAAATGGAAACTTTTTCCCTTTGGAACTGACGACAATCTGCTTTTGCATTACTTACACGGCTTAAGATATAACTATAACGGATTCCTAGAGTTGTACATCAACACTGAACCACGTATATTGTTTAATAATGGTGCACAAAAACAATGACCTGTATTGTAGCTGAAATGCCTATCCAAAGCGCCGTGTTATCATAAATTTGTATTTAAAAAAATGTTATAAAACTATTAATATAATATTATGATTTATGATTTACCGGAAAAACTAAATAACAGTAACGTCTTAAGCGTGCTGCGTGTGCTTAGTGATTTTGCTATTTTAGAAAACTAAAAAAAGTTTTAGAAAAAATTATACAATTGGAACACATTATAGAGCTCAAACTGAAATTTCCAGAATATTAAACAGAAAAAACTATTCAAAATAAATAGCTCATTAAAGGAAAACTATTCATAGGGCACCTGCGGGATATCAATGATCCAGTCTATATAAAAAATTCAACAAGAGTAAAATTCCTAAAAAAAAAAATTGAAGGGGAGAGTTGGCGCCCGCAGTCAAATGCATTTTAGAAAACCAAAAAAAAAATTAGAAATAATTATACAGTAGGAAAACAAATTCAAGAGTACAAAATAAAATGTTCAGAATCTTAAACAGAAAAAGCAACTGACAATGTTTAGCTCATTAAAGAATGATAGTAAATAAATAAAAAACAAATGTATTGAATGGTGCTCGTGAGAGAAACTAAAAATCTTCTTTTATATAGTAAGTATACAGGTACTCAGTGTATTCCCTGGTATAATCGGTTAATGTTTAAAAACGTTTGTACAAAAAAATTGAAGGGCTGTGTTGGCGCCCGCAGGCGATTGCATTTGAGAAAACCAAAAAAAATGTAGAAAAAACTATACAGTAAAAAACACATTAAAGAGTTCAAACTAAAATGTCCAGAATGCAAAACAGGAAAAACAATATTGCCAATGATAAGTTCATTAAAGAAAGATGATACAGAGGGCACATGCTTATTAGCAATATTCAGGTCTATACAAAAAATTCAACTAGTCAAATTCCTAAAAAAAAATTGAAGGGGAGTGTTGGCGCCCGCAGGCAATTGCATTTTAGAAAACCAAAAAAAAAATTTAGAAAAAATTATACAATCAGAACAGATATCAATGAGTTCAAACTACAATCTTCAGATTCATAAACAGAAACTAATAATCCACAACGATTACCTAGCTCGTTTAAGAATTTCAATACAGAGGGCACCTGCAGGTTATCAAAATTCAACTAGAGACAAATTCCTAAAAAAAAAATTGAAGGGGAGTGTTGGCGCCCGCAGGCGATTGCAATTTAGAAAAACAAAAAAAATGTATAAAATAATTATACAGTAAGAAACACATTAAAGAGTTCAAACTAAAATGTCCAAAATCCAAAACAGAAAAAACAATGTTGCCAATGATTAGCTCATTAAAGAATGATGATACCGAAGGCAACTGCTTATTAGCAATATTCAAGTTTTTACAAAAAATTCAACTAGTCAAATTCCTAAAAAAAAAAATGAAGGGGAGTGTTGGCGCCCGCAGGCAATTGCATTTTAGAAAACCCAAAAAAAATGTAGAAAAAATTATACGATATTAAGGCATATTGAAGTGTTCAAACTAAAACGACCACAATCTTAAACAGAAAAACAACTGACGATGATAAGCTCATTAAAGAATGATTATACTGAGGGCACTTGCAGGTAATCTATAAACAAGTCTGTCCAAAAAATTCAATTAGAGTCAAATTACTAAAAAAAAATTGAAGGGGAGTGTTGGCACCCGCAGGCAAATGCATTTTAGAAAACCAAAAAAAAAATGTAGAAAAAATTATACGATATTAAGGCTTATTGAAGTGTTCAAACTAAAACGACCACAATCTTAAACAGAAAAACAACTGACGATGATAAGCTCATTAAAGAATGATTATACTGAGGGCACTTGCAGGTAATCTATAAACAAGTCTGTCCAAAAAATTCAACTAGAGTAAAATTCCTAAAACAAAAATTGAAGGGGAGTGTTGGCGCCCGCAGGCAAATGCATTTTAGAAAACAAAAAAAAATTATACAATCAGAACACATATCAATGAGTTCAAACTACAATCTTCAGATTCATAAACAGAAAAAACAACCATTGTGGGTTCAAACTAAAACGATTCAGATTCATAAACAGAAAAAACAACCATTGTGGGTTCAAACTAAAACGACCAGAATCTTAAACAGAAAAACAACTGACGATGATAAGCTCATTAAAGAATGATTATACTGAGGGCACTTGCAGGTAATCTATAAACAAGTCTGTCCAAAAAATTAAACTAGAGTCAAATTCCTAAAAAAAAAAATTGAAGGGGAAGTTTACGCCCGCAGGCAAAAACATTTTAGAAAACCAAAAAAAAATTTAGAAAAAATTATACAATCAGAACACATATCAATGAGTTAAATTACAATCTTCAGATTCATAAACAGAAAAAACAACCATTGTATGTTCAAACTAAAACGACCAGAATCTTAAACAGAAAAACAACTGAAGATGATAAGCTCATTAACACGTTCAGGACCGAGAGTAAATCCGAGTGCTCTTTAAATAAACCGCCCAAAAAATGGCTTTTGACATAAATAAGAATTAAAAAATATAAATAATAACTATCTGAGGCCAAAATTTGAACCCGCTGTAAAAAAAAAACCTTTAGAATAGACCACGGAAACTTGATATTTGTTAAAATAAACCGGTGAAAATCATTCCTATATAAAACGATATTCACCATGTCACATATATGTGATACCGGTCCACCTAAAGACACCCCATGTCACATATTTGTGACACTTGGCCGTGAACGTGTTAAAGAATGATAATACAAAGGGCACCTGCAGGTAATCAATAAACAATTCTGATCAAAAAATTCAACCAGAGTCAAAAACTGTGCCTATATATTTTTAATATTTTTCAACTGATACTATTGTAACAATAAATCAGGAGCCTTGCATTAAATTTTTACACTTTTTGGCCCAACAGATAAAATTTTATTGATATTTATAGAAAAAAAAACTAAAAAAATTGAAAAATGAAAATATCCGTCAACAGCTCAAAAAAAGTCAAAATATTTTCAAAATTTTATAGTTTATAGGATATGCTTATCTGAACATTCAGTGAAATTTTCATGTATCAACAGTTATTCGTTTTTGAATAACAACAAAATAAGGAAATCGCTACATGAGAAATTGAGTGAATTTCAAACGCTCATAAAAATTTAATTTGACTGTCCGGTAGAGATTTTTTTATTGATAAAGGTAGACAAACTTATGAGTAATCTTGTATTACATTTTCAAATCTTAGATTTAAAAAGAAAAATTTTTACGAATTCTTAACTCAAAATAATTTGCTAATTTTCGTGATTTTTCGATATTTTGTCAATTTTTGAACTTTAAATGCTTATAAAAAAAAACTGTGACTAACGATTTTTAATATTTTTCATCTGCCTTTGAAACAATATACTAGGAGCCTTCTATTAAATTTTCAAGTATTTTTAAATAAACATAAATAATTAATATCCACAATCTAAATAATAGATATTATATATAGAATCTTTAATCTACATAATATTATTATTTCGTTAATGTTGATTTTGAAAAAATTTATAGAACTGTCTCTGATACATGTAAAATAACCGACAATATTGTGAGTTACTACCCAATAAGGAATATTATTGTGAATTGTTTGCAAAAAAATTTCTTAATTTGTATTTACCATTCACTTGTATGTGGACAAGATTGATGATGCCACAAGAAGTTATGTCAAAATATTCGGTTAAAACTGTTACAAACGGTAATGTAGAAAAGCATTTTGATAACGTAAAAAATTCTTTGATGAAAGGTGAAACAAATATGAAACTTGGTCGTTTTGTTAATAAAATTCAAATTTACACTGAAGCTGTGTGTAAAGAAATAAAAGATAAAATACCAAGGGTATTGTACAAACGTAAAAAAAACCAAATACAAATTCCATTTAGACATTTTTTAACAGACCATAATTATGCATTATTGAGTTCACAGTCTAATAACCGCCCCCCCTCCCCCCAGGTACGGCAATGGTCAGTTGTGAAATTGTATTTGTATATACAGTAAAACTTCCATTAACGGTCACCTCTATAGGACGGTTACTCTAGCTTCTTAGCCCGCGATAATGTTAATTGTTGTTTATTCCAAGCCAAACTGATATGATATTTTCATCCATGAAAGTGATATAAACCGTTTTTTCCAAAGTGATATAAACCGTTTTCATTTACTGTCTGGTTCTTTGGGCATTGGGTCAGAATATTTACAATCACGGTCCTAGAATAAGACGAGAATATAACGAGCGAAAGTGTCATTAATGGGTGGCTGCTCTCATCAAACGTAACATGTTGTATATAATTTATTGTAAACTGTTATTATTATTAATATTAATTTGTTTTGATACCTTATATGTATATTCTGTATCACATTTACCTATTGTGCCTAAGGTATAGATTGTAAATTTCTCTTAAAAAAAAAAAAAAAAATTTTATAACTATATCTGGCTAGATATAATAATTTTTTTTTTTATGTGTACCTATATTATATACAAAAGTCCGACAACAAAAGTATTTAACTTTAAAAGAATTTAAGTAGAAACTAAGTAGTAAGTACCTACAAGCTACAAACAAATTATTTATATATTTACAAATTACATTACGTAATAGGTATATAATATTATTATTTATTACTAGGTATGTATATATATATACCATGATATATAATATAATAATATTGATGTGCTTAGTGTACCATCTAGCTTTATACAATAAATATATAGACGATCGTTGGCTTTAATATTAACCACTAGAGCGCAGCAGAGCGCTAGATCCGGATTTTTAGTGCGAAATCGACAACAGTTCTTTGTGTAGATAACTCTTGAGTTGCATAGGCCTGTTTACAATTATCGGTATTGCAATAAGCTGATAACTGTTCGTGAGTGATAATTATTAAACATTTATTATTCCGTGACAAAATAATTATAATATGTAATGATTTTTATTTGAATTGAATTTTGAATTTTTATTTTTGAAGGTTTCAGTACACGGAATATTGATTACCCATAATATACAATATACCTACATTAATTGTCGTTGTAATTTTGACAGTCAGATATTCAAATCAGATTTGGTAAATGTTATTTTTATTACCGTTCGTCTCATCATTGATTATAAATAGTAAATAGGTACTAGTATTTATAATCAATGGTCTCGTACTCTAGTGTTTGATCTCACCTCAGAATAAAATTGATTAATAAATTTAATCTGATTTTTCACTAATGGAAGTGGTTTTCGTTTAGGTGCAAATTATAGATCTTATTAGGGATGGCGGCGGCGTTCGAAGAGATGGGCGTTTTGCCCGAAATAGGTAAAGCCATCGAGGAAATGGACTGGCTGTTGCCTACGGACGTCCAAGCGGAAGCAATACCTCTAATTCTTGGCGGTGGCGATGTGTTAATGGCCGCGGAGACTGGTAGCGGTAAAACGGGAGCGTTTTGTTTACCGGTTATTCAAATAGTGTGGGAAACACTCAAACAATCTGGTAAACACCGGGATAGCTTACCGGGGAAGATGTCTGGTGTCACAGATCCCTGGGCTATGAGTGTGTGGGATCGTTCGTCTGCTGTGGCCGTAACGCCAGACGGTAACAAATGTCAATCAAGAGAGCAAAAGGATTGGCACGGTTGTAGAGCTACCAAAGGCGTTAAAAATTCGGGAAAATATTATTTCGAAACAACTGTCACCGATGAAGGTCTTTGTCGAGTCGGCTGGTCTACTCCGGGAGCCGTGTTAGATTTGGGTACAGATAAATTTGGTTTTGGTTTCGGTGGAACTGGCAAAAAGTCAAATAACAAACAGTTTGATTCTTACGGACAGAGTTTTGGTTTACATGATACAATCGGCTGTTGGTTGGATCTAGACAATTGGACTATTGGATTCAGTAAAAACGGTACATATCTTGGTGATGCGTTTAAAATACCTGCAAATTTAAAAACATCTGCATTTTATCCAGCTGTTGTATTAAAAAACGCTGAAATATCATTTAATTTTGGTGAATCTTCATTTAAATATGATATTCCCAAAGATTTCTCTGCTGTAAGTAAAGCACCTAGCAATTGCATTGAATTATCTCAGTGTAATGCTCCAAAAATAGATTCAAATACAAAAAAACCAAGTAACGCACCATATGCAATAATTATTGAACCTTCTAGAGAATTGGCTGAACAAACTTTTAATCAAATTAAAAAGTTTAAAAAATACCTTGAAGAACCACAAGTTAAGGATCTTCTAGTAGTTGGTGGTTTTAGTATTAAAGACCAAATTGCTGCCTTATCATCAGGCGTTGATATTATTGTTGCTACACCTGGCCGCTTGGAAGATCTTATATCTGGTGGTCATTTATCTTTATCTCAGTGTAGATTTTATATACTGGACGAAGCCGATGGATTATTAAAACAACGTTATACGAAGCTTATAGACAATCTTCACGAGAAGATGCCAAAAGTTTCAAATGATGGTAAGAGACTTCAAATGATTGTTTGCTCAGCTACACTTCACGATTTTGAAGTAAAAAAATTGGCATCACGTCTCATGCACTTTCCAACTTGGGTAGATCTTAAAGGTGAAGACGCTGTTCCCGAGACTGTACACCATGTCGTGGTTAATGTTGATTCCCAAAAGGATTCATCATGGACTTCATTGAAAAATCATATTCCAACTGATGGTGTACATGATAGAGATAATGTAAGAGCACTAAATACATCTGAAGCTTTATCTCAAGGAGTAAAGCTTTTAAAGGGTGAATACTGTGTCAAAGCTATAAACAAACACAAAATGGACAAAGCTCTCATATTTTGCCGCACTAAACTTGACTGCGATAATTTAGAAAAATACTTCAAACAACTTGGTTCTTTTTATACTTGTTGTACTCTTCATGGATCACGTAATGTTAATGATCGTAGAATGAATTTAGAAAAGTTTAAAAATGGTGAAATTAAGTTCTTAATTTGTACTGATGTAGCAGCTCGTGGAATTGATGTTAATGGGTTACCCTTCATGATTAATATGACTTTACCCGATGATAAGACTAACTATGTACACAGAATTGGCCGTGTGGGTAGAGCAGAACGTATGGGGTTGGCCGTGTCATTTGTGGCAACTATCCCAGAAAAAGTGTGGTATCACGGTGAATGGTGTCCATCCAGAGGACAGAGGTGTTCAAATACTAACTTAACTACCAGCAAAGGCTGTTGCATATGGTACAATGAACCCCAATATTTGGCTGAAATTGAAGATCATTTGAACATCACTATACCACAGGTTGATTCAAAACTGGATATTCCTATGAATGAATTTGATGGAAAAGTCATGTACGGCCAAAAAAAAACAAATAAAGGACCCACGTATAAAAATCATTACGACCAACTATTGTCTACTATCAATGAACTCACACAATTAGAAACTAAGGCTCAATATTTGTATTTGCACATGCTTAATAATTAACTGTAACATTTTGTACAAAGTACTTATATTTAAAAAAAAAACATCCATTTTTTTTATTGAACATTTGAAAATATAATTTTCTTCTCTAAATTCCTGACTGAGTTTTGTTTTCTAATTTTATACACTTCTGTATAATTATATACTGTGTGTTAAAAATCATGACATTGATTACAAGCTATCTTTCTTCATTCCAGTTCCAACGGGTCCATGGCGTCTCTCCCATAACATGCGATTCAGTTGTTTTGCATAGCATCTCTCAGCAGTGACAGCAACGCCCAAATCGCCGTCTACAAAACAAATTAATTTCAACTTGAATATTTCCATTTTAGTGTATTAAAAATTATGTTCTATACTGACATTTAATTGAGTAATTTTCTTCAGCTTCCTGGTAAATGTCAGCCAATGGTTTGCATTTCCTCATGCCATCTGGTGATTCATAAATCCGACAATCTTCATACCTCTGTCTTAAAATAGATAGAATATTGCTATCTACCAGCCTGTAAAATTTTAATTTTAAAAATGTTGAGCTTTAAACATATTTTAACATTTTTTGTAGTAAATAAGAAAAATGTCAATAATAATCAGAAAATATTACTAATATTTTCCTATTTTAAATTCTAAGCAGAGATGTATTGATATTAAATTTATATTTTATTTTTGACGTCACCTTTGGGAGCAGGAAAATTTTTTTGATCAATTTTGAGGGTGGTTTCATGTAGGAAATTGGATCTAGTTGATACTTTGAGGTTTTTACTATACACAATGAAATTTAAAAATATTTTGATTAATTTTAAGCTATTTATATTACAAACCCATTCACTCCGTCTATAGTATTGACTTATAAAAAATTAGTTCAACCTGCTATTCTAATAATACCAAAACAAATATACTATAAAATATCCTAAATATAGGCTAATACTGCCTAATAGACTGTCTCACCGTAAGAATAATTTTTTAATCAAATTTAATGATTTATTATTGAAATCAAATTTAACACATCCATTACAATAACAGGGTACACACTACACCTATAGTCGCAAATAGTGTTATAAATTTGTAGGGGGGGGGGGGGGCTAAACATTTTAATAACTTTATATAAAGTTGGGCAAATATAAGTTCATTAATATAGTTGAAACTTGAAAGACTCAAAGAAGAAGAATATAATAAAAATTATAGAAAAGATCTTAAATTAAAATAGGTTATAGGTCAAAATTTGATATAAAATTAACAATTTATCATTGTATTGTAAATTTTAATACAAATAATCAATGTTTTAAACAAAATTCATTCATTTTTATTTGTTTTGTGCTCTCGTTTTCTGGGATTAATAAAACTTTATTTTTGTAGAAGAGAAAAATAAAAAATATTATTAGTCATTTTTAAAAATTAAACCAACTACCATAATAGCCAATAGGTTGTAAACAGATCGAAACTTATGAGCCAGGAAAAAAAATTGTATAGTGAATGTTAACCCAGGTCCACACCAATCCAATGCAGTGAAAAATAAACTTCCAAGACTCGCTACATGAGGAGCACCTGGCCACCCTTTTCGCACTGATTTGGTGTGAGCAGGCCTTAACCATAAATTACATAAACATAACTTATTGTTGAAATTCTGAACATAACTTGTTAAAGAAGTAAAATGTTGTATGAAAAAATCTATAAAATATTGATTAACAGAAAAATATAAATATTTAATAGATTAAGCATTGTAAATAATTTCTTTTGAAATAATAAAAAGTACCTTGCGGATGCAAAACATGTATGTGCTGCTTCTGTCTTAACAGTTACACACACAAGTTAAATGTGCTTAAATAATTAATTTTTTAAGTTCATTTAACTTGTTCTAAAAAAAAAAATCCTTAGATTTAGTTGGGTACCCTCTACAAATGTCCTCAAATATTAACTATAAACCTTAGAAAGATTCCAGTGTACAAAATATTTGGTATGTAACATGTGTTTAAGACAGAAATAACACATGCAGTTGCATTATTCTCTTAACCAAGTTTAAATACCAATATATTTATTATTTTGACAATTTAGATTTCAATTCGTTTTGGCTGTTTTATAGATGTACTAAGTATCTATGTATTTAATATTAAATGTTATAAATACTTATAGTTATACTATAATGTGTTTTTATAAAAGCATAAACATAGTTTAGATGTTGTCTTATTCAATATTTTAAAACCTAAACTCCAAGGTGTATAAATTAAGTTTTAAATTTAAAAAAAAACCCCCAAATAGGTAGGTTAATAATCGCTCCATCAACTATAGATTATTTTTCGATTTGTCACACATACTTATCCCGAATCAACTGTTGATTGGCTTCCCATTTGCAAAGTCTATCATCGTCATAACATTGATCAACTGTAGGCACTCTTCGCAACTGTTCATGATAGTAGTTGTAGTCTTGCTGATTGGGCTTTACAATGGTTTCTACAAACAAATGGCAAATAAACGAAAACAAAACTCAATATAACTATTGACTAACAAATACAGTAGAGGAAACAACGAGTAAACAGTAACTGCGTTACCTCTAACCCAAATTGCGGGTCCAAGGAATACGCCTTTTAGGACCTCTAAAAAGTCTTCGATCGAGTTCCGACCGGTATGCACTTGTTTTTCGTAACCGAAAATCCTCCCCGGCATGGTGTCTGAATCCGAAGACATTGTCGCGTCGTCCCGATAGTATTTTAGTAAACGACAGAAAACGAGAAAATCGCAGGAGTGAAAATTTTAAGAACGTCGTCGTGCTATCAGCGGATTCATATTTAGATAATCAGTCGGGGACTCGGGAAGTCGAACGACCTTTGGAAATAATTTGCCGGATAATGCGATAGCGAGCACACGGTATTTAAACGTACCATTGCTGGTGGCACTGTGTCCGTACTTATCAAGAAGTTAATATTTTGCTGAAAAAAATTGGGCGGATAGACTCGTGAACCAAGATTACAATAATTATAAACCACTTTCAAGGTACTCTCGAATTATTGTCGACATTATTTTGTTTTATAGAATCTGATTTTAAATTGATTGAAAACTAAAAAATCTCGCTCTTAAATCGAACGCCATGAAATTCTGCGGACCTAAACTGTCCCTGTGCGGGATCATTATCAGCATTTGGGGAATAATCCAATTGGTGAGTAAACCGTTTTTTGGCTGTCGGCTATAACCGATGTTAACATTATTTTTAAGTCTGTAACAATTGTCTTTGCCCAGGTCATGATGGGATTCTTCTATTACATCCGGAGTGTAGCGCTCATTGAAGACTTGAACATCTCCGAGGAACACAAGTTTACTGATCCACAAGATTTCTACAGCACTGCCGACAAAATGTATTCTCTGGTGAGGAGTAACTATGTCACTAATATAATAATGCCGCCATTAAAATATTTTATACTATGTAATATCTGAAATTATTTTTATAGTTTGCATGTTGCACACTGTTAACTACTACCGGGGCAGTGACTCTTATAGTATCCTACACTAGACCACACCTGGTCTTAAAAATGGGTGGGTTTTTGCCTACAATAGGTTGTACACTTGCACCATACATTTAAATAAATCTTTTTAATTAGCATACATTATTAACAGATACATAATTACCTAAAAAGTCTTAGGCAGAATTAAAAATTGTTAAAATGTTTTAATAAAAGTTTTTGGTGTTTGGTTCTGGGTTGCTCCTCATGTAGGTTATTAGAACCCCAAAATTCCTCCAGTTATAAATGTTATATTTTGTTTTGCTAAACATTTTTAGTTAAAAATATAAAATAAATATTCAATTTTAATTTGAAGTACCTGTTTTATTAAATCATATTTATTATGTTTTTTGTGCCTTCATTAAAGTATATTTTAACTCTGAATTAGAAAAAAATAATAAACTCATAAAAATATGGAATATTTATACTGAAATAAATCTTACAAAATAAAATCGTTCATAGAATACATGTGTATTTAAAAAAAATATATATTTAATCATAGTTTGGTTAGGTAGTTAATTTATAATTGGCTTTAGGATAATAGGTTTATAACGTATAGTATATGATAGGTTTATTTATAACTATTCTTTAGAAAATGCATGCAAATATACTCTTAAGGGGACGGTTGTTTTAATTATATATTTATTTACTTGTACTTAGTTATAGTTTGTTAAATTTATATAAAAACCATCTAAAAGCATGTAAAAATTTTAAAATTAAATTTAAATTTAAAAAAATCAAAATGTTGCTTTGTTGTTCGTTATCATATTGTTTTCATAATAGTAGTGTACTCTCAGTACCCTTGATTGGTAAAAAAGAACAAACAAAGTAAAATAAAATAAAAATGAAACATATTTTTAAAAAATATTTAAATTTGCAATACGCTTTTATATTTTGTTTTATTAAAATATGACATGGGTGTATAATAAATGTAAAGTGAGAGTTTTTGTTACTGGAAATTCATTATGGAGACTTTTTCGAGCCTTATTTGTTGTATTATTTGAGTGAACATAATTTAGTTTGTTTAGTGTTGGCAGTCATCGGTGGGTTAATACACAGTTCTTATATTAGAGTTAAATTTTAAAAATGGAAATTTTTAAGTCAAATAAAGGCGGTGAACACAAAAGTTAAAATACTTGTAGAAGGGAAAAAAAATTTACTTGGATATGTTCTACAAAAAAATCTATTAATTGTAATTAAATACTAATGTATACCTACTAAATCTAATCTAAAAGAATTATTATTTTTTTCGTGCTTCCTCAGTAAGGATGTACGAGAATGGCTAAACTTAACTTAAATAGAGTATAACATTATTGTTGTTATAATATATTTAAATTTATAATGACCTTATTCACCATATTTTAACAAACTATTGAATTGTCTAAGTTTTTGTAATTGTTTTGTGATCAACATACAATGTAAGCAGTTGATAACCTTTTTATTTTTTTTTTCAGAACGCATATAACTGTTGGATTGCTGCTTGCCTCTACATATTTACACTTGTTGTATCAGGACATCAGTTCTATATGAACAACCGCAACACAATGAGTTTGTAAAATGTTATTTATAATTTATGTTACATTTTTATTATTTTTAAGAGGTTTTATTTTTTTGTTTTCTTCATTTTTTTTTCTATTGCCTCCACGATCACATTTGAGTTATTCCACATTGTTAACAGATTGTAAGATTATTGGGTTTCAGCATTGTCGTATTGTCAAAAAATGTCATAGGTTATAAGAAGTAAATATGGAATATATATAAAATAATTAAATATACATTTGGTATTTTATACTGTTATACCAAATATTGTAAATTATTTATCATCTGTAGATTTTACTTTAACAGTATTTATAAATAGAAGGTAGTTCAAAATTGTGTGTTAAATAATGTAATAATAAAATATGATTATATATTAAAATTATATTCTCAACACTATATTTTTTACCATTAAGCAAATAGTTAAAATGAATTAAATTGCACTTAAATCTGTGGTTTCAATTGTAGGCGAATAAAAGCAATATTGATTAAAGTAATACTTGCAACTGTGCAAGTACAATATACATTTAATGCTCATATAAATTCCTGACTGTATGCAGTGCGTATGCAAATTATATTATTCAAGTTGCACTTGCCAATAGCAGAGTAAAATTTGCTTCCTTCAATTAATGTCCTATAACGTTTTATCTACATGGTTATTCAACAGTTTATCGACTCAACTTACTAAGATTTGTCATGTCCCTAGTGTGTAAAATACAATGCATGAACATTCCTTGAGAAGTTTATGTTTTTTTTAATATTTGAATTTTCAACTGTAATACAAAAAAAAGATGTTGCATGTGCAAGTACTGCAATCACAATTTTGTATAAACAAATAAATAAAATATTTGAGAAATATTTATTAAGGCCTTTTAAACAATTCTATATTTGATATGTTCAACATTTAACAGTTATTCTTATTTATTAGTTCCAAAAATAATATAATGGTATTAAAGCTATGAACAATTGTATACTAGAGTAAAATAAAAAATAAATTAATAGCTGTACAATAATAGATCATTCAAGTATAAAATAACTTTAACATCATATAACATTTCAAAATATGAGAAGACATTAACATAACAATGTTTTTATGACTATGTCTTGAACAGTACATTATTGGTTTTTAAAAAATATATTATTTCAATTTTTTAAAGTTATAATAATAATGATAAAAATATCTTTGGGACAATAAATTATCAATTTAAAAAAATAATAATAAGTTGCACAAAATTACCCTTAAGTTTAACATGAAAATATATAATAACAATTTGTTTACTGATAAGCTAAAACTAATAAATAATAATTATATTATTTTATATAAGTAAATGCCCGATTATGCATTTTGGTAAAAATTTAAAATTATTAGAGTGTTCTCTTGTAAATCTTTTCCAAGAATTTGAAAAACATGTCTTGTGACAAACCACGTGACAACTGTTGAATATGAGTACATATTAATTTATAACTTTCTTCTTCGTAAAGTTGAAATGTGTCTGGTAATTTCAACTGTGCATACAAATCTTTGATGACTGCAACATTGGCTGGATTGTCAATACCATAATTATCCTAATACAATACTCAAATTATGTTAAACATTCAAAGCATACAATAATTGAGTAATATAATATTATGTTACCTCCATAATTTTCTTTTGTTCAGAATTGACTTTTTGCAAAGCCACTACAGCTAACCACGAACATTTACCATCTTCTATGTCTGTGCCAATTTTTCCCATGACATCTGGATCTCCATAACAGTCTAAAAAGTCATCCTAAAAAAAAAAAGTTTCTTATTATTTATTTAAATAACTTGTATTGATTAATATATTAATTAAATTATTAATATACTTGAACTTGGAAGAAGTGTCCCATTTCAAGCAATATGGTCTTTGCTTGTCGAAAGATTTCTGGGTCATTGATGTTTGTCTGCAATATTATTTTACTAAGTAAAATCCAATGGATGTAATCATAAATATGTTGTGCTTACCATACGCATCGCGAGACACACTGGAAGGAAAAATGAATAATAAGCAGTCTTATATTTCACAATAGCTGTGTAATTTTCCATAGTATATTTTTCAAGTTTTTTTGACTTGAAGCTATTCGCGGTCAACATATCAAGACACTGACCCATCGCAGTTTTCATTGTAACCTAATTATTACATTGTATCAGAGCAGTAGTCGAGGCAAGTTCGGGCCCTATGTTGGTTTAATTACATTTAAGGCCGCAATATAGATATTGATTTAGTAACATAAATAAGACGTGTACAAATTTTTCCCAGGACCCTTAAATATCTTAAAATTGGCCTTAAATTGTGTAATTCAAGCAACATAGAAATTAATATAAATAATTTTTTTATTATTTCATACGTCATAGAACAGCTCCAGAATATGTGTATAGTAAGGCTTATCCTTGAAGTACTTTTTAATCAACTGGTAAATGGCCTGCTCGAGGAGAACACCATCGTTTATTGCCATTAGACCAATATCGTTGTGTCGATACCAACACGGACGTCCTCGTCTAGTTATAGCGTTATCCATTATGTCATCTAACACTAATTGGTAGGCTTGGAGCTAAAAAAAAATGAACATATTATTATACCTATGTAAGTAATTATTTATTGGTTTCCCATCTACACTGTATTGCACACAAGTTCCTAATTAAGGTAATATTATACAATAGGTAGTCCTCAGTACTTAAATAAATAAAATTATATTCATAATACCACTAACAAACAATGAATAATTAAAATTAAGTTCACAAGTGATTAAAGTAGTTAAAATTCCAAAAAAAAAAAATAGTGCAATGAAATATTTTTAAATTGACACAAATATCAATAGAAATTATAACATCATAATATAATTAATATATACCTATATTATAACTGTTACACTTAATTATTATTACCAAAGTATTATATTATATTATATTAACAAAAGTTAGTTCCATATTATATTGTTAATTTTACTTTGTATGACTTTTATGGATAATAACAAAATATAATAGGTCATAGGTGTATTATTATTAATAAAAAAATTAACTGGCAATGTACCTAATTCAAATGTATTCTTTACACGGTTAAATCATCTGAATGTGGGGGGAAAAAATGTATCAATCTTAATAAATAATCTACAGTTATAATTTTTAATGTAATAAATTAATTCATCAAAGGTAAAAAATGTAATCAATAATAGCTTATGATATAGGTATCCTGTTATTAATAATAATTATATTATTTATAAATTATAATGAACATATGTTATACAAAACTATACGTTTTATTAAACCATTCATGAATTATAATTGTTACTATCATTAATTGCCAATTAATCAAATCAATTCATTTAAAAATTATAAAATTCAATAAATTCCTACTTAATAATAATAATTAGTAACAAGATTAAAAATATTTATTAGGAGAAATGCCAAGACAAATCTTATATAATATAATGAAACATTGTTATCGTCTCTACCAGTCTACCAATTATTTTGTACAATTTTATTTGGAATAAAGTTACATTATAAGATTGAAACTTGAATGTAAAAAAATAGCATATTGAATTTTACATTTTATATATTTAAACAATATTATGTAGGTATCTTTAAAATAAAACTTATTATTGGAAAGTTCTTTTTGAGTTTTTTGAGAAAACAGTATTTCAAATTTAACTTTCATAATTTCATAGCCATATGATTTACTTGCTAATGAACTTTAAGTCTTAAATCAATTTGCAATTTTTAATCTACATTTATAAATTATATTTAATTTAAGAGAGTGCACAAAAAGAGATGAACTTATTTATTGGCTGGTCAGTAGTAGTGTTTCCCTCTAGTTACAACTCAAAACGACTTACAATTTCCACACACCATCCCAGTATGTAAGACAATTTAAGATTTTCATCGGTCTGATCAGCAGGCGAGGATAGCATTTTGAATGACAATACCAACGCCAATCCTCGATTTTTCTTACCTCCAGGCACGTTGTATTGCAATAGCTATAATAATATAGAAAATTGAATACATAGCTGCTACACAAAATCATAGTCACATACCTTTGCAAGCCACTTGGTAACATCGGGCACATCCAAGTTACGGCCGGTGTCCGTCAGATCCCTGACAACGTCTGGGAACACTGCCATGAAATCCCTGGTCTCGTCCTTGCTGACAGCCGTACCAGTTATGACCGGAGGGACTGGCGGCGCGCGAACTGTACTCATAGACCTAAGACATGATGAATTTTTTTTTAAATTTATAACAATACATGGATTATATGATCTTTATATTACACAGATACCACAGGGCACGGACTTACCGAAAGCTATTTTCGCGAACGGCGGACGAGTCGGAGAGCAAAAACGCGCTCCGGCGGCTCAGGGCCCTCGTAAAAGTCAGCATTTTGTTCATCTCTTACGATGTAAGTAGGTGCCTAAGCTGTGTGGATCGATGCGAACGTTGCTACGATTTGTGGCGACGTGAGAAGAGTTCTGGACCGGAACTGGACGAGCAATGTTCCGCGTATGACTGCGGAGAGATCAGCCGCCACTATTCGAAAGAGTGCAGTCGGCCGCAACGGGACTAGAACTGCGGACGTGCAGCCGTCGTCGTCGGCGCTTCGCGGCACAGGTGAAATCTCGTAAGAATCGCGTTTTCGAATTCCAGAAAAAAAATGTGCGTGCGGCCGCGGCGCTCTCTACACGGCAGATGGGCAACTATCACACTCGTCTTCACCGGTTGCGTCACGGCCGGGCTTGAATTTTTCGATTTATGTTCCGCCGCCGAGCATAATCCGGGCGCAGCTATAATGCCGCGACCTATAGTGACTACCTATTGTTGGCCATTACATTATTATATACCTTCCTACTTTGACGGGTTATCCACTTGCACGTGCTGTTATATCGTCGAGTGAAAGTGGTCAAATGCGTCGCGTTTTAAAACAATATTGAATTTTGGAATTGCTGTGATTAATCATCGTTTAATATTTATTAAAAAGTATTACATAATATTCCTATTGGCTATTACACTGCAGACGGTCTGTTAACGTTTTAGAGAAGTTTAGTTTATTTTAATAGCTAGTAGGTACTGGAAAAATCCAAATCCAAATTCATCGCAAAAAATATTTTCAAAATCCTGGCCGAACGACTCTGATTTACCACGCTCCTAGAGAAATTTCACTGTTATTTGTTAGAAGAAATAGAAGATAATATTATGTAGGTACACCTTACATTCTTACCCAACTAAGGACGATGGGACAATCTGAAACTATTGCACGGACTTCGTTTTGAAGCTACTGCAGATATATTATTAGTTTACGACCTTTTCTTCGGTACCTACTTACATATGATCCTACATTCCTACAATCCTACGTAAGTACAGACTACAGGCGTAGGTTCAGCTTAAATAGGCTATAATAAATATTGTAAATAGGGAACTGTATAAGTTCAAACTATTTACGATATCAAATTGGCGCATTGCAGTTTACACTCCTGACTCCTTCTTCGATTTTTGTAATTTTTTTGATACTTAGATAAATAGACATTTTTAAAATGGGCAAGTATAGCTCACTATTTAAAACCACTCTTCTGTAGATACAGCAGGGGTGCCTCATCAATTAGTATTAATGAGGATGTGTTAAATTTGAATTCAATGATAAATCATTGCATACGAAAAACGGCTCTAAGCTGAGTACCTAAGAGCAGGCCTATATAATAATATAATATATATTATTACTAAGTAGGTATAATTGATTTATATTTATATTCATTTATTTTACATTGCTATAATAGTACCAGTGGCGCCGAACTATATTTTAAAAGGGGGGGCAAGTAAAAAGTTATATAGACCACCACTTCCATTTACGCTTGCTTTAGTGCTGCATATGTATACATTAATAGCTTATTAGGAACATAATTCATAAGTAGTTTGCTGGGGTACCCACGGAGCCCCACGACCCCACCCACCGAAAAAAAGGGGGGGGCGGTCGCCCCTCTTGGGTTATAGGTTCGGCGCCACTGAATAGTACATTATTTTTACTATTAATAATATCGTAGCCTATTCATAGGTTGAATTATTTTTTCAAAAAACGTAGCACTTATTATAACCTATAGGTATAGTATATAAGTAGGTAGGTATATATAATAATAATATATATATATATAACTATTAATTGTATCATATATTATTGTTATTAGCTTAGAGTCAATTAAGACTTACCGTAGAATGGTGTAAAGAGGTTCATGGTATAAATAGGCGATCTATACCTTAAAAATAATCTGAATATTGTGAAAATGGCATTGTGTACATTTGTATAATATAGTAAAAATAGTAATATAGGTATTATGTAAATGTTTCAGATATCCACGGATAATATTTTTTAGTAAAATAAATAAAATCATTAGGTAGGTACTCTGTATTTAAAATATTTTATTTCGTCAAAAATTGTGCTTCAAATAGCTATTAAAAAAAATTGTGCTTAATTATATATATTTTTAAAATTGTTGGGAATCAGTAAGTACTACTTAGGAAAAACTTGTATTAAATTAAAGCCCTAATAAATAATTTGTAAATTTTCCAAATTTTGACGAGTTTTCAGTTTTGCCAACGTTAGAACTACAACGCTAATAAAATAAATCGTATTAATACATGTGTTTCCAATATTTTTTAATTTCTATAAGAACAATTTATTTGATTAAGTTATAATTTTTTTTAAATATTATAAAATATTTCCTACAATCACCTAACCTATATATGGCTAAATAACGTACCCTATACAACTCCCGCGGGGCCAAATGTCCTATCTTCATAAATCATAAGTCATAACTGACTGCAGGGACAACGTCGTTTTCCTTATCGGCTATCGAGTGTACTTTTCCTTCAGAGACAGAATATGTTTCACCAAGTCCGTGCTACAGATTTACAAGCATAGGTGCAAATAAGGGGGGGGGCTTTAGCCCCCCTTACAGTTTCTATAGCCCCCTCTAAAAACCAATGATTTAACTACTGTAATTTAAAATCATCATAAGAGTTTCAAGAATAGACCTGAGCTTCAGTGACCCGCCCCTAAATTTCAAATGCTATTTACGCCACTGTATATACGTGTACCAGTCAGTGTCGGTATGGCTAATCATTTTTTATGTACCTTCGTCCTTCAATGTTTTTTATCTGTTATAATTTATCTTCTGTGTAAAATTAATATCATAGATTCATAAGTCATAACTATATACCTATTATCAACAACTATTATAAGTTATGATATTATTAGTTATTGATCCAAAATCCTTACTAAAGGTATATTTATTTAAAAGTGTTTTAGGTACCTACCTACTTCAAAATGTATCTATCTATAGATTTTGACTTTTTGAGCATTAGTTCATATAATATACAGTGTGTAAACGGTAATCGAGAACACTCAATATCTTTACGTAGAGACCTGCTATTTGAATTCCGTTCTTTTGGCAGTTGTTATGACATAAAAATACACATTTTTATGGTCGTTGAATTTTTTTTACTTAATTAGTCACTCGCATGCGCATGTCAACTTTTTTTTTTTTAAATGGCAACCCCCTGCTTTAACCACTACTTATTTTTTGCCTATTTTTTTTAATGAATTTTGGTAGTTAAATCAACTTTCTAAGTCCAAAATTGACCAAGTTACAGCCAATCAAAAAAAGAAAAAATTAGAAAAAAAATGCCCTCGATTTTCAGCTTTTTGATTGTAACTCTGAAAATAATTATTTTAGGGTTGTTAAACATTGACATTTTTGTAACTATTTATTACGGTGATATTCATACGTTATTTTAACTTCAATTACTGAATAATTTTCTCGCGCTGAATCATGTTTTGTTCACGGCAGAGAACAGTTTGAACAATTCATTCGTTAGATTTTTTTTTTTTTTTAGATTTTTATTAACTAAATCAATTGGTAACTTAAATAAGAATTGCATTTGTTATTAATTAATAATTATTAATACGTTCTAATAGATCCATTAAATGTAAAGAAATAAACAACATACTAATTTACGTTTTTTCTGCTATAATAAGTTATATGATTTATTACACAAATTAAAGAGAAAATTATTCAGTAGGTAATTGAAGTTAAAATAACTTATGAATATCACCGTACTAAATAGTTACAAAAATGTCAATGTTTAACAATCCTAAAATAATTATTTTCAGAGTTAAAATCAAAAAGCTGAAAATCGAGCGCATTTTTTTTCTAATTTTTTTTTTTTTTTTTTTTTTTTTTTTTTTTTTTTGATTGACTGTAACTTGGTCAATTTTGGACTTAGAAAGTTGATTCAACTACCAAAATTCATTAAAAAAATAGACGAAAAATAAGTAGTGGTTAAAGCAGGGGGTTGCTATTTAAAAAAAAAAGTTGACATGCGCATGCGAGTGACTAATTAAGTAAAAAAAATTCAACGACCATAAAAATGTGTATTTTTATGTCATAACAACTGCCAAAAAAACGGAATTCAAATAGCAGGTCTCTACGCAAAGATATTGAGTGTTCTCGATTACCGTTTACACACTGTATACATAGTATATACCTATAGTATATATAATAACTATATATAAGATTTAATTTACCAATTTATACTTTAAACTATGAACATAATTACATAAACATCATATACTTCTGTTTAGTTAAAATGTACCTATATGAATAACCGAATAAAGTACTTTCAGTATTTCCTAATTATCTATTGTTTGTGTATTATATACTCCTTTTCTCCATCTGTGTAGTATATTGTATACAGATTGTATTCTAGTTTCTAAAATACTAAAATACTTACAAGTTAGGTACCTAGGTAATATATACTGTACTAGGTATAGTGTATATCTACATAGATAGGTACCTAATATGTAATTTTTTGATAGGTAGGTAATAAAAATGTTTAATAGCTATAATAGATACCACCTACTTTAGAATATTTTAACAAACATAATATTACATTACTATAATTAATATTTAAAATAAAATCAATGTTTATTTTTTTTCAACCACAGGTTTTGTATAGTCATCATAAATAAAGTACCTATATAATATTCTAATTATAATAATATAATTTATACAGTATTTTGATCAATGTTATATAGGTACTAAATAAGTACCTAATTGGTAATTTGGATTAATATACGAATATTATATAGACTATATAGGTGTATAGCTAAAGAATAAACAGTTTATTACTATTATATCATATTATATCTTATATCTATAAATCTATTTAAGTATTTACATATATATTATAGGTTTCATAAATCATAATAATACCTATAATATATAGTTTCAAGTTTATGACTTATGTATGGGTAGGTACCCTGCTGTAGTGCTGTGTTCTATTTAGTATTTATAATACATTTTTATTTATTGATGTTGAAATAATTTGTGGTTTATAGGTCAAAAAGGTTGAAAATAATGTAGGTACCTAATGTAAGGTTCCTCATAAATTTGTTTTATAGCAATTTAAAAATAGTTCGGCAATTGCACCCTCTTGTACCCCCCTCGCGGTGCGCTTTCAGACAATAATATGCATATATAATATATATAATATATTATAGGTATATTATATTATATAATCTATAATACATATATTTCATATAGTCTGTGGTTAAAATGTTGAAAAAAATCGATAATTAAACGAAAAATGACGATTACCCTGGAACAATTTTATTTATTTTGTTGTAACTAATTCTTATAATATTTACCGGCCTAAACTTCACTATTAACTTCACTATAAACAATGAAATTTAAAATATATTTAGAGTAATAATTTTAGGACATTTTTTTATCTTTGAGATTTACATATGTTTCTACGGCATGTTACTATGTTAGTATCAGGTAGGTATTTACTTAAAAGTTAATTTGTTGTGCCTATTTATGATGAAATGACACCCAAGTTCTCAAAAGTATCATACAAAATCACATGAAACTTTTTATAATATAGTAGGTACCTAGTTATTCTGTTAAAAAATATGATAAATTGCCAATAGGTAAGCAAGAGGCATAAACCGACGCTATCTTATCCACTCTCATAGTCTCATTAAGTCAATATTTAGGTTGAAAACCACTTTATAAACCACATAGCTTTATAGTAAATATTATTTTATTCAAATACAAACTCAAAAAGGGAGGAAGTGCATTTAAAAAAAAAAAAATTTAAATAATAGTTGTAGGTATACATTTTATTTATTTATTATGTTCCTTAATTATGCAGTATAAAAATCCTAATGAAATTCAGGGTCACGAGATCGAAATATTTCGTGTTACCTTTATCGTTATACACAATACACATTACACACTATATTATAGTGTATATACTATAGCCTATGTGTGACCTGTGGATCCATTCCAATACGCACGCCATGTCCCAAATCAAATTTATGTTTAAAATTAAACGCACTGCAGGCTACTGATGTTAGAGTGAAAGAAGCTAGCAGATGAATGATTAACATAATTTGCATATAAGTATATAACATAGGTAGTACATACATGTTTACATATTATAGTCTTTCTGAAGTATTCTTTCCTTAATTTTCTAACAAAATACTTATAGGTATATCATTAAATAATTAAATAAATATCAATATATTATACAGCCATATAGGTTTGTAGTTATAAGCATTGATTAAATATATAATATATACTTAATTTATTGTATATTTAATCAATGGTGTAACTGTATAAGTATGAAGAATAATATATTTATTTTTAAATAGTGTATAATGTGCTGGTATATATTATTATATATTAGGTACTACACCAGTTACTGTAGTAGTCATAACTATTGTTAAGAGGGGTAGAGGCAAAATTGACATATAGGTATAATATACAAAAACTTATAGGAAAATTGAGTTGGAGAGCTCATAACCATTCCTCAATATTTTGAACTGAAGTACACAATTGATATAGAACAAAGTTTTTATTATTGATATTCAGTAAATTTAGGATTCCAAATTAAGTAAATTACATAAAATACATATTATGCCAAGGACAGGTGTGAGAGACCTGACCCCAAATCCCAATTATAATCACCCCTGTACGGCTGTACAAAACAAAATGAAATTATGTAGGTGTAGATATTGTATAGGCTCGCAATAATGAACCTGTGCTTATATATTACTTATATTATTATACAGTGTCCCGTGAGGACTCACAGCCCGGACAAAAACCTGTTTTTTGCCGTTTTACCTATAAACTAAGAAAAATATTAAAAATCATGAGATTAATGAAAATAAAATGTTGAAGTCAAAATATTCACAAAAATAAACTTTATAAAATGGTTATTTTCAACTGTTTCAAAAATAAAAAATGTTATTAAATAAAAAAATAATATGTGTAATCCTGGTCTCTGTGAGTATTATAAAAAAAAAACAGATTTATGATATATTTATTATCTCAGTAGATATCGCAATGGGTAAATCCTTGCGGGACACCCTTATATTAAAATATTATTCAGTGTTATAATATTATGTTGTATGTTTTACTTGGAAACCAAAAAAATAAAAATGAATAACAATTAAAATGTTGTGAGTTAGAAGTAAAAAAAGAATTTTGGATAAAACATCGATGGCCCGGTATTGGCAAAATCACTATGGGACGGCGTAGGAATAACGATTCGGCGGGGAGTCAATTATTATAATTTATTTAAATTAGTTAGGAGGTATTCATCTTGTCTTCTTAGTTCTTGTTATTTTTAGTTGTGAACCAAATATTATGCTTTAAATTATATAAAAGCGTTATTACTAAATACTGATATAATACATAAAAAGATGCACATATTTTTAAGAGATTTCTCGATTCCTTAGAAGATAAGTTTAATATATACAGTCAAACAGGCATATACAAGCATAGGTACACAGGTACCTTATTGTTACATGATAAATAATATATGTCTTACAAAAATAGGTCAAGTGTCTTCTGGAAGACATGGACTTACATATTTATCTATTTATTTATTTATTTAATATGACATAGATATTTTAAACAAATTTATTTTAATTATATTTGTCGGTAGGCATAAATAAAAATAATGTATATTGTTCAATAATATTCTACAATATAACACAATCAAATATTCACACATGCAGTTCATATCGTAACTGTTCGTACGCGTGTGAAAGCATATATACACATACATAAATATATGTATAATAGCCAACAGGTATTGTTGGTCCGTCAAAGTAACATTTTAATTAGTGATTATTATGCCTACATTAAATCATATGTAATTAATAAATACCACCAATTTCAATGGAAAACACAAATTAAAAATATCTTGTTGAATATAACATAGGTACCTAGGTACTGAACTTATGATAAGGAAATTACTTTTCACCTACCCACGGGTTAATCAACTATAAATCTCAATAATTACATAATATTAATATAATATAGTACGTATATTCCATAAAAAAGATATGAACAATTATAATTAATGACATTAAATATTATTACATTATGTAATATACTAAGTACCTATTTAAAAAATAGGTATATATCTAATAACAAAATAATAAATACTCGTACGATGTTCCTAGTAAAAATAATACCTAAACACCATAATTTTTATTGAAACAACCATGAGTATACTACTAAATACTAATGTATAAATATAAATATAAATTAAGTGCTATAGATAAAACTACACAAATTTAGTTATAGCTATTATATAATTATGTAGGTCAAATAATAATTATTAATTGCACACATAGTGTACTTAATACTTATATAGATTTAAATACAATTCAAATTGCAATTGATGAGTTAGGTACCTACTATAAGTTATAATATTTAATATCTATATACTATATATATGATATAGGTGCCATCTATTAAATCGTTAATAATATTATTATATCTCAATCCAAAGTATTGTGATTATATAACTAGACTATACCTACCTACGTGTTTTAAATGTATTACTATATAATAATAATATATATAGGTACGTGTATATATGACCTCTAAGGCTTTAAATAATACCTACATGTAATTCGTATGTATACCTACGATGCGAATGATGAGATAAATGTAGGGGAGAGTGGGGCAGATTTGAATGAAATTTACATTTTATTTTTTTAATTTTTAATTTTTTGACAAATTTTATATTTGATAATTACAATCTGTAGTCTAGATAGTTGTGAATACTATTTGACTTATAACAACCTTATATATTAAATAACCAATTTAATTTCTAATTATGAAGTGAAGTATATTTTTATTCAAATGTACCCCACCCATGGGGTACATTTGAACGTGCAGGGGGTAGATTTGAATATGTATCTTAAAAGCCACATTTGAATGTTAAATATTAAATTAAATTAAACTTTTTATTTATTTTAATAATAAAAATAGCTCAATATAATATAATAACAATTTTTTACAATTATGTTTAGATGTTTTCTTGTCAATTTTTTTTTTATTGTGAAAATGTAGTATTTTTGGGTTTTCTTATAGATAAATCCACATCTTGTGACATAAATCCAGTTAACTAGTATATTCCATCCATAAGATAGATATTTCAAAAAGGAGGAACCTTTATTACACCCTATTATCTACCCTATTGATGAAGATTCAAATCTACCCCATGCCAAAATAATCAATAATAATCGTAATATAAATTTTAATAATTATTAATAATGTATGTACATTAAATGTATTACTAGGCAACAATATTTTGAATAGGTGTATTTAATTCTAAACTTATTATTTTGAATTTTAGTTTCCAAAATGTTCTTATGGAAACACCTATTTTTTTTTTAAAAAAGCCGGAAAATCACATTATCATTTTTATTTATCACAAAATTATTCAAAAATGCCTGATAATCACATATGGTATACAAAATATTGTCACCAACTTAGATTATTATTTTTATGAATGTAAATAATCTGTAACAAATTATATTAGACAAATTCAAATGTACCCCGCATTCAAATCTGCCCCACTCTCCCCTACTGTAGAATAAACAATATGACTTTTTCTCATTTCATAGTTCATACGTCTAGTGTACCTGCTAAAATACATTAATACCTATCCGGAATCTCAATTGTTATTTATTGTAGTGACGTAGAATGAAGTTACCTATTCTTAAATAAATAAAACTTGTCGCTCACGCAACTATACCGACAGCTGTTGAACAGGAACAGGATGAAACACCGAAGTTAATCTATGTATATATGGTATCCATCTTGTGTGGCATAACAATTATTTTGGTTGTTGAGACAATTATACACCGGCGTTAGGCCGGATGTCCACCCTCGAAAAATAAAAATAGAAAAATAAATGACTACCTATAGTTGATCATTTAAAACAATAAAAATTTAACTAAAAGATTTACAAATGTACTGCATTTTAACAATAAATTGATAACTTTTGTATTTGTGATCCTATTTTAGACCCATATATACAATATACCTATACATAATACATTGGATTATAATATTATATATTCAAATGTTAATGAATAAAACCCAATTGAAGTTAGTTGAGTTAAATCAATGTTAAGAACGTTAAGTTATAAGTGAATGGTAGTTGACACTTGACAAACAATATATTTAATTCTAAAAGTTTAAAGTTAATATGAAGAAAAATATTGAATCAACGAACAACTCATACTTAAAAAGAAGTGGTTTTTTGTTTTTAATTATCACTTGTCAGGTATAGCTGGGTCACACATAGAGATAATTTCTCAACTTTAACATTTTTAGATTCTGAGTGGAACGACGAATACCTATATGATTTTACAATGCTGTGTTTTTTTTTATTTTTTTTGTGTCTGTCATTACCTTTTAGGACAGTAAATTTTCTTGTTTTTTTTTCAACAGTATCTTTTCTGATAGGAAAGTGAATCTAGCTGGTACTTTGGGGAGCCAAAAGTAAAATTTTTCCAGTAGCTTTCAAAAGCGCCGTGAAAAACAAAAGAAAAATTAAGGGAAAACGGGAATTTTTACACAAAATCTGTTTTCGAAAAAATCAATTTTGGTTTTTGGTGAATGAAATTTAAAAACAAATGACCGTACATTTTCACTGATTGTTTTTTTCTTTGTTAAAAAGCTTGAAAACTTAATAGAAGGCTTCTAGTATATTGTTTCAAATGCAGATAAAAAATATCGAAAATCCTTAGTCACAATTTTTTTTTATAAGCATTTAAAGTTCAAAAATTGACAAAATATGGAAACAATCACGAAAATTAGCAAATTATTTTGAGTTAAGAATTCGTAAAAATTTTCTTTTTAAATGTAAGTTTTTAAAATGTAATACAAGATTCTTTATAAGATTATCTACCTTTATCAAAAAAAAAATATCTATAAGAAGTCAAATTAAATTTTTATGAGCGTTTGAAATCCAAATTTTTACAACATTGGATATTCACTCGGTTTCTCATGGAGCGATTACCTTATTTTTTTGTAATTCAAAAACGAACAACTGTAGATACATGAAAACATGATACACTGAATGTTTATATTAGCATTTCCTATACACCATACAATTTTGAAAATATTTTGACTTTTTTTGAGCTGTTTTAGATTCTGAGTGAAACGATGAATGTATTGATTTTACAATGATGTGTGTTTTTTTTTTTATTTATTTTTTTATTTTTTTATTTTTTTTGTGTCTGTGTACACGATAAGTAGTCGAAATAATGCTTCGATTTTCGACTTCAGTATCTTGTTCGATTGGAAAGTGAATATCGTTGGTGCATTGGGGAGGTCAAAATTTAAATTTCCCAGTAGTTTTCAAGAGCGCCGGGAAAAACAAAAGAAAAATTAAGGAAAAACGGGAATTTTTACGCAAAATCGATTTTTCAGAAAATTGAATTTGGTTTTTGGTGTAACATTAAAACAAATGACCGTAGGCACATGCAATTTTCACTGGTTGTTTATATTTGCATCTTCTATACACGATAACATTTTCAAAATATTTTGATTTATTTTGAACAGTTTAGGGACATTTTCATTTTTAGTTTTTTTTTAGTTTTTTTTCTAGAAATATCAATAAAATTTTATTTGTTGGTTGCGAAAGCTTGAAAATTTAATAGAAGGCTCCTAATATATTGTTTCAAAGGCAGATGAAAAATATTAAAAATCCTTAGTCACAATTTTTTTTTATAAGCATTTAAAGTTCAAAAATTGACAAAATATGGAAAAATCACGAAAATTAGCAAATTATTTTGAGTTAAGAATTCGTAAAAATTTTTCTTTTTAAATCTAAGATTTGAAAATCTAATACAAGATTACTCATAAGTTTGTTTACCTTTATCAATAAAAAAATCTCTACCGGACATTCAAATTAAATTTTTATGAGCGTTTGAAATTCAAATTTTTACAACATTGGATATTCACTCGATTTCTCATGTAGCGATTTCCTTATTTTGTAGTAATTCAAAAACGAATAACTGTAAATACATGAAAATTTCACTGAATGTTTATATTAGCATTTCCTATACACCATACAATTTTGAAAATATTTTGACTCTTTTTGAGCTGTTTACGGATATTTTAATTTTTCAATTTTTTCAGTTTTTTTTTCTATGAATATCAATAAAGTTTTATTTGTTGAGCCAAAAAGTGTAAAAATTTAATACAAGGCTCCTGATATATTGTTACAATATCAGTTGAAAAATATTAAAAATACATATGCACAATTTTTTTTATAAGCATTTAAACATCGAATTTTGACAGAATTTTTCAAAATCTCGAAAATTATTAATCATCGTAATTAATAAATTATAAAATGTTCAGTTTTTATAGCTAAGGATTGAAAATTTAAAACAAGATTCCACGTAAGTAGTTAATTCTCTTACCGAAAAATCTAAAAAATATACAATTACAGTTTATTTTCATAGACATTTTATGTTCAAATTTGGACGAAATTACATATTAAAAAACCTAGTTATTTTGTTGTGATTATAATATAATATTATTCGTGGGTACCTACTTGAAACTTCTAAAGTGTACTATTATATATATATGATAGTATCAGGGTTTGTTGTTAATGTATAACGTGTTATAAGTACCTAATGGATATTGTGATAATGTGATATGATTAATTTGGAATTTATTATAGGTCAATTTTTTTTTAATACCATAGATATGTATATAATTTGTGTTAACCTAGACTGACATACCGTCTTCGCTCAGAATCGTTTTTCTTATACAATGATATTGTATCATTGAATTCAAATTTAATAGCATCAATTATACAGTGACCCACTTGTAACCTACTGTACAGCAGAGCGACATCCACTTACCCACCTTTTTTTTTTTTTGTTTTCAATTTTTTTAATTTTTTTTTTCTATAAATATCAGTAAAATGTTATCTGTTGGGTAAAAAAGCGTGAAAATTTAATGCAAAGCTCCTGATATATTTTTAACAGATAAAACTTTATTGATATTTATAGAAAAAAAATATCAATAAAGTTTTATCTTTTGGGTCAAAAAGTGTAAAAATTTAATACAAGGCTCCTGATATATTGTTACAATATATCAGTTGAAAAATATTAAAAATACATAGGCACAATTTTTTCTTATAAGTATTTAAAGATCGAATTTTGACAAAATTTATCAAATTTAAAATTGAATAATAATTTTGTAGTTAAAAATTTATAAAATGTTTAACTTTTATATCTAAGGATTGAAAATATAAAACAAGATTCCACGTAAGTAGTTTATTCTGTTACCAAAAAATCTAAAAACTACATAAGCACAGTTTATTTTTATAGCCATTTTAAGTTCAAATTTGGACGAAATTACATATTAAAAAAGCTAGAATAACTTTTTTAGTTATTTTGTTGTGATTGTTTAATATTATTCGTGGGTAGGTACTTGAAACTTCTAATGTATACTTCCATATATCTATGATAGTATCACGGTTTGTTATTGACGTATAAATCGTTATAAGTACCTAATGGATATTGTGATATGATTAATTTGGAATTTATTATAGATACCCATTATAGGTTAATTTTTTTTAATACCTACCATAGATAAGTATATAATTTGTCTTATACCTAGACTGACATACCGTCTTCGCTCAGAATCGTTTTTCTTATACAGTGATATTATATCATTGAATTCAAATTTAATACCATCCATTATACAGTGACCCACTTGTAACCTACTGTACAGCAGAGCAACTTTTTAAAGTTATGACTTAGCCACTTAGGTTTATGAGTAAAATACTAAAATTATTGGCCTTTGGGAGTTACTTGTTTCCTCCTAAAAAACATTTAAGTTTCCTCAAAATTCAGAGCCTAAATATCCAGTATACTGTATACTAACCTATATTATTTTATACACTTTGACTTTTTCCAGTACAGCACTGTCGTCAAGCGCATTGCAACTAAAAACACATAAATTGCTCAACTGTTCAGTTCTCTTCAAGATTTATAAAAAATAGAATGAAATATGAATATCTATCTAAGCTCCAACACTTAAATAAAACCGATATTTACCCGAAAAAAATCGAAACGTTGATTTCACACCAAAAATCTATAACCTGAAATCATTAAACCTGTTTTATTCTCTCGGCCTCCTCGCACATCAACAAAGTGATTCATTGAATAGACTTGAAATGGTAGACTTTATACACACAGTCTAAACAGTAAATACTCAGTCGTATACATACCTATTATAAATGTATATGTAATTTATATGATTATAGTTTACTTTGAGGAAATGAACCCACCCCCGTAATTATTATTTAACACAGACTTTTACATTTAAAATATCGAAATGTTTTCTTTTTAGTCTAGGTATTGTTAATAATTATACAAGAATACATTTAAATAAAACGAATGGAGGCTTTAATCAATACAGCTGTATAATTATATTTCAGTCGAAAACATTTGAAGTTTAGGTAGTCAAGGCCTATACTTTGTTTGAGGTTCAAACTTTCTAATTATTTCTAGCTTATTTTTTTATTTTGTCATTGCTTTGAACCCTTGTTTTGAAACATTATAAATAATTATTAGATTAGATTACCTATCTAACATATTTGGGGTGGTTTCATAATGTATAATAGCCAATACTACCAATAGGTGTTATATATTTATTCAAAACTATGCATAGAATATAGCAGGGTACCGTGAATAAAATATATAATCCCATACATATGACATCTTTCAAAATTTCATAGGTATTAATTTTAATATAAAAATTATTAACATGGAATCTGATATTTTACCAGTGGCGAATAAATAGTTAATATTTTTAAACATAATATAGGTATACGAAAAATAAATTATGTAGATTATATTATATAAAATTACTGCTGATATATAACACCTATACAGATAGGTATAATAGATGAGAAAGATATGTACCTAAAAGTATCTTTAATGTTATTATAATATTATTATGGATGTAGTAATATATTTGTATATAGAATTTGTCATGTTATGTTGTGTGCTGCAGGGTGTGCTGTACTATAATTGTGTATGACGTATGTTGTGCTTTCGTTGTTAATAAATTCTGTTTGAATTTATTAAGTATACCTACCCAATATTTTGAGAAGGCTTTGAAATGCATATTTTTATGTATTATGTATATGTATTGCAAATAAATAAAGTGTGTTCTCAATTTATGCAGCGAAAATACTGGAAAAAATAGTCACAAATGTATATAGGTACATTTTAAATAAATATTATAAAAATGAATTATTTAAAAAAAATTAAAAATCTTATGCGAATAAATAAATAAAAATTAAAAATTAAATTTAAACTGATACATTTAAAAAAAAAATTTCCTTAAATTTAAGAAAACGATTATAGGTATTATTTTATATTTATTATTGTTTATTAGATATATTGCGGATTATGTATTGCATATTATTAACAGATTAAGGCAAATTTATTATTATGACTAAACACATTAGTCACAGTGTTGTTACACTTACATAATATAATCTTTATAATTATTAAAAATTTTTATATTTTTTGGGGTCTACATTTCTAGTGCCGCTCTAACCACCAATAAAGCTCTAGGCAACAATATTTGACGCCCCTTTCCATCCCACAAAAAAATCTTGACTTCACATTTTTAGCTTATAATAATTAACCACATACCATAAATATGTTTAATACTTATTAATTAAAGGTTTCTACTTATTTTTTTTATTATTATTGGAATCATATTTATTTTGTTTCTGTGATTTTTTCGAAGTTGACACTTCAGTAGTTCAGTGATCAAACCCACTTCTTAAAATAAATCGAGTTAGTGTGTAGTTTGACTGAATTCTGTACTTTATATTCAATTGTACAATTTACAATGTTTACTGTTATACACGCCACGCAGAAACGCAGAACGTATGATTTATAATAAAATCTACTAATTTGTGAAAATACTGTAATGTACCCAGAATAATGAAAGGGAGTTTACCAATTGCGCTTAAAATGACCTTTTCATATACCAATTGCGCTCTAAACATTTTTGGGTCGATATACCAATTGCGCTCTAAAAATTGTAGGGTCGATAGACCAATTGCGCTTTATACATTTTAGGGTCAATGGACCAATTGCGCTCAAAACATTTTACACTACCTAAGGAAAAGTTATTAGTTAGTTATTAATTATAATCATATAATACATTATTATACTAACCGATTTTTTGCGAGTATTAATGACATTAATACATAAATGTAATATAATGTAACATATGTAACATAATGTATATGTTATGTAACATAATGTATAATACATAATATAATATAAATAAATAAACAATTTTTTTCTTCACATCATCTCTAAACATTTTAGGGCCGATAGACCAATTGCGCTCAATACATTACCTAAGGAAAACTTATTAGTTTGTTAATAACCGATTTTTTTTTGTTTCGGTGAAACGAGCCTATACAGTTTAGTTAATGAAAACTAAAATAAAATAGGTAATATTAATAATAATAGAATAGGTGGTTAAATCATAAAGATATAATAATAATAATAATAATAATAAGATTTTGAGTTTAAGGTAATCATGATGTTTGTATTTTGCATGTTTTAATAATAATAATAATTTTTTAAATAATAATTTGAGCATGGCATTACAATTTAGAAAAATATAATTTGGTTAGTTTACAGAATAATATATTTGTTTACCACTTGGTATAATAATAACATGATGATTTAAAAAAAGTATAATACAAATAAATGAATAGGTACACTAACCAGTCACAAGTTTTAAATTATTTTAAAATAATTAATTTGGTCACCACTAGGTATAATAATAACATGATGATTTTAAAAAAAATATAATATATAACACAAATAAATTAATAGGTGGGTACACTCACTGGTCACAAGTTTGATTGTCAATTATTCAAAATTAAATTAATAGGTACATAATAATATTATAATTCACATTTAAACATTTTTACAATAATGATAACACACAATTTTTAAAAATTCGTTTCTACTAATTTCCCCAGATTTGTATTTATCGATATAAGAATTAATTGTTAATTTTTTTTTAAATATGCTCTATTTGAAATATATTTAAAAAAGTTGGTAAAAATATTTAGAACAAAATTCAAATGTTCCATCGACAAATAATTAGATTTTAAAAGCACCGTTTCACTTACATCACATAAAAAATTCGAAGTACACGATTTAATTGTACATCTCCATTTTATTCCATTTTTTGAGATAGTACATTTTCGAAACTTAAACTCATCAAGAACTAATAAAGGTTTACCTTTTTCACTTAAAGCTTTTGTAAAACGATCCATATTGTAACGTCAAACAACTAAAACTAATACTAAACGACTAACAAGACATAAGTATTGGGTACCTATCAATACGATTTATATTTATATTGGGTATCATCAATGTGTTCTTCTATCTACAATATGTTGTGTTCAACGAAACAATTAGGCTGATAAAATATATCCGATGATAATGAAAACTTGTTTTCGTCCATCACTCAAATGCATACTTCTGTGATCAAAATATGTGTGTAATAATAATAACGTTTCATAAAATTCCCCATATTAATATATATAATAATAGGTAGGTACACTAATTTGAGCATGGCAATTTAGAATAATATAATTTAAATACAAGCGCAATTGGTATATTGACCGTAAAATATAAAGAGCGCAATTGGTACACCGACCTAAAATATAAGAGGCGCAATTGGTACACTGACCCTAAAATATAAGAGGCGCAATTGGTACACTGACCCTAGTATAAAAATTTTGTTTTAGGCGCAATTGGTCCATGCCCTAATGAAAGCGGGTTGTAGGACACTTTGGACGGTCACCTAGAAAAAATTAAAACCGCAGACAGTTTGTACTATTGTAGGTACCTAGATATAAGTGTGTATTTTTCAAATGAAAAAAAAAGATACAAGTGCGTATATATAGTACCTATATCACATTATCACATAATTTGTTATTACAAAACCCATGTAGTTAACAGACAAAAATAATAATAATAACAAATATAATAATAATAATAATAGTTATGATAGTAAATTAATATTGTAGTATCTACAGGCTTCATGAATTTTTAAAAAAATTCACTGTCAATTATAAGTCATAAATCATAATATATAAATTTAAAAATAATAATAATAATAATAGTTAATATACCTAATATTTAAAAATTAAAAGTATGGAAAATTATTTCAAGTAATCGTGTATTTGTAATTATTTTATTTTCGTGCTGTGTACAGGCTTCGTGGATTGTTTTTTGTGTATTTTGGTTTTTTTTCATGAAGGTTTGTAGTAACTTTACCCGTACAAGTCACTTTTGAACAATTCCACCTAATATTTGATTGATTTATTCTTAAAATTTTATATTCATATCCATATTTAAAAAGTTTTGGATTTAACTTTGTTGTTTGCCGTTTGGTTGTGGTTCATATTGTATATTGTACAGAGAGTATGGGTTGTGTGTGGAGTCGAAGTGTATTGTGTCACCAAACTCATGTCTCATAGTTCATACTGATTGCGATCACAATTATTCGCGATCTAAAGTTTTGAGCAATTCAATTTTATCTTATCTCCCGACTATATTTCCCGGTTCATTTATATCGTACAAAGTGTCCGCGATTGATTTTCATCAATTTATTTTCACAGTACAAAGTGTCCACGATTGATTTTTATCAATTTATTTTCACCGTACTAAGTGTCCGCGGTATGCAACTCAAACAATAGATAATATAAAGTGTCCGTTTACTACTGAAGCCCATAGACTGTAGGAGCCCCACAGATATAAAATACTACATATTTTATATCTGTGAGGAGCCCTAGGCTTCAGCCCAATAATAATTTACTATTTTCGTATTTGATAACAAATATCAAATCACATTATTTTAATATATTCATGTATGAATCAAATTTCACTGTCAGTAGGTACATTTCTCCATATTTTACCAGGCAAATTAAAGGAGGATTATTAAGCACAACAATTAAGGACCTCGCTTTGTTTATAATTATAAATTGTTTCTGTAATCCATACTGCGATGTTCTTAAATTTGTTGATTACAAAACCAGAAAAAAAATTATTTTTTTTCAAATGAAAAAAATATTTAATATTACCAAAGATATGAATTAGTTTAGTTTATAAGTGTATTACTTAATTATTTTAATGATGTGAATTGTTAATTGTGTATACATATTTAAAATATATTGCATGTCAATAAATTACTATTGTAGTCTTATGACTAAGTTTTTATGAATATTGAATATTGAATATATTATTGAAGGTATGTCGCATTAAGATGTAACACATTTTATTTACATGATTTTATATTTAATAGTAGGTATACAATTTGATAGGTACCTACTCATCTTTGATATTACAGTATAAAAAAAAATAATACCTAATTACCTAAAATAAAAACACCAATTTTTTCTCTTTATCATTCATTTTTATTACGCCCCCTAAATTCATAATATTTTAAACCTCCTAGGACACTTGCCTCATTTGCTCCCCCCCTCCTTGGGACGACTATGTTTCTAGGGTTAATTATTAGGGGGAATAAGAATATACGTTATAATGTTATATCTATAGACCTGATTCTAGTGCAATTGAAACTTTTTATTGGATGTTCCAAAACCTATAGAAACTATTTAAATCCGAATCAAGTAAATTAGATTAATTTAAATAAAGTTTTATTTTGCGTCTTAGGGATTTTCAAAATGCACTTGTTTTCGTATTATTAGTTAGCAGGCAGGGGCAGTGGCGCGACTCAACATTTTTTTCTTATTTATACTAGAACGTATTTCAAATGTATAACACACGTCTGAGTACGGGTTATAGCTTATAGGTATTATTTGCAGTTTGTGATACTTAATCAATGTCGTTGAACTTGGAGTAGTTGCTATTTACTTGTGGAACTTAATATAATAATATTATGATGTAATAAAGATAATAGTGATAACGAATACCAAACGACCGAATACCGATAGACTGGTGGCTAGTTATTATAATATTATAGTATATTATACAGTAGGTAGGTATTTCTACAAC
This sequence comes from Macrosiphum euphorbiae, assembly GCA_949089665.1. Classification (NCBI taxonomy): domain Eukaryota; kingdom Metazoa; phylum Arthropoda; class Insecta; order Hemiptera; family Aphididae; genus Macrosiphum; species Macrosiphum euphorbiae. Next base: position 56,727,435 of record CARXXK010000002.1, read on the forward strand.
GTATATTATTATAATTTGTAGTCTACACAAATAGTTTAGGACAAGTAACAATATTTGTAAATAACGATTTATTTTTATGGATATAGGTATGTTCGGCGTATGATTTTATTTTAATTGCTTACCTATACTGGCTATACTGACATCCTTTATCTGAAATAGGCGACAACATTTTTTTTAAACTCATATTAGATATAATAATGATGAATTTGAGAGTAATAAAAATTGTTAAAAAAAAAAAAGAGGGGCAAACGCCCCTTAGCCCCCTGGGTACGCACCAGGTTGCACCCTCTGCGTCAAAAGTCTGGACACGCCTATATGTCCTTAGAAGGATATAAAGACGTAAAAATGTAAAATAACCCTGAAACTTAGGAAAACTGTTTTTTTTATTTTCTATATGGACATAATTAATGACCTATTGATATAGCTATATTGATATAGCCTCAATACAGTTTTTAAACGTCATAAAATACATGTTATTGAAAATACATAGAAGTAAATAGTAATATAGTTTTATCAATAACTATAGTCTTTGACTATATATATATATAATATAATATACTTAGAAATTGCAATAACCAGAATTTTAATAAATCCTTAACTAGCATTCAAATTGGGTGAGCATGCAGTAGGTACAGGATAAGTTCTCAAATTATTTAGAACAAAACTTATCTATAGCAAATTGCTTAAAGAGTGAGTCGAAGACAATGCATTTAGGTAAACGCAGGTATATAATAACATTATACATAGCAATTTCTTTATTCAACATGTAGTTGTGTGCCAATTTCCACACCACCTTTGCTCAAAAACGACAACATTGAAATAATGAAGTCCATTTAAATGCATGACTGCATGAGGTATTACACATGGCGCGTTTTTTTATTGTGGTATCCCATTCAGCCCTAATCCACACGTAGAAATAAAGCGTCAATTTTATCTATATTTTCACCACAAATTTATTGATCAAAGGTGGATATGTTTTGTTTTTAATGTACTTATATATAAGATTTATTTAATAGGTAGGTCGTAGGTATGTGTTTTGACGAAGGACCGTCACGGTTGACAATAATTAAAAAAATAATAATGTAATGATGGTAAAAATTGCAAAAGTCTGTCCATGATTGGATTGAACATTATGGAATTCAACGATGCTGCTTGAGTTTTTTCTTATATTATGTTGAATTTATGGATTTAATTTTAAATCAGTAGGAAATATTATAAGACCTTAGTTATTTAAATTTTATTAAAAAAATAATTTATTTTAATAGGTAGGTACGAGGTACCTACTGTTATTTTTTTCTGCCAACACTCATAAATTTATAAATTACAAGGGTTCATTATTAGGAACTTAACTTGTTTTAACACTTATATATCCATTGGTGACAAAAGTAACAGTAACAATAAACCGACGTTAGAATAGTGGCAATAAATATATAAACCATTCAAGTAAATTAAATTGACACTTCATTGCACAATATTCAATATTGCACTTAAACTATTGTAAAGTAGTGTCCTGTAAAAATATGTACATTTAAGTTATAGGTTATAATAACTATAGTGCTCGGAAGTTATAGAAGTTAAAAAAAATAAAACTATGCATGTAAATATGCACAAAAAAAAATTGTAAAATATGCATGAAAAAATGTCAGATATGCAAAATAGTTTGATAAATGTTCATAAAAATTTAAAACTACAAAAAAGCCATTTTCTGTCGTTATTAAATTGTACTAAAAGAAATGTAAAATTTGGAAAAATTAATTTATAATATTTAAAATATGGTGAAAAACGGTATGACATTTTAATATTTTATTGAACTGAAAAAAATAGTTAAAAAAATATATTGAAAAGATGTACATCATCGAAATATAAGCGCGATAGAGATAAATGCATCGCACCGTTTTCTTTAAATGAATAGTCGATTATGGTGATAACAATAAATACCTACCTCCATTAATATGGAGTTATATATTCAATATTATTATTAAAATATACATCTTAAAAAAGAAAAAGATCAATTTATTTTTTAGAAAATATTAAATGGTATGCAAAATATATTAATATGTGTAGAAGATCCAGAAATATGCACTTTTTCCTTAAAATTGACGAAGTATGCAAAATAATATGCATTTTAAATTTTCGATTTTTAAACTGACCATTACATAGCTTGGATTTTTCTAGCTTTGTGTGCTATAAATCGAGAGCATATTATTATAGAATAATATACAACTCCTAAAATTTCCGAGCCCTAATTATAACATTTAAAAAACTATCCTCGTCACCAACTATTTTCATTTATATGTATTATTATGAAATATTTTAAAATCATTAATACATTATTATTTATTAATTTCATTCTCATTGAAAACTACTAATAATGCAAAAAAAATTAAAAATTGTCCACTCATTCATTTTCTAATCATAACCAGCGAGATGGGGGAGATCAGTAAAATATGGATCCATACTAATATTATAAAGCTAAAGAGTTTGTTTGTTTGTTTAAACGCTCTAATCTCAGGAACTACTGGTTCGAATTGAAAAATTCTTTTTTTGTTGGATAGTCCATTCATCGAGAAAGGCTATAGGCTATATAACATCACGCTACGACCAATTAATAGAAGTGCTCAAACATTAATTTGGAGATTTACGATGGAAATATTTGTATACAAATGGTTGCTATTGGTTATAGGAGAAATAATTAATAGAAATAGTAATTATTTATTATTGGTTGCTATTGGTTAATCGGGCAGATCAGGTAAGCATGCATCAAATCGAATTTTCGCACATTACCCACCAGGGTGGCTAAGTTTCACTAACTGCAGTGAGTTACACCAAAAAGGAGTTGAATTTTTTTTTTTAAGAGTTGTTATTTTTTACGGGCCACAAAGTGCGCAGGATCAGTTTTATTATATACAAATGAATGTTTGTGTGCAGATCTCTGGGAAGAAGATCTATGGGAAATAGGCTAATTTAAAAAGGGTTAAATTGGGTTTTTTATTCATCGGATTTTAGTACCTACGGTTAGGTTAGGTTAGGTTTATGTATTAATTGATTATATTAATCCACCGTATTATATAAAAATAAACTTGGTATAACTTTGATACTTTAGAGTTAAATCATACACCTACTAGGCTACTAACAAACAGCACTGGGTCTGCGGTCTACCGCAGGTAGATTGCCTACCTGATAATGTACTGCTACGAATCAGAATTTTTATTCCAGGCAACAGAAAAATTAAGAAACATTTTGAACACCATACACCAAATATTAAATAACGAATTGAACAAAGTTTGAGTCATATAGAGTTAGTACGGGCAACGAAGTGCACTGCAGGATCAGCTGTATATTATATGGATATAATATATTTCTTATACGATCTGCAGTGTTGAATGTTGATTATTTGAATTGGAGGAAAAACTTGAATTAATTTATAACTTTACTATGAAAATCAAAACAATCAAAACTATAATTGGATACATTTAAAACAATTCACTGTTGTAATATTACGGTATAAAAAAATTGTATTCGATTAAACATTTACGCATTGTACACAAAACAATATAATATTCTCCTTTTTATCCAACACGGTATTACACTTATGTTTATTTATGATAGCCAAGAGCCAACTATCATAATATAAATTTTATAGGTGTGCGGGTATACAGAGTGTCTCGTAGACCGTAGTTTATTTGTTTTTTAAAGTAAAAGTTAAGCTATCATAACAGCTTCCAGAATTATACTTACCTAAACGTTTTGAGTAAACAATATACGTATACACATTATAAATTATAATTTATATCATTATATTTATGTATATCAATATATCATTCAAATTTTTCATATTCAATGCATTCAAAACAGTTTAAAGTTTTTACCACCCAAAAAGTTGATGACGGACAGAAAAAAAAAACTCATCATCATCATTCAATCATTGTAAAACCAATACATCCAGAATCTAAAATTAAAAAAATTAAAAAAACATAAGAAAATAGGTGGGTAAGTGGATGTCGCTCTGCTGTACTGTAGGTTACAAGTGGGTCACTGTATAATGGATGGTATTAAATTTGAATTCAATGATACAATATCATTGTATAAGAAAAACGATTCTGAGCGAAGACGGTATGTCAGTCTAGGTTTAAGACAAATTATATACATATCTATGGTATTAAAAAAAAAATTGACCTATAATAAATTCCAAATTAATCATATCACATTATCACAATATCCATTAGGTAGGGGAGAGTGGGGCAGATTTGAATGCGGGGTACATTTGAATTTGTCTAATATAATTTGTTACAGATTATTTACATTCATAAAAATAATATTATAATAATCTAAGTTGGTGACAATATTTTGTATACCATATGTGATAATCAGGCATTTTCGAATAATTTTGTGATAAATAAAAATGATAATGTGATTTTCCGGCTTTTTTAAAAAAAAAATAGGTGTTTCCATAAGAACATTTTGGAAACTTAAATTCAAAATAATAAGTTTAGAATTAAATATACCTATTCAAAATATTGTTGCCTAGTAATACATTTAATGTACATACATTATTTATAATTATTAAAATTTATATTACGATTATTATTGATTATTTTGGCATGGGGTAGATTTGAATCTTCATTAATAGGGTGTAATAAAGTTTCCTCCTTTTTAAAATATCTATCTTATGGATGGAATATACTAGTTAACTGGATTTATGTCACAAGATGTGGATTTATCTATAAGAAAACTCAAAAATACTACATTTTCACAATAAAAAAATAAATTGACAAGAAAACATCTAAACATAATTGTAAAAAATTGTTATTATATTATATTGAGCTATTTTTATTATTAAAATAAATAAAAAGTTTAATTTAATTTAATATTTAACATTCAAATGTGGCTTTTAAGACACATATTCAAATCTACCCCCTGCACGTTCAAATGTACCCCATGGGTGGGGTACATTTGAATAAAAATATACTTCACTTCATAATTATAAATTAAATTGGTTATTTAATATATAAGGTTGTTATAAGTCAAATAGTATTCACAACTATCTAGACTACAGATTGTAATTATCAAATATAAAATTTGTCAAAAAATTAAAAATTAAAATAATAAAATGTAAATTTCATTCAAATCTGCCCCACTCTCCCCTACTTATAACACGTTATACATCAACATCAATAACAAATCCTGATACTATCATATATATATAATAGTACACTTTAGAAGTTTCAAGTAGGTACCCACGAATAATATTATATAATCACAACAAAATAACTAGGTTTTTTAATATGTAATTTCGTCCAAATTTGAACATAAAATGACTATAAAAATAAACTGTGATTGTATATTTTTTAGATTTTTCGGTAAGAGAATTAACTACTTACGTGGAATCTTGTTTTAAATTTTCAATCCTTAGCTATAAAAACTGAACATTTTATAATTTATTAATTACGATGATTAATAATTTTCGAGATTTTGAATAATTCTGTCAAAATTCGATGTTAAAATGCTTATAAAAAAAAACTGTGCCTATATATTTTTAATATTTTTCAACTGATATTGTAACAATATATCAGGAGGCTTGTATTAAATTTTTACACTTTTTGGCCCAACAGATAAAACTTAATTGATATTTATAGAAAAAAAACTAAAAATATTGAAAACTGAAAATGTCCGTAAACGGCTCAAAAAGAGTCAAAATATTTTCAAAATTGTATGGTGTATAGGAAATGCTAATATAAACATTCAGTGAAATTTTCATGTATCTACAGTAATTCGTTTTTTAATTACAACAAAAAAGGAAATTGCCACATGAGAAATCGAGTGATTATCCATTGTTGTAAAAATTTGAATTTCAAACGCTCATAAAAATTTAATTTGACTTTCCGGTAGAGATTTTTTTATTGATAAAGGTAGACAATCTTATGAGTAATCTTGTATTAGATTTTCAAATCTTAGATTTAAAAAGAAAAATTTGTACGAATTCTTAACTCAAAATAATTTGCTAATTTTCGTGATTTTTCCATATTTTGTCAATTTTTGAACTTTAAATGCTTATAAAAAAAAATTGTGACGAAGGATTTTTAATATTTTTCATCTGCCTTTGAAACAATATATTAGGAGCCTTCTATTAAATTTTCAAGCTTTCGCAACCAACAAATAAAATTTTATTGATATTTCTAGAAAAAAAACTAAAAAAAAACTAAAAATGAAAATGTCCCTAAACTGTTCAAAATAAATCAAAATATTTTGAAAATGTTATCGTGTATAGAAGATGCAAATATAAACAACCAGTGAAAATTGCATGTACCTACGGTCATTTGTTTTAAAGTTACACCGAAAACCAAATTCAATTTTCTGAAAAATCAATTTTGCGTAAAAATTCCCGTTTTTCCTTAAATTTTGACCTCCCCAATGCACCAACGATATTCACTTTCCAATTGAAAAAGATACTGAAGTCGAAAATCGAAGCATTATTTCGACTACTTATCGTGTACACAGACACAAAAAAAATAAATAAAAAATTAAAAAAAAATTAAAAAAAAAAAATTTAAAAAAAAAATTAAAAAAAAACACACATCATTGTAAAATCAATACATTCATCGTTTCACTCAGAATCTAAAAACACACATCATTGTAAAATCAATACATTCATCGTTTCACTCAGAATCTAAAAAATATAAAAAAATTTTAATTTGTTGCTACTCGGAAATTTGTTAACAAATATAGCTGTTGCCAATGACCCAAATCAATCATCATTAAGGTTGAGTTCTTCAAGTACAACCAAATAATACTTAGGGCCGTTCTTACAATGTTCGGTTAAAGTTAACCGACACTTAACCGGCCGAATTCTGCTGGTTAAGTGTCGGTTAACTTTAACCGGACATTGTAAGAACGGCCCTTTGTTGTAAATAGATCTACTGACTAATATTATGTCCCTATGGTAACCTAGGACCTACTTATTAAGCTCGGTTTATTATTAACTCATCAAATTGCATCATACATACTATTTTTTTCTAAGTATGCAACAATTTAAGTAGCCAGTAATAATGAAGTATAATAATATTAATAAATAATAACCAAAACAATTTGTATTTTTATATTGCCCCGTCAATCGGTGTTACCAACATAAGTTTGTTTTGGTTCAGCCCAGATTCCTTGTTATCGCATATTTTGTGCTCTTATGCGTCGCTGTAAAATGGCGGTTAAAAAATATAACTGATAATGCCAAATACCAATATAATAGCTTTTAACTCTCGTCTCTCACGTTTTGGAATTAATACAATTTAATTTAATTTTGTGTGTCTGTGAAGATAGCTCCTTCCTAGTTAGCTCCTATACCACTGATAAGAAAATGGTTGATACCAGCTATATTAAGTTGCATTTACTAAATTTCTTAGGGGCAACTAAAATTTAATTTAATTTTAATTATAAGCAAAAGACAAGAAAAAGACAGTTATCAATTTATTACAATCTGTATTGTATAATATATGTATTGTATATTATGTATTGTATATTATATTATAGTGTTTTATGTCCATATTCATTTATTTATAAGTACAATACAATTTATAGTAATAAATAAATATGAACAATATAACATAATTATTAAAGTAAGCTAACAATACAATAGAAAAAAATAGTAACAAAAGATTGCAGTACTATTATTTATAAAAACATTTTAAGAGAAACTTAGGTGCTTGTTACTAATGTACATCATATGGTGAATGGGATTATTTCCATAATAATTGGTGTTGTGAAATAGGACAACATAGTAAGAATTATACCTAGTTAAATAAGAAGGTAATTTAAAATGAGAAGGAAGAGAGGGAGCATCCACACGTCTATCAATCAGCTTGTGCACAAATACCGAATTAGCTTCAACTCTTTTATCTGCTAGAGACAAGAATTTGAGTTTATTCATCACTGGCCTATAACCATGTGATGGATGTGGAATTGGCAAAATAAATGACGCCGAAGAATAAAACGCCTAGGTATATTATAAATTAATTAGATTGTGCAGTCAATACCACTGCATGATGTTTTTGATTATTTGAAAATATTATTTATAGTTACATTTATTATTTTAACTTATAAATACCATGTATATGATAGTTACTTATAAATATTTCAAAATCAATCTTTCATTTCTTCCACAAACCATAGTGTCCAGAGATAAACCATTTATTATACTTATTTAAATCATTAGTTTGGAAGGCCTAATTTTTTTTATAATTGTATTATTATAATTAATCTGTAATATTTTTTTTTTAATAACACAAAAAACAATTTATTAAATACAATATTGTATGTATGTATATTTACAGACAAATTACCTGAAGATGGAATTATCACAACAAAAATCTCCAATTATTCAAGTAATAAGTACATAATGTGGTTAAAATAATTATTTGTTTAGTTTTATGTTTTTTTTTATAATTTTATAGATGTATTATATTTATTGTAAAAATTACATACCTAAATAACCAAAAGAATTTTAAAATCATCTTTATACCACTTATGTAACTTGCAAATACATTTATAATAAAAATATAATTGTTAATAAAATAAAGTGTACAAATATTTACACTAATTTGTTTACTTAAAAAACCAAAGCATGTATTGATATAATTCATTTTTATTTATTAATTCATCATAAGTAACATTGTGATTCAATGTTCAATGGGTTTATATGTTTAAAATATTTATCATTTAACATTTAATCAACACAATGTTAAATAAATATAAATACCTATTAACATATTCAACCCCCCCCCCCCGGCCACAGCCATAACTTACGTACACTACTGTTTAACATTATTTAGGTACATCATTATTTGCACATATTTTTGATATATTTAAAATTATACCTTAACACTACCTATATAATATATTGTGGTTCACAATTTCGATTACTTATTTGTGCCAACAATATATTATTAATGCAAATTTCCAAATCCACCCATGAGGTATTGCATTTAGATTCGTTTCTTTTAAGATTTTTAAAGCGGTAAAAAGATCCCCTGTAGGCCTAAAAACCCGCATTTCTTCTTTTTTACACCTAAACTATATTACACACATATAATAATATGTATAGTAAACATTTTATATACAAACAAAACTGTTTGCAATTTCATTATTAATTACTACAACTATATTCCAGAAGTTTTCCATGACAAACTCATTTAATCAATAAACCATAATACCCAATTATTATTAGCTATTACACTGCTCATAGAGTAATACATCAAAGACATATTCTTAAATAAAATTGAATATGATTGCCTTACATTTCCTCAAAATTAAATGAGTGGAATTATTATAAACGCTTGATTGAACTCTGTTATATAAGTGACTCAAAGTTGGACAAATCAATTTTTAATTAGTCTTACCAACAAAAGTTATACAAAAATAGTTTGAACTTTAAATATAAGTTAATTAAAAAATAATTACTGTGATAATGTAAAATTAATATAAGATAATATAGACAATTTTACTATTTTTTTTTTTTAAATTTAAAGTTTTATCCAACTTTAGTCATTTTCTATTTAAAATAAAAAATTGTTTTAACAATTGATGACGCTGTTATTTCCTCAAAACTTATGAGTGGAATTTAAAATCATAATTTGTCACTATAACATAATTTTTTGAATACATCTTGATGCTCGTATTTCCTCAATACTAATTGAGTGGAATTTAAATATCAAAGAGTCATCGCTTTAAATTTGATAGTTAATAAATAAAATACAGTAAAAAATTTATGAATGTTATAACATAGACATTAATTATGTTTATGAAATTTATTTTTAGATACATTGATTTGAGCACAGTCCACAAACCCAATCTGGGTTTTCAAATTCTTCTTGCTCAATTGCAGGTAAACATGAGATATGCAGCCATCTAGTACAAGACCCACACTGAACCATTGTACTATCGATTTCACAATTATAATTTTGTTTAAAACTACCTTCGTCTTTTCCACAAATTAAACAAATGTTCTTCACTTTGAACTTGATAGTATCAAGTCCTGTAGGTAAGAACGATAATTGTTTGGATCGAAAACATTAATTATTCTTTTATTACTCATTAATTGATTTGCAAAGTACAACATAAATACACCGCAGTTAAATCCATCATCTTGATATGGTATTTGGACAAACATATCTTTCCATTCTTTGATAACACCTATGTTTTGCTTTGGTTTCCACATTTTAGACACACCACATAAAACATTAAGAACTCTATCCTTCCAGTAATTTCTCTTCTCGATATTGTTATGCACGCTTTCTATAGAATTTAAATAACTTACTGTTTTTTTTATAAAATCTACATAGATCAAAGTCCAATGGTTTTTTTCCAGTAAAGGTATTAATAAGCTTGATGAATCAATTCATTCAGGTCTATCAGCTGTAGAATTTTCAACACTTCTACCGAGATTGAACATATAGTATGATTGATCTGGACTCACACAGCCTAACTGCTGTCTCTTCTTAGTGATCCAAGACCTTGAATTTCTCTCCAAAAATATCTGAAACAAACACCATATTTCTTTATTATGTAACCAAAGCATACTAGTATCGCCTTTAGGGTTTAAATTTAAAAAATCCAAAGACGATATTTCTATCTCTTCGTTTTCAAAAGAAATTTGCGATACCACATATTTATCAACTCCACAATAAGGCTTCATGTAATACATTGGATCTTTCACCAATTTGTTTTTACGGTATAAGTTATAATTTCCTGTTGGAGACTTATCAGTGGACGATTCCCATACAACTGCGTGCCATAAGTGTCTGATGGAATTTGGGTAGTCAAAGCCACGGGTGAAGTATTAACAACAGTTTTATTTATATTCTCAATGACTCTTGGACTTGTACTATTTTCTCTTGTTAATACACAATCATGATCACTGATGTCACTGAGGTTATCAAATAATTGTTCACCTATATCCAAACTGTGCACAATTGGTTGATCTGTTTGACTGAAAACAGTGAGATGATCATTATTAAACTCATCTCGTTTTGAATGTAATATTATGTTGGCACTGTATATTTAATGACAAACAATTTTGTTGGTTTTCACCATAACTTTTGCCTAAAATTGTATTATTGTTTCTCAAGAATGCTGGACGTTTTCCTTTCTTCCTCCAAGTTTCTGGAGTATTTAAATGCAGGTTGTCCTCGTCACAATCAGCTTTTTTTTTTTATGGCACATATACGTCTAGGTATTTGTAATTCAACCTGTCTAAAGCATTGAGCTTCATATTGGGTTATATTTTCAATGAACCTACCACATTTCATTCTTCTTTTGCCTGCTAAAATATGATTTTTCACTAAATTAAACCAACTTTCTACTGATGCATTACTCTGGCGTTCTTCCAGATGAACAAGAGTAGTCATAACTTTTGTCCACAGAGGTATGTATGGCACATTTTCAATAAGGAAATGTAACAAGTACTCTTCTGAATACATACTATTAACATCTAGGTGATTATGATTCTGTGAGGAAATACTTACTATTTTTTTCACACTGTCAAATATCTGTTTAAAATCATGATAAAATGCAGATTTCTTTCGTTCGGCATAATACAAGGTATCAGCGGTTTTACCACAAGAGTAATTTTGATCGTCATCAAACTTTTCAATTTCATACTCAACTAATCCGTGGTTTGTTTTTAGGTATGTTTTCATTTCCATACTTACTGCTTTACACATTTCTGTTGACTTGTTTGACAAGATCATAGTCGACAGCAATTCAAACCAATGTTTGATTTCTTCATAATTGTTCATTTCAAACACTAATCCAACACATCTGGCTATGTAAAACGCTGTTTTTTCATCATCTGGATAATTCCGTTTTATATGGTTCAGAATATTTTTAACATAATGGTTTGTACAAGAAGTAATAACTACTGTGCTAGAAGACAATGTTTCTCTTCCAGTTAATATTCTATGACACATATCCAGATATTCAAATATTGTTTCCTTACTATTCCATGCTTTAGAAATACCATGCATAAAAGCCCAACTGAAATCAGTTACAACATTTTTGAAAGGCAGCCAGATACTTGGATCTTTTGCAATTACTAGATCTTTGAAACATTTTAACCATTTTGTTACAGTTTCTCTATCATGTGTTGCACTGACCATATCAGTTATTGGGCATACGGTTTCAATTTTACCTATACGCACTACACAAGCATAATAATAAATAGTTTGTTTTGTTGAGCTCTGAGGGGGCCTAACAACTGATCCTGTTGAATCCACATGAATAGTTGTTAACACACCTTGTTTAAATACATTTTGAACTATTGCCAACTGCTGTTGGCTTGCCCATGTTACATTGAATGGCTCTTCTATACTTTCGAGAACTTTCATATTCAACCTGGGATGTTCTTTGGCCATTAAGACTACATCAAAGTGATCATTTCGGTTGAAATCCCCTTTCAACTGTTGTTCACTATTCAGTTTCCTTAACATCGAAGGAGATTTAATTGTTTGCAAATTTCCACATTCCATTAATTTAATAGGTGAAACTGATAATACACATTCCTGTCTATACTTAAAAGCACTTTTCTCTTTAATTTTTTCAGCAATAATTTTTCGCTCAGCTCCCCTAATTTGAGAAGTGTATCGAGCATCTGGTTTATGATTAAAGTTTTTACTCGTACTGTAAACTTCAACAACTGCTTCTTCACCAGTAGGCAAAATGTGTAGTTTGAACTTCTTACAGTCACCATGTTTACAATACATCTTCAGCTTCATTGATTTTTCAGTCTTAATGTATTCTAGCTTTTTAATATACAATATACAAGTGTTATTCACTTCTTGAAGATGTTTCCTGATAACACCAGGATACCTGAAATATAACAATAAAACATTAGTATAGTTTCTGAGGAAAGGCTAATTATTGTACATAACATTACACTAAAATAAAAATTAATTATTTTTTAGTTTACTATTGATAAATTGTATTTACATATCTACTTAAATTATGTACACTTTTCCAAAGGTGGGCATTAACTATGTAAAAAGTTATAGTTAAGTTAAAACGTCAACTTGCGACACGTGTTTAACTTGGGGCAAAAATATTATCTTTTAGTTTTACCTTCATAACTCAATTAATTAATGTGATGCAAATATTCTGTTGTTATCTTAACAATATTTAAAATCACTTTGGTAGTGATGCAGAATCAAATATGATACTTAAGTATTAATTTTTATTAATTCATCTTATGTTTAGTATCTATCGTTTTTAAAAAGTCCGAAAACTTACACTAATACTCATTGAATGAGACGTTTTATATAAAAATTGATAATAAAAAATATGTTCAGACATGTGTTAAATTTACTAGTCCATATTATAAATTATTATAATCGTGCACACATTTCTGTACATTGCGATTTACTTATTTAGTCCAACTTGTGCCACTATTATTCATCCATGGTCAAAGTTATAATTAGGATAAATTTAAACAAGTCCATTCTATCTAAACAAGACTAAACTTTATACAATTTAGTCTAAATAGTACATACAGTTATATTTTTAATTTTGTACAGATGGGTGAATGTCTGAGAAAAATTAGAGAAAATTTTAAGAACAAGAATGTAATTATTATGTTTATATGTTAATATATACTCACTAGGTACAAAGTATATTCGTACTTTACCTACTCACTAGGTACAAAGTATATTCGTTAAATTCAGAACATTGTCTAGAATTTTTTAAAAATTTAGAATAGTGCCCCAAGTTGGTTTAAGTAAATTATAAAATAAGAAAAACATGAATGCCCCATGTTGTCAATATTCGGTACAACATGGGGCAAGCAGAAAAAAAATAAAAAAAATAGAAGGAATAATTGTTTTGCTTCAAATGCAACCAAAATGAATAAATCAAACCTTAACTAAAAAAAAATGATATATTGAAAATACCTCTAGAATAATTAATCTTAAGTTATTTACAATAGAATTTCAAAACTGCCCCAAGTTAGTTAACTAGTTATTTAATTTTCTTATTGACTTATGAACTTAACTAGTTAAATTGAAAGTTTATTAACTTAACTTTGCTCAGTTTATTTAAAAATAATCCATCAAGTTATATTATTTTTAATTTTTGTTGTTAAGGTGTTATACTTGAAATATTAATACTAAAATAAAAATAATCCAATACTATAATATTATACAAACATTTCTGTTATTTTTTTGATAAAAGAATCGTGTTAATGGATAAGTATATTTAATTAGATTAGTTAGGCATAATAGTATATGGATTAAAATTTCTATTTGATAAAACAAATTTATATTTATTAAATTATTAATAAGGGTGTGTTGGTATAATTTAATATTTAATAAACATGTTAAGTAAAATAGGTATTTACACTGTACATTACATCAAAAGTTCAATAAAATTGTTTATTATAATTTTGGAAATTAGAAATAAAGCTGTCACTCTTTATGCGATCAACATACTAGGTAATTAAAAAATGTAGATTAACTTTTTTTAAACTGAGTTAAGTTAATATTTTTTTCCATATTAACTTTTATCTTATTGAGTTAAATCAATAATGTATTAACTGTTAACTTTTAACTTATCGATATTGTGTCCTCTTAACTTAATTTGAGTTAATTATTTTCATTAACTTGCTCCCCTTTGCAATTTTCATGATTGTCTTCTCTAATATAATCTCTCTAATAATTATAAGTAATTCATGCAAACAAGAAATTTCAGTTTATACTGTCAAAACAATTTGGCGTTTGATAAATGGTTTATGATTATACCTTTTTAATAATATTTTATAAAGGTATACTATGAATACTTAAGTGGACGTTACACCGACACATTTGTTGTCTCCATCTTACAAGTGCCTAACATCTGTTAGTTTAAAAATTAGAGTAAATTGAGGTCTTGTAAAATTTAAAGGTAAGATTAATAGGTACCTAGGACATCTCATAGACCTTTTGTTGTTTTTTAATTTTAAATCAAGTTATGAGTATTTTAAAATTGTATATTGTTTCTAGGTCTTCAAATAATTATACTCGCTTTAAAATTAAAATATAATAAAAACCCTATGAGACGCCCTAGATGATAATATTACCTTTAAATTTTATAAGAGGTCAATTCAATCTAGTTTTTTAACAGAGCTAAACGTAATCTGTTGAGCGTACAATTTGCTATGTTAGGCACTTGTAAGATGGAGACAATAAATGTGTCGGTGTAACAACCTTTTCATTCTAGTACCGAAATTTATATTGATCATTAACATATATTATTTAGTATTATGTTATTGTTATTGTAGTACACAATTCGCTTATTTTTATTTATATTATTATTGTTGTTCTTTTAGTAGGTATTTAAGAATAATATTTTGTAAGTTATTTAATTGTGTTCCGTACCATATTTAGATTATTTTTAATTATTAATATGTTTTTTAAGATTTTTTATTATTTATTAAATTTATGGTGTTAGTTATTAGAATATTTATTAATAGTATATTAGAGGTCATACATTTTGGCGTCGGGAAAGTGGCGTCCCCATCGCCCAGGGCACTTAAGCTCAGTGCTCTGCAGTAGCCCTACCCTGACCTTAATTGGTTGGGGTAGTCTGGTCCTCCAGGTTGGGGGTTAAGCGAAGGGCCAACGACCCTTCCTTGTAAAAAAATATTGTTAAGAAACCAAAAACCACTAAGCCTCGGAAATCTTTTGATAATTTGGATAACAGAATTGGTAACCGGACCGGAAATGCTGGAATTTTGAGATTTGGAACATGGAATATCAGAACTCTGTATAAACCAGGTTCTTTACAATGCGTATTAAAGGAAATTAACCGATACAATGTTGATATAGTGGGTTTGCAGGAGATTAGATGGCCAGGATCGGGCAATCTCAAATCCCAAAATATGACAGTGTTCTTTAGCGGAAAGAACAATGGAAAACACGAGAATGGGGTTGGTTTTGTAATCAAGTCATCCATGTCGAGATTAGTAAAGAAATTTGAACCGATCAATGACCGAATATGCTACATAGTATTAACTGGGAGAACATTTGATATAGTGATTGTCAATTGTTATGCCCCAACGGAAACAGCAGATTGTGAACTAAAGGATCTTTTTTACGATGACCTTGATAGAGTACTTGACAATACCCCTAGAGAAAGCATAAAAATAGTAGTAGGAGATTTTAATGCTCAAGTAGGGCGGGAGAATATTTTCAAACCAATTGTGGGCAAAGAAAGTTTGCACCAAGAAAGCAACGATAATGGTATGAGATTAATTAGTCTCTGCACAGATAAAGGGTTGGTAATAAGCAGTACGCAGTTCCAACGAAAAGATATATATAAACATACTTGGATTGCCCCAGGTGGCCAATACAAAAGCCAGATAGATCATGTAGTGATTGAAAAAAGATTTAAATCTAGTATAAATTCCGTAAGAAGTTATAGAGGAGCGGATGGCGACACTGACCATTACCTGGTTATTAGTTCATTAAAAGTGAAACTGTCGAGACAATGGAATATGAACCAAAAAGGAATAAAGAAAAATGCTCGATTAGATATGGACAAAATAAAAAACCAGGAAGAAATAACTGCCTACCATAATAATCTTAACAATATCTTGGAATCAAATAAACTGGATACGGAGCCTGCGAGTGAAAAAGGGTGGAATATCATCAAGGAAGCTGTTAATAAAGCGGCCTATTTGTTTAAGAAAAAAACACAAACCAGAGAGAAGCCATGGTTCGATGACGAATGTAGAGACGTTACAGAAAAGCGAAGTAAAGCTAGACAGGAAATGATCCAGGACCCAACGCCGGAGAATGTGGAAAGATATCAGGATCTCAGAAAAATTGCAAGTAAGAAAATAAGAAACGTAAAGAGAGAGTATGAAAAACAAAAAATAATAAGCATAGAAGAACACAGAAGGAATCCACGGCTATTTTTCGGGAAATGCAGATCTATCAAGGAGGTTTTTAAAGCCAAAACCAACATATTTAAAGATGCCCATGGCTGTTTGATTACAGAGGAGTCAAATATAGCTGAAGAATTCCGGAAACATTTCAAAGAATTACTGAGTACTACTAACGAGGATGTACACCCAGAGGAATATCAAGAACATACCACTAACTACTCGGTACAGCCAGAATTACCAGAACCAGAATATGAAGAAATAACACAGATAATTAAATCTCTAAAAAATAATAAGGCACCGGGGGAGGACAATATTAATGCGGAACTAATTAAAACAGCTAACCCGAAATTAATATCAAAGATTTGGCTATTGATCAAAGAAATATGGGTAAGTGATAAAGTCCCGAACGACTGAAAAACAGCGATCATTTGCCCGATATATAAAAAAGGAGACCCGATGGAAACATCAAACTATAGAGGAATCTCACTTTTAGACACCTGCTATAAAGTTCTGTCGATAGCAATCCTGCGAAGGCTTGAAGTCTATACTAACGACATAATTGGAGACTACCAAAGCGGCTTTATGAGAGGGAAATCTACAACATATCCCATTTTTAGTATCAGACAATTGTTAGAAAGGTACTATGAGTATGGCAGAGAAGTGCATCTTTGCTTCGTGGACTTCAAACAGGCGTACGACAGTATTATAAGGAGAAAACTATGGGAAGCACTGGAGGAATTTGGTATACCAACCAAACTAATCCAGCTGATAAAAGAGTGCAATACCGAAACAAAATGTAGAGTAAAATTTGCAAATACACTGTCAGAAAGTTTTGAAGTCAGGACTGGCCTAAGACAGGGAGACGCGCTTTCTCCAATACTTTTCAATTTGGCTTTAGAAAAAGTAATTAGATCTCTCCCTGCTAGACAAAATATGGAAATTCTGGAACAGAACACTATTTTAGCATACGCAGATGATATCGTAATAATTGGTAGTTCTCGAATTGATGTGGAAATGAGAACTGCAGACCTAATCAAAGCAGCTGAACCTATAGGGTTAAAAGTCAATCAAGAAAAGACCAAGTACCTAGTAGTATCAAGAGAAGAGAGGGCTCTGGATGATATGCTAGTGGATGGATATGTATTCCAACAAGTAACAGATTTCAAGTATCTAGGAACTAATATAAACAACCATAACAATATGCACAACGAAATCAAATTGAGAATTGCATCAGGAAACAAGGGATATTATGCACTTGCGAAATTGTTTAAGTCGAAATTTTTGTCCAGGAAGTCAAAAGAAAATTTATATTCCAGTTTTTTACGACCGGTCTTGACGTATGGCTGTGAAACTAAAGGAGATGAGGAGAAGTTAAATATATTTGAAAGAAAAGTACTACGTCGAATATATGGCCCAGTATTTGAGAATGGGGAATATAGAAGAAGAACTAACCAAGAAATATACCAAATTTTCAATAAACCCATTATAAGTTCGTATCTAAAAAGCAAAAGGTTAGAATGGGCGGGTCATATTTGAAGATCGAACGGTATTGCAAAAAATATTTTCACTGGAAAATTAAACGGTAAAAGACCTAGGGGACGACCAAGACAGAGATGGGAGGACAGAGTGAAAACGGATCTCACGGAAATCTCAGAAGAATTAATAAGGATTGAAGATAGCGAAGACAGAGATAGGTGGAAAGAAGTGGTTGAGGCAGCGAAGGTCCTAAACGGACTGTAAAAGCTAAAAAGAATAAGAAGAAGAGGTCATACATTTTATTAAATAAAACTATATAAGCTAACAATATCTATATAAATTATTTTTGTGATGATTTAACTATTGTTAATAAAATGTTCAACTTTTTAAGACAAATTAATAGAGTAATAAATCAAACAAATTAAATACAGTATAAGTAGTTCTATATATATAAATATAATATTAAGCAAATTTAAATAAGTTTATGTATACCTTTTTATATTTAATTTTCCGTCTTCAAATATATGATTCTATTCATCTTTTGGAATTATAAAGTCCCTTTCTTTGAAGTTACATTCATAATATTCTCCTTTAGTGTTTAGAGAAACACATTCTTAGAACCTCGTGGTAAAAGCTCCCCAGGGCTTTTATTAAAGTGTCTATCATTTAAACGTTTTAACGGACTCTTTATAGGACTAATAAATTTGTCTCTCGTTTTACCAGTGTTTCTGAGTAAATCAATTGAACTATTACATTCAAACAATGAAGTTCCAGTTATATTTGCATGGAATAATTTTCTTCTAGGAGTTCCTGCAACATTTCTTTGAGTAGGAGTCACAAACACACAATTTGACTCTTTAGGACTTTGTTCCAACAATACAGTATCATTAGAAGTGTCCAACATATTCTCTACACTGGACGAATAGATAGATGTAACTTCCATAATATCCTCATTTCTTTGTATAAAGTGAATTGTATAAAGTTTCATCAACAACAGATAACTGTTCTGCATTGGAACCACACATTACCTTTTTCTTAGGAGTTTTTTCATCTGTAATTAAATTTTCCACCTGTGATATTTTCCCCTTAATATCGCTGTTGCAGTTGTATGTTAATAGTTGATCATTAAGACATTCCACAATATCAATAACTTCATTTCGTTTTGTAGGAGTGATAAATTCATCAACAATCGACTCCTCGAGATTTGGTTTCAACAATAAAGATCCATGATCAGTCATCTCCTTTACTGTAATACTTGTCTCCATTAACCTAGAACTTGACAAAAAATCATCACCAACAGACACCTGCCCAATATTTTCATATAACATTACCTTTTCAACTGGTGTTTTTACCTTTTTACTGTCCTGTTTAAAAATACGACGCAAAGCTGAAGTTACTTTATAATGATTTTTCAATGATTGTTCTTTCCATTTATCGGCATTCCATACTAGTCCTAACCTCTTGCAAATTTCAATTACAATTTCAGAATCTATGCGATTCACTTCAAATGGTAGCTATTCAGTACTGCCCTCACTTTGTTAGTGAAATTTTTTTTTTCTGGTTCAAACTGATTGTATAATTTCAATATATCATTCCTCCTGTCTACTAGTATCTGAAATCAAATATAGTGTTTATTATTATATACTAAAACTGATGTACAAAATATGGTGGACATAGTGCCACCATCATAGTCCAACCAAGAAGTTAAGCTATTTAGGATTTGAGCATTTTATTATTTATGGAATTATCCCTAAACAATGTACATGTTAATTTGCATGTTGCAAAGTTGGAATTTGGGAGATTTAACTCAGTTTCAAATAAGCACAGAGTACAGACTTGTGTGGCTACATTTTTTTGACTCTTCAAACTGCCAATAAATAAGTGTAGCTACATAGGTACTGAAAAATGTATAAATAATACATTCTCAAACAGAACATTTAATATATAAAATATTAAATAACGGATATATTGAATTGTGGAACGCGATGCCGTTGTCGTGATAATACTTCAAAATTCTAGCAGTTATAATACAAATTGATTTATCACTGTTTACGGTATACCTAGGTAAACCTTAAAATGTTTAGACACAGCAGTGTCACATAATGTAAACATTACCATCATAAAGATAAAATATGAAATAACCAACATTTAATAAATCGATGACAGGATAACGCATAAATTAGTACTAATTATAGGTAACCTTAAAGGTTACTTATAAACATAGAAAAAATGATTCTGCGTAAATGCGGTTTGTTCATGTCGCGCATTGGCCAGAGGGAGAAAACATAGTGCGCTGACATCCTATTAAACAAAATAAAGTTTTAAATTATATTACCTACTTTTTTCTTATATCAATAATAGTTTACATTATTAAAAAAAGTTATTTTTCAGTATTATTCATTTAAAATTATATTAAATATAATATTAAATTAAATATAATTTTAAATGATTTAAAAAATGTCTTGAAGAAGAATTTTTTTATGAAAAAGAAAATCGAAACGATAGTAATTTTGTGGTCTGATTTATTTTCCAAAATAAATTAAAACGGACTTTTTTTCTGACTCTTTTTTGGCGATAGAAGTCGGTAATAACTGATAATTAATAACCTTAGATTATTTAATTATTATGAGTCACGACTAGTGATGTTCAGACTAGAATTCAGAAATTTTATATTTAAGAAATTTCTATAATTTAAAAATTAAAGTGTATTTTTTGAAAGAACTCTTTTTTTTTACTTAGGACGAGTAAAAATTAGAAATATTCATTGGATTTTGAATATATTTTATAGGCTTTAACATAAATGCATTATTAAAATTAAACCGCACAAATTGATTTTATTAATTTAAATATAATTAATAAGTGTTAATCATAATATTTTTAATATTTGTGAGGTAGTATAGGTGGCATTCGTAGTATTGCTATTTTATATTTTTTAATTTTTATCACAATACAATTAATGTAAATACAAATTTCCTAGTCGTATCAGTAGTGACGACTATTACATTTTTCAATAATTATGCTAAATATTTAATTCGTATTCGTATAATATTCAACTGGGCTTTCTGTTGGGCTTCAAACTGGGCTTCTAACTGGGCTTCTTCTACTACACTAGTGTCATACAATGAATTAGCTACGTTCAAGGGAGATGTACCTTTTTCGTCAATAAATTACTTAGCTACCTATTTAATACGTTAATACTCATGATAATAATTCAATAATGCCCTATAAATACAATAATAACTTTAATAATGTGACCTTTAATAAATTAAATAAACTTCAATAATACTTTAAAATAAAAGCGCCATCAATAAATCAATAACTTTAATAATATTTCAATAATAAAAATGCCCTCAATAAATCAATAAACTTCAATAATACTTCAATAATAAAATGCCCTCAATAAATTCAATAAACTTCAATAATAATTAATAAAATATGCCCTCAATAAATTCAATAAAATATGCCCTCGATAAAATTAAAACGTTTTACACCATTACACTTATAGTCAACTACTTAGAATTATCTAATATGTCCTAATTATGTTGCATATGCCTATGTAACAAATTAAAATAATTATTCACTCACAATAATGCTGTGTTCCTGGTTGCTGAACATGTTGACGGTGCTGATGGATTTGTTGGTACCGCTACGTGATTTATTTGTTTTTGATGGTTCTTCTTGGAGTTGTCTTCTCGGAAGAGTGATCAGTTCTTCTTTGTTGACGGTAGCCTTTGACGGGTTGCCTCCTTTGAAAGAAATCCTACTTCGACTGCGCCAGTGTTACGAACGGCCCTTCAGCTGTTGCTCTTTTAAAATAAAATATAGTCAATTTAAAATATGAATCAATTGTACTTTATTAAAACCAATAATAATTAATGTAGTCGTGGTGAAATTGCAGCGTGGTGAGTTGACTCGTTGTAGTAGTTGATAATCTCCGTGTAAGGCTGTGTGCAATGGCTGGTGCATAAGCTGCTGTCTCGGTCTTGGCGGCTCTGGTACATCTAATTCGTATTGGGGCCCTGGCCTCTATATATACGAATATACGAAGGCGACGCCCTTTGAATTGAGCGGCGCGTGGCATGTAGGCGCCCTTGGGAAGTTGCTGTGGTTCAAAGCGTCTATTCTAGCTATGACCACTTTTGGGTGCGGTCGACTAGGCCGCTTTCTACATAAGTAGTTCTTGTTATTATGAGCGTTGTACATGAATTACGTAATCCCATTACATTATTGATATTTTTAGAAAAAAAACTAAAAAAAGATGGAAAATGAAAATGTCTCTAAACAGTTCAAAATAAATCAAAATATTTTTAAAACGTTATCGTGTATATAAAATTCAAATATAAGCAACCAGTGAAAATTTCATGTATATACGTTCATTTCTTTTAGAGGTACACCAAAAACCAAAATCGATTTTTTGGAAAAAAGATTTTGCGTAAAAATTCCCGTTTTTCCTTAATTTTTAAGTTGTTTTTCCCGGCGCTTGTGAAAACTACTGGAAAATTTTTACTTTCGACCCCCCAAAGTACCAACTAGATTCACTTTCCTATCAGAAAAGCTACTGGTGAAGAAAATCCAAGAACTTTTACTGTCCTAAAACGTGATGACAGACACAAAAAAAAATAAAAAAACACACATCATTGTAAAATCAATACATTCATCGTTTCACTCAGAATCTATAATATAGGTAATAAAAATAATATAAATAAATAACTATAAATAATTTTTGAAAAATTAAGAACAATATTTTATGCTACTATATTAATACACATTTTATGTTGGTATAATTCTGTAAAAATTAAATCCCTGAAATAAAATATTACGTTTTCAAAACTTCAAATATTACTTATGATTGTTGTGTGAGGTGTAGTGTACACAAATATATAAAGTATACAAATATTTTGAGTGATCGATACGTCAAAGAATACAGTTCAAAACATAGTAGGTATATAAAAATATTATAAAAAATTTAAAATATAGGTGGTAAATGGTAATATCAATAATAATAATAACTATAATCATAATAAAAAAATTATCAAACAATAATTTATTGAATTTTGAATGTATTATAGCACCTACTCACAGTAAAAACACAAGGTATACAAATATTTAGTAGGTTATAATATAGTAGGTATACAAACATTTTATACGAAATATAGGTGGTAATAATAATGATAATAAATAATAATAATAATTATAGGTACCTATATTTTGTATAATATTTTTGTATACTATGTTTTTAACTGTATTATTAATTGACGTATCGATCATTCTAAATATTTTTATAATTTTTTAACAATATAATATAATATAATATAATATACGTATTTGTCATTAAATATTAATTATAGATACTAATTAACGTTCAAAATATATTTGTTCAACCATTTGCATGTGATTGTGATTTGTGAGTAATATTGTAGCTGGGGATTTTTTTTCCGGGGGATTTTTTTTCTGATTACCCTTCAAAACATTGAATTTCAAACAACTGAACGTCAACATCTTGAACGTCAAAATATTGAACACCCAAATTGTGTGTAAAGTGGTTTAACCGTTCAACAGCTACAGCATCATTGCATTGGCGTAATTTGGTCATGTTTGTGGGGGGGGGGGGATTTAAACATCTACATATAACATATCCCCCCCATCACCCACAAAAAAAAAATTGTTTATATCATAAAAACCTCTCAGTTGCAACTATTGTGATCTGTAATTTGTATAATGTAAGTATAGGGTAGGTAAATGTATAAATGCATTCATATATAAAAATAAATAATTACATAGGTATTAAGTTTTAAATGTACTTTTTCGAGTACGTAGATTCGTGGAATAATCTGCGAAGACGTAAAATACTTAAAATTGCAAACTTCAAAAGGTTATAACCTTGGAAGTTGGAACTATAAGTCCGCCCGACAAATTATGATTGCACCATTGTACTTATCACGTTGAAACTTATAGATTTCTGAAAATAATTTTCAAAAATCGCTTGGGAGCTAAGCTGCATTTTCTATGTAGATTCGTGGAATAATCTGCTTATCTATGGGTAATATCAATAGGTACGCAAAATCCAGAACTTCAAAATATTATAACCTTGGAACTTAGTCTGATGACCGACAAATTCTGATTGTATCATTGTGCTTAACTCGAAGAAATAAACCTATATAGATATATATAGAAACATATAGAAATATATAGATATATATATAGAAATATAGATTTCCGAAAAAAATTCCCAAAAATCGAGTTAAACTGCATTATTTCAATGTTTTGTTGTTTCTATAATATATATTATATAAGTACGAGGGCGGTTCGGAAAGTAAGTTCCGATTTCGGTTTGTGAGAGGAGTGTGAGTAAAGGCATGGTGTCTGCGGCATCGTGTAAACCGTTTCAGTACGCTGTGGGGGTTGATCGGGTAATTCTGTACCCTCTAGTAATAAAATAAAATGGCTGCTCCTAGTGAAACTCCCATCGGCGCAATTGACAGCCCTGCTGACTGTGAAATGCGTGCTGTTATTCGCTTTCTTTGGGCGAAAAAAATTAAACCTTAAATATTGGTAGAAATTATGTAGAAAAATAGTTTAATGTATGCTCTGTAAGATGTATATCATAAAAAGTCTGAAAATGCATTGAGTATTTTTTTATATTAAAATCGCGGAACTTACTTTCCGAACCGCCCTCGTACTAATAAATAATAAGTATGTACCTACATAAATATGGTTTGCCAGTTTAAAAAAAAAGTCATGTGGGGGGATACGACACCCAAATACGACCCCCCCGCATCATTGGCTTACTATTAGGTCAATAAACAACATCTCATATTAATTAATAATTATATACAGTGTTGTTAAGACGATTTATTTATTTATTTATTTATCAATTTAACGGGCGAGCCCAATTACAATAGTATGTGGAACATAAAATAGTATGTACATAATGGTAGTTGTTGAATATAAATAGTATAAAATATATATATAATGGTTGGTGTGGAGGTATAAAAATATTTTAAGTGAATAAATTTCTAAGATATAAATTAAATGAACTCACAGAATAACAAATAAAAAGATCGACATTAAAATTATTTACATGTTGCATACATCTAATTAAAGGGGCGTTCTTACCATATAAAGTGCGCTGGAATGGCATATAAAAGGTGTCTCTCTGTCTAGTTGAATGACCAGGAACTAGAAATGATATATTTGACAAAAGATCAGGACAGTAAATATATCCATTTAATAGTTTAAATATAAAGCTAATATCGTTTTTAATCCTTCTGTTTTGAAGAGTATCAATGTTTAGATATAGTAACAATGGTTCATATGAAGTGTGAGGTAAACGTTTAATATTACACTTGATGGATATAAGTCTCAAGAAACGATTTTGAATCGCCTCAATAGAATAAATTGGACCTAGTGTGTATGGAGACCAAATTATAGAATTATAATCAAAAATTGATCTAACTAAAGCGCAATAAAGTGATTTTAGTGCTAAAGGATTATCAAAATTATTACAACTACGCATTATAAAGCCAAGCATTGATGACGCTCTATTCTGAATATGGACATGGTGATCATTGAATGAAAGAGAGGAGTCAAGATATCAAACGTATTCAAAAAGGGGGAATTTAAATATTTGGTGTTACCTGGGTTTAACATAACCTATTCAAAATACTTTACAAGTACCTACTTTTTGTAGTACCTATACTAAAATGCTTTTACGTTTATCACAAATTTATACTCAAAATTATTAATTCATTTTCCACCATACCGCACTGTTGCACCAAGGGGGCACTTGTACAGTTCACTGATAATTATCCTAGTGCGGGCTGGTACAAGTGTAGATGAAACACAAAATCTATATTATCACGGATATAATATAAAGATAATAATAATATGATATAAAATATTATAAATATTATAAGTAGTTAAGCATGTAAAAACGATTGCGAAGTCAAAATTTGGTGGTCAGACTTAGTTTTAAAGTTATACTTACTTGAAGTATATTTGTAGTTTTTTCATATAGGTAATTAAAATCGAAAACATCCCTCGACTTATTATGTAAAACTTTAAACTATCTTGGATGGGTCTTGAATATCTTGGATTTCAAATAGCTAAAACTTTAGAACTAAGTCCGACTGTCAAATTCTGACTTCACCATCGTTTTTAGCATGCTTAACTACATGTCTACATACAACATCAAACAAATTAAAAAATGGTGCTCGGTAAAACAGAAATATACAGCTGATTTTACCATCATTCTAAATTCGTTAAAATACGTAAATTTTTTTTTTCAAAATTCGTTATAGGTGCAGCTTTAGAAGGATATAACTTCCAAAAACCAAAATAATGATTTCCGCAATTTTTTTCTTTGCATCAATGTTCATAACTTTTTGAAATACGAATCTATTTGTTTAAAAAAAACAAATTCCGGGTATACCTAGCTAAAGTGAATTTATGCCATATTAGTATTGTTTTTAAAATTTAAATATTAAAAACATTCATTTTGAGGACTAAAATAAAGTCTTGTCATCAGTATGGAGTATACATGTATGCAGGACACGAGCTTTAACATTAGCAACCTCCATAAAAAAAATCCTAGTTCCGCCACTGTGTATGAATCTATATCTAGGATTTTTTTTAATAGGTAAGTGGTACCTAGGTATGAGCTATTATTTTAATGTACGTATGTACTTCACTTATTTTCTCAACCAAAAGACGTAGGTATTTAGAACACGGCCACAAATATGCTTACCTACCGCTACTGCTTAGATATCGATATGGATGGGAGAGTGGTTATCACCCTACATTTTTCTTACACTTAATATGGAAAAAGTATATTGTAATGTTTAATTACAATTTATAAAACATTCTTATATAAGTTTTTACGGTATTAAGGTCACTATACACTATACAGTCGATATCAGTGTCGTATTTACGGGGGGGGGGGTCCATGGGGTCCGGACCCCTCCCATTGACTCGTGTCTCGTACATGTTAAATGTTGTGCAGTTTTTACATGATTAAAAAACAAATTTTATCATATGATTTTACGGATTGTATACAAAATTTTCGAAGCTATAGTTATATCAACATTTTCAATAAATATCGTGATTATTTTTATCAGTTGGGTACCGAAAATGGTTGAAAAATACCAAATTCATTTTTTAATTCAAATATTTTGTAGTTTTGTACATTGCCAGTATCTACAACCACTCCAGAGAGATCTTTTTCAAACTTTTTAAGGTTGAAAAGCTATCTAAGATCAACTATGAAGTAGGTACCTAATGTACCTAATTAAGGAAATATTTATATAAAAGTTATAACATATAACTATATATTTGATTCTGAAGGATCTATTGGTTCTACAATGGTGTTTATTTTTTTTCCTGTATACAAAATTTCTTCCAAAAGGAGTGCTTCGATTTCAACATGTATAGACATATAGTAACTTATTTTTTAGAAAATTGGATCAAGATAGTACTTTAGAGAGGTCATTTTTCGATTTTCTCAATAGTTATTTAATGCCACTGTAAAAACCACCAAAAAATTACGAAAAACCGCTAAAAATGGGATTTTAATTTCTAACACTTTGTCTATCACCATAGAAAAAAATAAAAAATAAAAGTATTTCATTATTAATTCAACTTACAGGCTATAATAAATAATAACAATATAAAATATCCAGACTGACAAACCGTCTTCGCTCAGAATCGTTTTTCTTATATTATGATATTATATCATTGAGTCATTGAGTTCAAGTTTAATATACATTATTCCATTATACATTGACCCACTTGTAACCTACTGTACAGCAGCAGAGTGACATCCACTCACCCGCTTTTTTTTTAAATTTGTTTTGTACATATTATTATTTAATAATTAAAAACTCGACAATTTTATATCGTCTTATAAATATGGTATATTTTATTTAATAAAGAGTAAATGGGTGGTGTGGGGGGCTTCGTCCCCCGTGGCTCTGTGTTCTGAAAATTATCTGGACCCTCCCCATGACAAATTCCTAAATACGCCACTGGTCGATATGTAATATTATAAGTATGTACCATATGGCATTGAACATGATTTGTCATTTAAAATTAATCACAAGATAGTATAAATAAATCATACAAGATGCTTGGTTTCATAAATAGAAATACACAACAGTTTAAAAAAGTATTATGCTTGAAAAATTTTTATTGTTCAAAGAATTTATCGAATTGAAGTTGTATAACTTGTAGAACTTGAAGTTATTCAATAAAATGTTTGAAAAGAGTTGCATATATCTAGAGAATTATTCAATATAGTCCAGTTTTCAATTGGTCTAGACACTCTGTCCCTTAGAAGAGAACTAGCAGATGTATTATTTATACCTATATGACTTATTAAATGGAAATATTGACTATCCCTATTTATTGGAAAAATTAGGCATTTGCGTAGGTCGGTACCCTCATATTTCCCTGAAGTAAAGAATTATTTATTATTGCCTACTATCTAAAAAAATCTGGTAGCGCGCACGTGCGTTAAATATAGCTAATAACAGCTCCCCCTCATTAGATTCATTAGATATATTTTCATCTACTCGTGATAGTTTTAAATACAATGCTATGTTATTTTTAAGAAATAGTGATGTATAAACAAATTGTATGTAAACTTTATGTAGGTACCTATGTATTTTTGTCAATTAATTTATTGTAATAATTATTTACAAACCTATTTTTGTTTCTTTTTGAATATTCATGTACTTATTATCTATCTAAATCTATAAAACAGAAACCCGAGGGCGCCCTCTATGGATTAAATCGGCCCTGACTTAGGGAACAGTGGCGGGAAATCGCGGCGGCGCAGCCATCGCTGCGTTATCACTCCTCCTTATCGCTTTTCGCGGTTTCGACCGTCTTTCACGATTTTTTTTCAAAATTTTCGAGTTTTACCCCCCCTCGGAGGCCTCGGGCGGCCCCGTTCGGACCTTATTCGCGTTCCTCGGTTAATTTATAGTCGGCGCGTGGCCCTACTTTTGGCCCGGGGCGACGGACGTCGTGTGCGATACGAGCGTCGCCGTCGCGCGCGTTTTTTGCCGTTTTTTTCGAAAATTCGAGTTTTAGGCGTTTTAGGGCGTATCGACCTCCCCGTTTGGATCTTATTCGCGTTCCCTGCTAAATTTATAGTCGGCGCGTGGCCCTACTTTTTCGCAGAAGAGTCCCCCGGCGGACGAGTCGATGTTAAATCTGAATTTTTTTTTCGTCGTTTCGCTATCCCTTCCGTTTTATCGTATTTAACGAAAATGTTCGGTTTTTTTTTTTCAAAATTCGAGTTTTACCGCCTCTACGGACTTCGGACCTCCCCATCGAAGACTTATTCGCGTTCCCCGTCAAAGCAGTCCTTGATACTATTTATTAGTTATTACTATACACGGGCGTGAATATATTATGCGTCGAAAAGTTCGATTTTCTTTGTTTTGCAGTTTTTTTCAAAAATTCGAGTTTTAGCCCGTTTCGGTCGTATCGCCCTCCCCGTTTGGATCTTATTCGCGTTCCACGCTAAATTTACAGCCGGCGCGCGGCCCTACTTTTTCAGATACGAGTCCCGGGGAGGAGCGGCGTCGCGGAAACAAGAGTAGGTAACGCTAAATATATGCGTCGCGTCGTTTTTTGCCGTTTTTTTCTAAAATTCCAGTTTTAGCCCTTTTCGACACTTCTGCAATCCCAGTTGATGACTTTTTCGCGTTCCCCTCTACATTTACTCGACCACCGTCGAGTAGGTGTTACTATATACAGGCATCGAAATGCATGCGTCGAAGGTTCCTTTTTTTTTTCTCGAATATCGCGTTCTGAACTCAGTAGGTAGGTAGATAGGTAGCACGGCCGCCGTGCTGACCTGCTAGACACCAAAACATATACCAATTTTTTTGCACGTGACCTATTACTTAATTTTGGGTCAGAAGTCACACGTTGTCCGCTATCCGACGCTAGACTCTAGATCCTGCTAGACTCTAGATCCTGCTAGACCCCAAAACATATTTTCGCGTAATTACGTCGAGGAAGGTGACTCGGTAGTCGGATTGCTTACGAAATGTTTTCAATTTTTTTTCACGTATTTCATTACTTAATTTTGCGTTGTCGGTGATTGCAATGGACGCTGTCCCGGCCGCACATTGCCTACCCGGATAACATAGATGACTGACCTGCTAGACACCAAAAAATCAGACGGTGGCTATATGATTTGAATGGACAACCGAAATATTTTGAATTTTCTTCACGTAATTTATCCT
Source organism: Macrosiphum euphorbiae (assembly GCA_949089665.1). Lineage (NCBI taxonomy): Eukaryota > Metazoa > Arthropoda > Insecta > Hemiptera > Aphididae > Macrosiphum > Macrosiphum euphorbiae. The sequence goes on from CARXXK010000002.1 coordinate 56,758,068, forward strand.
TTAATTTTGCGTTTTCGGTAACAGTAATGAACGTCGTCGGCGATTCGACGCAGTGGGATTGCATACCTGATGACGTGACCCGGCCGTCGCTCATTGTCCGCTATCCGTCCAAGTCGGATAGCCTACTCCTATTATTATAGCGAATGTCATTCGAGGTGACTGACCTGCTAGACACCCTAAAAAATACGGCGGCTATATGATTTGCATGGACGTCCGAAATTTTTTAAATACTTTTCAAGTAATTTATTACTTTTTTTGCTTTTTCGGTAACAGTAATGAACGTCGCATACGTGATGACGTTCCCCAGCCGTCGAGTATTGTCGGATTGCCTTCCAGGGTGACTACGACCAAAGTCGAGGAAGGTGACTGACCCGCTAGACCCCAAATACTATTACTACGGCGAACGTCATTCGAGGTGACTGAAGGCCCCCATACACGGTCAGTCTTGAATGACAATCAACGTGATTGACAGTCGAGACTAATCATTGACTGACGATTGATAACTTCCATACACAATCAATCAAGAATGACAATCGTTCATTTTTTTGTCAGTTCAAAAGTGTACTTATTCGTGCTGTTTTGTATTGTTTTGTGCTGTGTACATTTAATTAATTTTTTTATAGGTATACCTATATTCAGGCCCTGATTTACGCAAGTGCAGATGGAGCACTTGCACTTGGCCCCCAATTTTTGGGGGCCCCCGATCTCCGTGAATTGTAGAAAATTTTCTGTATTAAAATTTTTTTTAAATTAATTATTTTTAATAAATTATAATTCCCATAGACCTTATACTAGTATAAGTTATTCTTCACCTCAATACGTCATATTAAAATAATAATAATAGAAAATTGTTCGAACATCGGAAATATTTGATACATAATAACTATTTATAGATTTCTTCCAGCCCAGTATTTACTGATTAACCGGTTGTTGGTGACGCATTTCGCACCCACAATTACCATTTTTAGAACTATTGGTTTAGGTTATTCAGTTATCCACGGAAATGAATATCGCAAAACAAATGTTATAAATAAACTAATATATATAAAAAAAAATTTGAATCAGTTATCGAAACTTTTGCAGAGAAAAAAGCAAGAAAGAAATCTTTTTAAACTTTTTTTGTGATAAAATGTTATAGCTAAATAAAAATATAAATATAGAAAATATAGAAATGATTTATTTTTCATTTCATTTTAATTGTATAAAATAAATTGTGAAATTAACAATTTATTTACCATTTTTATAATTTTATGGAAGATTGATAATTAATTATGTTATTTAATTAGTATTATTTTTTCAATGTCCTTAATTTACCAGACCAAGTAACTAAATTGTATTTATAGTATATGAAATAATGTACAAATATTTTATGAATTTTGAGATATTTATTTAATACTTAACATATAAATATTTTGTTTTATTATCAATATTTCCTCCTACTTTGTGTATAGATTTTTTCTAGAACATTTTTTTGACTTGTGGTGGTGGCCGGTGGGGGTAGAGGGCCCCCAAAAAAATTGTGCACTTGGCCCAAATTTTATTAAATCAGGGACTGCCTATATTTATTTATAGGTATTTTTATAAATATTTTTGAGTTTGTCAATTTATTAAAATGGATAAAGATGCACTTATTGGTATTGCCATTTATCTCGCGTGTGATGATGCAAAGAAACCCAAAAAGAGAAAGAAAAGATTCTGGGTTAAAGAATGGTTGACGAAAAAAAACTCATTCTCTGATCATAACCTTCTAAAAGAACTGCAGCTGTCACCTGCACCTGACTTTTTGCTAGCTACAACTTTCTTCAACTCACGACGATAATTAGACCTCAATGTGTTAATTTTTTTTTTTTTGTTGTATTTATGTCAGCAGTCGGATCAATTTCTTTTAATTTATTTGTTAATTGTACATAACAGTCTTCTTTCAAAATTCTATTTTTGTACAAATCACTCTTAACTTTCCACGTAGCGGGTAAACTACGGTACAAACATATGAATTCGCGCCAAAATTCCTCATTGTTTACCTTATTCGCCATTTTTGGACGCAGATATATACAATTTACGACAAAAAAAGGCAAACAAGACTCGACTGCTCCACACAATTCGACTAGATCGACTGATAAATTGAACATTCATAGACATACACGGTTAATCATGAATGTCAATCATCTTGACTGATGATAAAAATTCAAACATGTTTGAATTTCATCAGTCATAAAATTTGACTGTCAGTCATTATCAGTCATACACATATACGGTCAGTCATGAATGTCAATCACGTTGATTGTCATTCAAAACTGACCGTGTATGGGGGCCTTGACCTGCTAGACACCCACAAAAATACAACGACGATTTATAATTTTTTTATGGAATTTTGAATTTCCGGCGGCAGTAAAGAACGTTGTTGCTTACCGGGGGGCTACCACGTCGAACCACGGTCCACGGTGGACCTAACCTAATCAGAGTTCCTTATCACACACCGACCAGCTTGAGACTGACGACCAGACCAACAGACCACTGCAGCTTCCGAAATCGAAAACCCTCATGACCGACACCTGGGGGTCCAGCGACGCTCGGAGAGCTAGTGTACTTATAAAATAAAAATATAAAAATTAAAAATAAAATATCTTACAGAAATGTAATAATACCAATATAAATAAAACTTTAGATAGGTATATAAATTGTATATCAGAATAGGTATAACATTTGTGATGATCATTGCTAACAACTGTTACCAATTTCACACTGTAAAATATTTTTTATCTTATCGTTAACGGCTATACCTGCATTATTGTACACTATTCATGATTAATTACAAATTTCTAAGCACTATCTTAATATGTTATATTATTGTACCAGGTAGTAGGTACCTACATGAAGTTTTGAAACGGGAAATTATCAAATATCAACCATTTGATCTCCATTATCTACTTTTACATTTATTATACATTAAATATAATTTGTAATAATTTAATATTAAAATACAAAAATTAATAAATTAAAAACATTCAATGTACCTACCTAAACTAAGGCTCTACATACCATGCGTATGCTATGCCACCATTTTGCGTCTCTTTTATCAATGATAAAATGATAAAATAAAGGGGGAGAAATTCATATTCACATAAGATTATTAGTCACAAAATGGCGGCGTAGCATACCTGTATCTATAGTGCCCTACCTAAACTAACTTTGATACACTCACGTATAACAATTAACATAAAATTATATACCTACTGAATTTGTTGTGGAAATGCCCATATAAATTAACTTTATTAGCCATTTAGAATTCTTAATAAGTAATATTTAAATTTTAAACATATAATTTGTAAAGATTTTAATCATACTCATTGTAATATAGGTAATGTTTACAAACTGTACAAATACCAACATTAATAGATTTTAGAAGTTTACTAACTAGTAACAATATTTTTTAAATTCCTAACAATAATAACATAGCCGTGATAAAATAAAAAATGTCAATTCCATTAATTGTATTACTTTCTTACGTAAGTACTTAGTAGACACAATTCATTTTTAAACCACAGTATATTTTTTTAAGGGTTCATAATAGTTTAATTGGAACAAAGTGTGACAACATATTTTGAAAGAATCCAATATTCGTGATACCTAAATACAACTAATAACCACAATCATAGGCGTGCGCAGGGGGTATGCAGGGTATGCAGCTGCATACCCTGAAGCTCTTTGAAACTTTTGTGCGCAAGAAAAATAATTACTAATTTTAGTGCGGCCTAGGACTTAGGACTATAGGAGTGTACATATTATTATGTTGAAACTCGAAACTCGTCCGTCCTCCGTCGTTGCGCTCGCCTGCGAATTGATTCCCCTTATAAATTTATTAAGCAATCATTTAAAATGCAATAATAGCTGAAATAAATTTGTTACAAAACCATGAAATAATAACAAAACAAATTGAAGGAAACTGGGGCTCTAAAATGCTTCATATTTGGCTTCAATGGTTAAAAAATTATGATAAACAAAATATTTTTGGACAATTTACTAACATTTTAAAGAAGTTCACAGTTATACCGGTCACAGGCTGTATATGTGAACGATCATTTTCAAAATTAACTTTGGTAAAATCAAAGTTAACCTTCGAGCGGGCGCGCTGACGGTTTTTACACCACACATTTGAAAATAATCGCGCCCAGTCGTTATAAGTTTCATGCAGCGAACCTATCCATTAGGTAATCTCTAATTTCTTATCTAGTCATAAGATAAGGCAGTTGTTATAATTTTAGCGTTTTTGGGTGCGCTGTTATTTAGTTTCAAACACGATTACTTCCAGTGCATATGTAACTGCGGTGTAAATACCGTTGTGCGCCTATTGCTGTTTCTATTTCAACCTGCGCCTGACATCGATATGTAAGTGTTATTTTATAATTTTATTATGATGATTATTTTTATTATTATTATTATTATGTAGGTACATTATTATGGGTATAATATATATATTTAATATTTATATATTATATAAAATAAAATAATAATAAAAAAATAATAATATAATAATAATATTATATTATATTATTATTATAGGTACATTATTATGTATTGTTATGTTTATTGTTTGTACCTAACAGGTATCATCGACAGCGTAATGAATACTATAACAGACCAGAAGACATTGAAAGGATTATTCAAGAGTTTGAAGATGAGGATAATGAATATGATGTACTTGATGACTATGGCTCAGATCATGATGATGATCCTGATTTCGAGCCAGAGGTAATTGAAGACTCGGATCATAACAGTGATTCTGAAGAGGAATTAGATTCACCGTCCACTACAGATGAAATTGAAGAAAATATAGGTGAGAATTTTCGTTTTTTTATTGGTAAAGATGGTGAGACTTTGTGGGCTAACGAACCAGTAGCAAGCATTTCAAAAACGAAATCAAAAAATATCATCAAGATTTTTCCCGGCCCAAAAGGAGCTGCTCGACAGTGTAAAACAGAAATCGAATGTTTTTCACAATTTTTTTCTCCGGATATAGTCGATAAAATAGTTTCACACACAAATACTTACATTCAATGGAGAAAACTTGCAAACCCTAATAGTAGGGACCGTGATTTTAGATTGACAAATCAAAAAGAAATACAAGCTTTTTTCGGGGCCTTATTTTTGATTGCTCTAAAGAGGGCTAATAGAACAAATTTGAGTGAATTGTTTACCTCAAATGGAACCGGTCTTATGCTTTTACGTGCCAATTTCAGTGAGAGGCGTTTCAGATTTCTTATGCGGTGCATACGTTTCGATGATATAAGTACAAGGACAGATAGGGTAAAAAATGATAAATTGGCCCCTATACGAGACCTATTAAATTGCTTTGTAATTAACTCCCAACAGTCATATTCTCCCGGCGAATTCACCACTATTGATGAAATGTTGGTCGCTTTCCGAGGTCGCTGTGGATTCATTCAATACATGGACAAAAAACCAGCGAAATATGGACTAAAGATGTATGCACTGTGCGATGCACGAACGTTTTATACGTATAATTTGGAAATTTATTGTGGAAAGCAAGACACGGGTCCTTTTGCGACATCGAACAAGCCCTATGACATAGTTACCAGACTAACTGAACCTAATCAAAAATCAAAGCGAAATGTTACAACCGACAACTGGTTTAGTAGTTATCCATTAGCTGAAAACTTACTAAAAAATGGATTAACTTTTATGGGCACCCTAAAAAAAAACAAATACCTCCCGAATTTATTGTTCAGCATAAAAATTTGAAACCTGGTACACATCAATTCGGTGCCCAACCAGACATGACGCTAGTATCTATGGTGTGTGCCAGATGTTCCACGTCGAGAAATACTCGTAGGTGGCCAATGGTAGTATTTTTCCGCCTTCTAGATTTAGCAGCAATCAATTCCTACAAGATTTTTAAAGCCCATAATCCAGACTCCACTATTGTCCGAAGAATATACACATTCAACCTAGCGCTCGGCCTAATGAGGGAAAATCTGAATTATCGAGCCACAATTGCAAGCCTTCCTAAAGAAATCAAGGTATTTTTGGAGAAATACAAACCGCCTGCAGAACCTATTCCTCCATCACAAAGTCGAGCTTGCGTTTTGTGTGGTAAACGAAAAAATAACAGAACGTCGACAACCTGCTGTCAATGTGGTAATCACGTTTGTAAAAATCATTCAACCAAAACTGTTCAATGTAACTCGTGTGTGCAACCCGAAAGTGACGACCAAGAATATTTTGAGGACGTATAACTAATTTATTTTTTTCTCATTCGTATTTTTTCATAACAAAAATTTCTTATTTTAGTTGTTCACATGAAAGTGATATTTAAAAAATTAAGTCATACATTTAAAGTCTATTTCTCAAAAACACTTATTTTGTAATACTGTTTTGTATCTACTTATGTTATATGAAAGTCTAATAAGGTTGTTATTGTATCATTTGTTTATTTATGTTGGTATAATAATTTGTCAATATATTATAAAGTTTTAGTAAGTTATTGTTAGATTAACTCAAAAATATATAAAAAGGATGTTTATATAATTTATTGTGTTAAAAGAGGATGTCATAGAAACTAAAAGACTGGTTTCAACATTATTTGTTTATAAATATATAAGTTTTTTAATATAGCTACATGTTTATATTATTTTAATATTCTTTGCATATTAGTCAATAGTTGTGTTTCTTCAACATCATTTTCACCACATTCAGTTATTTTTTATTCTAAATTAACGTACGGATTAATATTGTCTATTGAAAAAACTATATGATTCACATAAACATAAATTCAAATGAGGCTCTAAATTGTGCGGTGTTAATACCGTTGCGCGCCCGCGTGTGTAATTGCAAAATGCGCGCCCGCTCGAAGGTTAAGAAGTACTATGCTTCAAGAAAGACTAAATGCATTGATGCTTATAACGGTAGAACAAGAAATGGCTATTAAATTAAATCCCGACGATATAATTGATCATTTCAAAAATTCTACACAATGCAGAATGGTGTTATAATAAAATATATTATTTATTAATATGATAAAGTTTTTTTTTGTTTGTTTTTTAATTGTACAAGTTGTATGACATAACTATTTTAAGTTTTATTACATTTATTTTTATTTTTATTTGAGTTTTAAGTAAATTTTTTTGAATTAAACAGTAAAACATTTGAATATTGTGTATTGTGTATATATTTTATTAGAATTTTACATGCTTAAAATAACTTTCAGGGGGTGCCTGTGGTAATCCAGTGCTTAATTTTAGGGGAGGCAAAAGTACAAAATTGGCTAAACACAGTGTAAACAATGGGAAACTAAGGTAATTAGGGGGGAAGAATGCCCCTTTCCCCCCTCCTGGATCCTCCACTGCTTCTGCATACTCTGAACAAGAGGGCTGCGCACGCCTATGACCACAATGCATGCTTGTATTTCATGTTACCCAAATGTAAACAATCGCGGTCGAAGCAGACGACAACGGTTATTATTTACGCAGATTTTCCAGTGTATCCTTCGAAGGATGTTCTATTTTTATCGATTATAAAATATTTATAAATTACGTATGTCTAAAATAGATATCGTCACTTAGAGCGTGAACACACTGTCTGGTTACAGCCGCAGCGGTTATATTCCGGTTAATTTCCTGTTTTTTTTTTTTCATCAATTACTTCCTCAATACTTTAATAGGAACATATTATAATTGATAAGTATGTCCTTTGCCCGTGGTTTATAAAAAATTCATAATATTAATTTTGTCCAATTATGAATTAATACTTAACAATTTTAATACATAAGTTTTGAAAATTGAACAAGAGGTTACTCAATAGGTACTAATGCTGTTTTTACCACCTTTAAAAAATTGGAAATCCACATATTTTTTTCTATACATTTGAGACTGACAAGAGGACATCTGACTGAGTCCTATATTACCACCAATATGTTAATATTAAAAAATATTATGTAGTACAAGGGTGTCCGACTCTGTATAGTGTATTGTATAATTATTAGGCGGAGGAGACATTTGAAATTCATATCAAATTGTATAATATTATATACGAAAAGAAACGATTTTTGTTATTTTGTTGAAATTCCAAAATTATTATTGGTATCTATATATCTAGACACGCGGTAGCGTGTCAAGCCAAGTTCTAGCTAACAGAACTGGCGAGCAGCACCGTGTGTAATATTACACGAACCATTTGGAGCCACTTTTGACCCCCTCATAACACAAAAACTATTCCACATAAACATGTCAAATTTGGCTCATATATTGAGACTAACGAGATACATATGTGCTCTAAATTTCATAAACACACTTCAAACCGTTATTTAGATATTAACGTCCGAAAATCGTCATTTTTATCACTGACTTACCTATAGATCAAAATTCTAACCCAGTTCCAGATGACCTAGAAAGTTCAAATTTGGCATACAGATAGGTAGTTAGGTAAATACAAAGGAAAAAATCAGAAACTAGAAAATTTTTAATTTAAAATTTTTTAATTTTTAATTTTTTAGTTTTTTAATTTTTAATTTTTTAATCAATTGATTTTATTATAATTTTGCAATTATTTTATCTATTGTGTTTAATTTTTCAATCTATTAATGAATTGCCTCTAGTTTAATGTAATGTAATGTAATGTTGACTTAAATAACCTTTCCCGTATCGCCGCTCCAAAAATACGACTAGCCGAATATGTGTCGATATTGTCGACCCGTGCGCAGCAACATACTTTTTTTTCTATCTATGTATGTAATTAATATTATTTTTTTTAAATATTACAATTAAAATAATTAAATAATTATTCTTACAAATTATGAATTATCCACCCAACAGTAGAAACTACAGTCAATAAAATTATGATAATTAAAAATATACTCAAAAAGAGTTAAAATAATTGTATATTAATTTTACATATATTTTATACTCTGTATATAAAACGGAAAATATTTTATAATAAATATTATTATTAATATTAGTAACTGAATTATATTATATAGTAATAAACTTTATTTATAGAATACGTCATGGCTAGGTTAGGTTAGGTTATAATAATTTACATACAAAAAGTAATGATATCCCACCAAAAACATATATGTAAAATGAGAGCCAAGTTCAATACTATAATATATGCCTTGGTTGTTGACTTCAACGACAAAAGAAGTGAGATCTAAATGGGTGCCAAGTTAGGATAATATATTGAAGCCTAAGGTCTGACTTGGCTACGAATTATATATTATAGCATTTGCAAGTTCTAAAGCTTTGAGTTCTTATTTTATTCTTCGGAAAATCATCTTCACTCTTCCATTACTGTTTTAGTAGGTACTTATAATAATAATTCGTATATGAAAAGTAGCCAAGTCACACCTTAGGCTTCAATATATATTATCCTAACTTGGCACCCATTTAGATCTCACTTCTTTTGTCGTTGAAGTCAACAACCAAGGCATATATTATAGTATTGAACTTGGCTCTCATTTTACATATATGTTTTTGGTGGGATATATGAATAACAGCGAATTGAAACTTTTCACCGTTCATAATACGTTATAGGTATTTAACTATATAAATATAAATAATATATTATTATTTATTATTAGGTTTATACTATATAGGTATTTTACAATGAAATTTCCCAATTTCACTCAGTGACCCAGACCATTGAACTGTGTAATACTGTAATATTATACAGTTCAGTGACCCAGACGAAAGATTGACATTTTTATCGCTATGATTACCTATATTTTGATATTATTTCAGTTTAGATACCAAGTTACTTACCGGCGCTTGGCACATTTTATGACAATAATTTTATCTTAGTGTTGGCTGTTTATCGTTTAATCGGCTTTTAGTTTTTACCCGTGGTCATTTGCAGCTAAATATTATGTTGAAACTTAACGTGTAGATATATTATAGATTGCAATATCGCGTACATTTGAGCATAATACACAGTCAGTGCCGCAACTACTGGGTGTGCAAGGTGTGCAATGCGCACGGGCCTCCAGCTCTAAGGGGCCTCTGAAACCAAAATCTAAAATTGAAAATTGTCTATTTAAATTTTTTTTTTTGCTTTATTATGTTGCGAATATTTTTAGATTTTATGTTCTTGCATCTTGCTTTAAAAATAAATTAATCATAGGCATAGTTATTAAAATATATAGTGACCCATTCGAACAGTATTACACTATTATGGGGCATAGTATAATATTATGTTGAATAATTCATAATGTTGTGAAATGCATTTTTTACGCGGTTTCAATAAATTATTGTATTAAATTAAGCCCGGGAAATATGGATCAAACCGGCCCTGCACCGCAAATGTGGCCCCCCACCAAAAAAAAAATGTTCATCATTTTACTCACATTTCAAAATTTGTTTAGTTTCACCCATAAATTAGTAAAATATATAATAGGTACCTATAATTAAAGTTATAACAGTTTAGGGTTAGTCAGATAAGGATAACCTGTTCAGACTGTTCTAACTCGAACTTGAAGTTTGATCTTATTACATTTTAGATTCTGAGCGAAGTGATGAATGTATTGATTTTACAATGACGTGTTTTTTTAATTTTTTTAATTTTAATTTAATTTTTTATTTTTGAGTCTGTCATCAAATTTTAGGACAGTAAAAATAGTAAATACTTAGATTTTCTTCAACTAGATTCACTTTTCTGATAGGAAAGTTAATCTAGTTGGTACTTTGGGGGGGTCGAAAATAAAAATGTCCAGGTAGTTTTCAAAAGTGCCGTGAAAAACAAAAGAAAAATTAAGTAAATCGGGGAATTTTTACCCAAAATCTGTTATCGAGAAAATCGATTTTGGTTTTTAAAGCAACTCCAAAATAAATGTGACTGTAGGTACACTAAAATTTGACCGAATGTTTATATTAGCATTTTCTATACACCATAACATTTTGACTTACTTTGAGCTGTTTACGGACATTTTCAGTTTTTTTTTCTATAAATATCAATAAAATTTTATTTGTTGGTTAAAAAGCTTGAAAATTTAATAAAAAGCTCCTAGTATATTGTTTCAAAGGCAGATGAAAAATATTAAAAATCCAGTCACAATTTTATTCTATAAGCATTTAAAGTTCAAATATTGACAAAATACGTAAAAATGACGAAAGTTTGCAAATTATTTTGAGTTAAGAATTCGTAAAAATTTTTCTTTTTAAATCTAAAAAAAATCGATTATTTCAAATGCATATTAATAGATTAAAATTAGTGAAATATTTTGAAAATAAAACTATATGAAGAAAATATCAATGTAAACAACTGGTAACATTTTCAAGTTTCCACGACTTATACTTTTAGAATAATAACAAATATCAAAAATCGTTTGAGGCTAAACCGTTATTTAACGCGGTTTTGTAAAAATTTAAATTTCAAACACTCCTAACATTTTTTTGTCTTAGTCCGGTAGAGTTTTTCTTACAGATATTTAAAGAAAAACTTATGGAGAACCTTGTACCAAATTTTAAAAACTTAGTTATAAAAGAAAAAAAATTTACGATTTTTCAACCACAAAATTACTTGCAAATTTTCGCAATTTTGACATATTTCATATAAATTTGAACTTTAAGCACTTATTACACACTGCGTATATCATTCCGACTACAATAAAACTATCGAGTTCAAAAGTTCTTCATATGAAAAGGTACAAAATAACGCGTACCTACCTATATTTAATGTAAACGTGTATATTGTAGGTATACGTATTTACCAAAAGTTCCATGGTTCCATCTACTCTATTTAATTTTTATATCTGATATTTTGTGTTGACCAATGAGGTGTCCAACGGGCTAAGCGTATAGTGCCATAGTGGTGTACATTGCACTCCACTCGGTGGAAGGGCGATCGAGTCAAAGTCTATAAAAGAGCGCACCAAACGCCTTTACAGTTTTGATTTGAGTATTGTCACCTGCACCTATTGTCTCTATCTTGTCATCTCTATCGAGTATCGACTCACTCTCACTCTAATCTCCAGCAACGTCACTAAAGTATGTATTTAAACTTACCTATATAAGTAATATAAGACCCAGGGCTTGGAATTTGTAGCATTTGCATTTTTTTTTTTAATAAAACTCCAGGACATTGAATACAAAATCTGATTCATATACATCACAGAGTTCAAATATACTTTTTTTGCATTTTCTTACGATATTCGTAAATATTTGTTTTTTTGGCTCTTTTGTATCAGTTTTTAGCTTTTTTATTTAGTTTTAGTTAATTATATGTATCTTCGAAATTTTTAGAACATTTACGTACGTATTTATCAATTTAATGTAAAATGACAACAGATATATTTCGTATTTTCGTAAATAAAAAAATATAAAAATAAGATACATAATATTATAAACAATTATATAATAAACAGGTACCTAAAATGTAATAAAACTGTTTTTAATTTATTGTTTTGCATAGATATTAAATTGTATTTAGGTGTTCTAAGAATTAATTTATTTCAACATATAAAAATGTGTTAATTAATAAGTTATTTTTCGATTAAAAAAAAAATATTAAAAGTGGCATTCGGGGACTGCCGCGATAAAGCTATTGCATATTAAATAAATAAGAAGTTGATATAATTTTAAATTTTTTTATTATTCTATTTATTCAGGAATTTGTATCATAGAAACTATAGTTTATGTTTTTATTGCTATAATATATTATATTTTATATATATTATTATAAATATATAAAACTAGCTGATCCCGTGCACTTCGTCGCCCGTTAAATATATCAACTCAATATGACTCAAACTTTGTTCAATTCATTATTCAATATTCGGTGTATGGTGTTCAAAATTTATCTTATCTTTTCTGTTGCCCGGAATAAAAATTCTGAATCGCAGCAGTACATTATCAGGTAGGCAATCTACCTGCGGTAGATCGCGGACCCCGTGATGTTTGTACGGAAGTGTATGATTTAACTCTAAAGTATCAAAGTTATACCAAGTTTATTTTGATATAATACTGTGGATTAATATAACAAATTTGGTTGCTCGTAAAAAATCGCAACTCTTAAAAAAATTATGATTGTTGAACTCCTTTTGGGTGTAACTTGCTGCGGTAAGTGCAACTCAGCCACCCTGGTAGGCAATGTTCAATAATTCGATTTGATGCAAGCTTGTACCTGATCTGTCCGACTAACCAATAAATAAATGCTAATTTCTAATGTAGACTGTAACCAATGGCAACTATAAATAAATACAAATAAAATTTCCAATTTCTATCGTGAATCTCAATGTCCCTGTTTCAGCACCTATTTAAAATGCGAATTTTTCCAAATCCTTTCTTAGCGCACGTCTACATCATAATAGCTATCTGTATGCCAAATTTCAGCCAGATCCGTCCAATGGTTTGAGCTGTGCGTTGATAGCAGTCAATCAGCTTACTGAGATAAATCATCTAATATCTATCAGCCATAGAGATGTCTAAATTGTTATTATCATATCAATATAAATTATTTTTATTTTTAATTCACTCATTTTAATACCAATATTGTATATTTAAATTAAATATTGCTTGATAGATGGCGCCACTATCATATTCTTTCAACCCCACTTTTACCCCCTTGTAGGTCGAATTTTCAAAAATCCTTTCTTAGTGCGCCCTTACATTGCTTAAGGAACCTCTGTACAAAATTTCAAGTCTCTAGACCCAGCAGTTCCGGCTAGGCGATGATGAATCACCCAGGACAAGTCTTTTTATATATACAGATTAATAATATATTATTATATATTATATATTTATATATATAAATTTATTGCTATAGCAACCCATAACAAAACCATTATATTTATAAGCGCTTGATGTTCATAGTCGTTGTTATTTAAAAATAAATAACTGTTATCAAAATTAAATTATAATTTAGCTATGCGTTGCTATGGTCATCAGGTTGCTATAGTATGTATAAATAAACAAAGTGGTCACGCTTTTTCGTTACGAAAAATTTTTTTTTAGTCACTACACCAGACCTGCGATAAAAGCTATGCAATAGCTTAAAAATTATTATCAGCTGAACTTTTACATTTTAAAGTCTTTTTCTAGTAGCATTTTTAGGGTTAAAATGCATTTTTTTTTAGCATTAATGGTAACTTTTTAATGGCTTTACTGTAGGTTTTTAATTCGTAATTTTCCTAACTCTATACAGTATACAACTATAATATTTTAACACATTTTTATATTTTTTCTATAATAAATAACTAATATCTACCTATATAGTCGTCAGCATATATTTATTAAACCGACATTTAAAATATATAAATAACTCAATAATGTATAAGTTATTTTATAGTATTGGTACTTTATGTGACTCATTTTTCAGTATGGTTGAAATAATTTTATCCTCCTCAAATGTGTTCGATACAATCGACACAACCACCAGCAGCACATTCGCGGTAGCGCACTGCGTGTCCGAAGACATGCAGATGGGGAAAGGCCTTGCGGTGTGCTTTAAGTAAGTTTAAAATTCATATTTCATAGTTAGGTAATATACGTAATTGTTATTAGGTACCTAATATGAATAAGGTACAAAATAATTATAAAAGAAGTATCTTTAGAAGTTTGAAAATATATCGTCTTAAAATTTATTTTTATTGTTGTATTAAGTGATTTACTTAAGTTAATTTATGTTGCAGACTGAAGTATGGTCAGATTGGGGCGCTGTTAGACCTGAAGGTCAATGTCGGTGGTATTGCAGAGCTAAAAATTGTTAGTGACCAGGGAAAAGATGTATACATTTTTTACCTAGTCACTAAAATGTTATACTACAACAAACTCACACTACAGTCATTAGAATCCACATTAGCCCAGTTACGGGATAGGTTGACAGATTTGTCAATTGATTTGTTAATTATCCCGAAACTGGGCTGTTGTTCTGACGGACTCAATTGGTACGAAGTGCGAAATCTCTTACGTACTACATTTTCGGAGGGGAACATGCATTTGAGGGTCACTGTTTGCGACCCCGAAATCGTAAGTTTTAATTTTTATTAACCATTTATATACTATATATTCATTGTCATAAATAAACATTTTTTTTCTTACACATGTGATTGAATACGATTTGTATTTATTATGCTAACAAATGTATGTGAAATATGTAATAATTCAAGAAAAAGTTAATAATTTACTCAAAGCATAAAATATGTAATTTACAGTTTCAGATACCTCATCATTCAATCGCCCAATGTACAGAATCAAAAATAGAGTTTTTGGAGTGTGGTGCTCCAGGAACTTTATTGATACTACCTGTAGATTTATCCAGCGCGAGTGAAAATCCAATGTTCAAGAAGTGCTTGGATCATTTTCGTCTAACGCCAAGGTAATTTAATGGTTTTATATTTAAATTTGTATCAACGTGTAATTACATTTTTTTTTGTTTAATTTATATTTTTACAGCTTAATAGATAACAGGAAATGGGCATCAGTAATAAATGGACAAGTGGTCCAAGGTAGTCAGGAGTTTGTAATTTGGGCGTTTTCGAAGGATGATGTACATTTTTTTCAGACCTTGGAAACCCAAATTAGTGAAACCAGGGAAATGGTCCCGAATTTATTAATTTGGGAATTTCCAAAGTCGGAAATGTTTAGGTATTCTAAATTTTTGTCATTAATAAGGTCTAAGTTGGCCGACAATGTACCGCAGCGGTATAAAATAGTGGTGTGCGACCCAAATATGTAAGTTGATCATCGTATTAAATGTATTTACCAATGTAATAATTATGAAAAATATATTACAACAAAATGTTATTAAGTATTAATTTTTGATCATATTTTATGAAATATTGTAGGCCCACGCAAGTTATGTCGTCTATAGTTAATAAGTGGCCCCGTGGCAGTGCCAGTCGTCGGCAGCTTAACAGAAATAATTTTGTTCGTGGCCATGGTGAACATGGTGGACACGGTGGACATGCTGGATACGGTGGACGTGGCGGACATGGTGAACACACAACCACACCGTCCACAAATATTTATTCAAACGTGTTAGACACGATAGGTCACACCTTGACATCAATTGTATCAGTCGGTTAGTATCAACAGTATAATATTTTAAAAACTTAATTGTATATGTAATTGTATTAAGGTTTAGAATGAAAATATTATATTATTATTACAATATAGTTTAATTGGCCACACAAGACTCAAGTCTACAATCGGCGTCAAGGTCATCGTGGTATTATAATGCCAATTCTATGCGTGGACGGGCACGTGGATGGGCACGTGGACGGCCATCAATTATGTGCCACAAGTGCAGGGAATTTGGCCATACGCGGCAGTACTGCCCTAACAATTGTAAGTACCTAGACAAATAATTTTAAATTATTATTTATTTCACATTATGTAAGCTTCATTGAACCCTTCGTAATCCGCAATAATAAAACAATAGTTTATGCTACCTACGCATGATGCACCAAGGGGCCAGGGTTGTTATATTGAAAACACGTTTAAAATATATAAAAAAAAACTTATTGATTTTGTTTTAAACGATTAAAATACATGTTTTAAGTATCAATAAAAAGCGTGTGTTTAAAATAATATGTTTAGTAAATTTTTGTTGAAATAGCGTTAAAATAGCGTTTCAAACGTTTTTTAACATGTTTAAAATTTGTCTTTTTTGTTTAAAAAGCTGCTTACTTAACCATACTGTATTTAGCGTATTTAAAATCTAACCGCCACACCCCCTACCCCAAAAAAAATTTTCGACGTTTATAATATATCTTAGGTTAATGTGTTAAACGTTTCGAAAAATAAAGCTGTATCAATTATGGCTATATCAAATTCCATCATAAAAATACAAAAATAATGTATTAAAAATACTGAATGTATTTCTATAATTTACTTTAAATTTATGTACTTACAGTTTATTGACTTTATTCTAATTTATATTATGTAGTAATCATTAAATACGTTTTATCAAAAATATGCTATGAAACTTATCCTATAAGCTCTTAATATGTCGTCAACAATTTCAGATATTAGGAGGCAGGCACTTTACATTTTTACTTTTGGAAATTGAATTAAAATTAAAAACCAAACACTAACACATAATATACGGGCTTACATATCGATACGTTTACAAATTCGCAACTGCAGTAGGTACTAAACGTTCCCAAATCAATACCTAAAAGGCTAAAACATACCAAACATAGATAAAATATTACAACCAATAAGGCGTCAAACCAATAACGCGATTACCAAGTCGGCATAGTGATACTCGTAAGATCGCGGCTAATGACTTACGAGCTCCGATAAAACTTTTCGTCTGTGCAAAACCTGACATTTAAGGGTTCAAAATAGGTGTGATGACGTAAAAAAAATATTTAAATATAATTTTAGTTAAGGATGTATAAAAATAAAGTTCTTAACCTAAGATTTTAATCTATTTGTTTCTTTTTTCCAGGAATCGCTGAATTTTTTTTAATGCAATTACCAATATTTTTTATTAATTTTTAAATTTTTTAAATTATTTACCTACCTACACATATTTTGTAAAATTAAACCTTTTTTTTAATAATTTTTTGGAAACGTGAGGGAAGCAGAGCTACCTCGCTCACGTTCTCCCCAATACAATTTTACAATTTTTTTAACGTATTACATTTTGAATATTTTATAATAATTATTATTAAACCTACATATTTTCCAGTTTTACTCATTCTAATGTTAAAACAAATTTGTAATATAATGCATAAGAAAAACAAATATATGTATATTTATTTTTATTTATAATTGTATTTAGTAGTTGTATGTTATCAGCAATAGCCTATATTATATTATTATTATGAAACAACTGGCTACTATGCCAATTGAGATTAATTGTATTATAATTATATATACCTACACAACTTATAACTAAAATCTATATATTTATTTAGAGGTGATACATAAACATAAGTCTTAAATTATAATTGTTTTGTTTTATTTTTAATGTTAATAGTTGTTATTTGATGTTAAAAATAAAGAATACACGTTTTGTAATTAAATATTGTTTCTAATTTAGAAATTAAAAAGATATTATACAGCATACATATTTATTGGACTGTGTAAAAGTTATAATTACATATTGTAAATATAAACTTAAGGATTAGTTAGTATTAAAATGTAAACTAATAATTAAATTATTAAAGGCTAAAATATGTTTGTTTATATAAAATGAATAAATTTAATTTTGTAATGCTATTTATGTATTTTAATATTTTTCTATAATTCTATGTACATAATTTAATTGATATTTTAAATTACAATGAATAAATGTATAAAGTTATAGTCTTATAGAATATTGTATATTTGAATCTGTTAAATTATTTTACCATTAAATATAAATTTAAGCATATTAACCAGAAATGGGCAGAGTACCTAGTCATCATTGAGTTTATATTTAAACAGGTATATAACTGCATAATACATAGAAAAAAATATCTTTATTTGCTTTTCATTGAATAATACCGTGTTCTTAACTCTTACGTAGGTACTATACAATTTTTAAAATAATATTGTATAATTTTAATGTATAATCCAATATAAGGTTACATTTTCTAATAAATGATCAAGATGTACAACGACACAGACTACTAATATTATAAAGTTTATTTTTACTGAAGCCCAAGTCCCCCGCCTGCCGCACTTGGGTAGTACATATTTTGAAACTTTTTTGAATGCCCTTTCGATTAAAAATGGTTTTGAAAATATTTTTTTTGGTGTTCATACCGAAAATGCCTTCCAAAATACACATCCCAGCAGCGAGGCATATACACCTTAATCAATTATACGTTTATATCGTATTATTTTTCTGGAGCCCAAGTCCACCACGTGCCGCACTTCGGTAGTACATATTTTGAATCTTTTTTGAATGCCCTTCGATTAAAAATGGTTTTGAAAATATTTTTTTTGGTGTTCATACCGAAAAAGCCTTCCAAAATACACCTCCCAGCCAAATCGTCCGTAAACTCATAAATAGCATACAGTTTAAAGCGTATTATTTTTCTGGAGCCCAAGTCCACCGCGTGCCGCACTTAGGTAGTACATATTTTGAATCTTTTTTGAATGCCCTTTCGATTAAAAATGGTTTTGAAAATATTTTTTTTGGTGTTCATACCGAAAAAGCCTTCCAAAGTACACCTCCCAGCCGATTCGTCCGTAAACTCATAAATATCATACAGTTTAAAGCGTATTATTTTTCTGGAGCCCAAGTCCACTGCGTCCCGCACTTAGGTAGTACATATTTTGAAACTTTTTTGAATGCCCTTTCGATTAAAAATAGTTTTGAAAAAACTTTTTTTATTGTTCATACCGAAAAAGCCTTCCAAAATACACCTCCCAGCCGCGTGTTATATACATCTTAATCAACCATACGTTTATATCATATTATTTTTCTGGTGCCCAAGTCCGCCGAGTGCCCCCTTCGAAATATACATTTTGAATCTGCGTTGGTTGCCCTTTCGATTAAAAATGGTTTGACAACTCGCAATTTGGGTGTTCATTTCGAAAAATCGGTTCTAAGTATACCACGTGCTAGCTTTGCCTGTATGTCATGAAAGTCGTAAAATATGTATATACTTTTATATACCGGTTATATACCGGAGGCCGCTTCTAAGTCCCCTGATTGCCCCATCCAAAAACTACAAATTTCAAATCTAAGATGAATGTCTTTTCGCCTTAAAATGGTATGGAAAACATAAATTTTTGTGTTCGTTTTGAAAAAGCCGTCCTATTAGACCAACTTCGCAGCCGCATTTCACGTAAATCGCAAAAATCGTTTGGTTGATATCGTTTTATAATCCTGGAATTTAAGTCTACCGTGGCCCTCTTGGAAAACTACAGATTCCGAATTTTTATTTGATGCCCTCTCAATTAAATATAGTTCGGTGTACATACATTTTGTTTTTCATGCTGAGTCGTCCCTCCAAAATGTTCTTTATAGTAGAATCATCCTTGTGTCTACTAAATTATGTGGGGTGTTAAATTGGATTTGTTTTAACTTTTAATAACTAAGGGCCGTTCTTACGATGTCCGGTTAAAGTTAACCGACACTTAACCGGAAGAATTCTGCCGGTAATAAAATCTGTTATCAGTCGGTTAGCGTTAACCGACACTACCGGACATTGTAAGAACGGCCCTAAGGAGGATTGTTATTTGTAATGTTCATTAACAGGGTAGTGAATAATTAATGATATATCCCTTTTTTATGTGGACTGGGACATACAATTGTATTCAAAATTATTTGTTTTCAAGTATTTCCAATAATACTAAATGTTATTTTTTAAAAGCTATTTGTAAAAGTTTGATAATTATTAATTTATGATCATTGTGCGAGGTCTTTAACACATAAATATATATAATCTAGTTAATTGTTATTCATTGTATGATTAAATGTTTAAGTTCGTTCCCCATTGTTGACCCTGTAGTTTTATCAAAATGTTAAATTAGTTTTGAATAATATTATAGACCGTTGGTGGGTTATTGTCGGATAATATAAATTTTTTCCTTAAAGCTGATTTGATTTGACTGTTTGGAATGCACCAGTAGAAGATCTTAACACTATTTGTAATAATTGTAGGTTTAGGGTTTTCTATTCTCATTTTGGTACAATATTTTTCAATATTTTATTCATCTTGTTGTTATTGCACTCTATTGATGCCTAAATGTTACATTATAAGATGTATATCACTTGCAGTTGATTTTTTTTTTGTTTTAATGAATACATTGTACTATGATATAATCGTATATATTTACTCAAAATAGTAAAAACAATAACTGTTTATGAAATCCAATATTTGCAAAAAAAAATGTTTAATTATTATCAATTTTTATGGAATTATATTCATACTAGGTAGCTCAGAATTTAGTTTGTTTTATTAATTGCATTAATATAGTATGACATATCACTTATTAATATTTAATAATATTATAATCTTAATAATTATAATAATTATCATTCATCCATCTTGAATTAGGTATATCTGAAAAATAAATATTTTTGTTAAGACTCCTAGTAAGATATGAATAGGCAATATAGTATACAGGAATACGGTTACCTACCTTATCAGAATTGATAAGTGCTAAACGTCCGGGAGCTAACTTCACAGACATTTCATCATCTAGTTGTATAGACTTAAATTTCGAGTGATGCCATTTTTCATAAGTCCGATAACTTTTGTCTTTGCTCTTGAATCTAGATTTCTTAGTAAAATTTCTCGATTTGGTGCCAAATATATTGGTTTCTTTTTTCTCGGGTTAATTAATATATTATTACCCCAATTCTCTTCGGATATATCCTCG
This sequence comes from Macrosiphum euphorbiae, assembly GCA_949089665.1. Classification (NCBI taxonomy): domain Eukaryota; kingdom Metazoa; phylum Arthropoda; class Insecta; order Hemiptera; family Aphididae; genus Macrosiphum; species Macrosiphum euphorbiae. The sequence goes on from CARXXK010000002.1 coordinate 56,779,343, forward strand.
GTTTCTAATATTGGTATTGTGTGTATATCTGTTGTTGTTACTGTACATACAAGTTGGTTACACATATATTGATTTGATACCTTTTATATTGGTGGACTATTGAAATCTAAAATTTGATTACTCAAATCATCATTAACTCTTATGGTGTCTATATCATTTATTGCTTCATCATTTATTACTTCGTCATTTATTGATGGAGGTGTAAGATTTTGAGGATTTTGGTTGACTTTAATTGGAATTTGATTGATTTTAGCATTCATTAATTTCATTGTACCATTGATAGATTGAATATGTATTTTTAAGAAATCAATCATCGACTCTCATTGGCATCTATTGGCGTGTTTAAGGACCCGATTTTTTAAATCGTTGAACTGGCTTTCAATCGAAGCATTAGATGCAGGAATGTCACCGTATTTGAATGCCTTACACATGATTCTAGACCACAATGGCATGTATGTGCACAAATTTAATACCAGTGTTGCAATAGTCGGTATAAAATACCGTGATACCCCACTTGATAATTTACATCAATTTGACATTGTTCAGCGATATTCTTAGTCATTTCATAAAATGGTTCTCTTGTGTTATTTAAATTAATGATATCTTCAAAACCTAGTTCTTCAATATTCTCTCTAATATTTTGGTGGAAATTTGATTCTAGAAGTCCTGTGGCAATCCGTTGTCGTAAGAATGGTCGTTCATTTTCACAGAAGATTTTATGACTATTTTCCAAATAACCATCTGTATTACTCTAAATGAGCCAAAAAAACTTCTCAACAGTTGTTTCAAATCGTCTATATCATCAGATAAAATAATTTGTGCTATTGAACGAACTATACAATCTTTCACTCTCTTATCAACGGACTGGAGTGGCTTCCAAGTAGTCACCAGTATTATAATATGGGCTACATCACACCTAATAAAATATGTCGGTGTATCTTGTTGTATATTAGATAATAATTGGAAACAAGCACTTATGTAATTAGTTAAATTATTATACTGTGTAAACGCTCGTACGACAGCAGCTAATAATGCTAATGACATGTTTGTAAAGAATTGTTTTGGATATGGAGTTCCCTCTAAATCCATTCTATTAACCAATTTTAAATTGAATTATTTTCATGCCTCTCAGATAACATGTGACTTATTGAATATTGAGCCTTAATGGTTTTGTCGTGTATAGCGATTTCATAGAGTAGAATATTTCTTGTTTTCTTCTCGGATATTAAAGTTGGTTTTTTGACTAAACTTATAGTTGAGTCTATGCAAATTGTTGATATGTTATTATGTTGTACATATTTTCTATAAACATTCATTTTAGGAGCACTCCAATAGTGAACATAAAATCTGTCATATCCAATGTCTTTAATTATGTTGATTTATGGATGCAAATATTTCATTTTACAAATGGTCAATATAGGGTCATCCTCTTCTCGTTGATCTTTTATAACTCTACATTTTATGATTCTCAATGTTCTAATGATTTTAACCTGTCGGCAAATTACTAGGTTCTTTGTCATCAAACTCCATAAAATCATTAGCTTCAGTCCTCCTTAACATATCCGCAGATATTTTTTCATTCACTAATTTTTCGAATTTATTTTTTCAAACGTTGTTTTACGTTTTGTCTTATTAACGCATTGCCGAAAATTCCCACTATAGGTACAATGGAAAATCGCTCTACTTTATCCGAAGGTTTTTTCTGGAGTATAACTTTTAGTTTACTATCACAAAAATTGAAAAAATATTGAAAAATCACGAAAATTAGCAAATTATTTTGAGTTAAGAATTCGTAAAAATTTTTCTTTTTAAATCTAAGGTTTTTAAATGTAATGCAAGACTGCTTATAAGATTATCTACCTTTATCAAAAAAAAAAATGTCTATAAAAAAGTCAAATTCAATTTTTATGAGCGCTTGAAATTCAAATTTTTACAACATTGGATATTCACTCGATTTCTCATGTAGCCATTTCTTTATTTTGTTGTAATTCAAAAACGAATAACTGTATATACATGAAAATTTCACTGAATATTTAAATTAGCATTTCCTATACACCATACAATTTTGAAAATATTTTGACTCTTTTTAAGTTGTTTACGGACATTTTCAGTTTCTAATTTTTTTAGTTTTTTATTCTATAAATATCAATTAAGTTTTATCTTTTGGGTCAAAAAGTGTCAACATTTGATACAAGGCTCCTGATATATTGTTACAATATCAGTTGAAAAATATTAAAAATACATATGCACAATTTTTTTTTATAAGCATTTAAAGATTACATTTTTACAACATTTATCAAATTTAAAATTGAATAATTATTTTGTAGTTAAAAATGTATAAAATGTTCAACATTTATATCTAAGGATTGAAAATTTAAAACAAGATTCCACGTAAGTAGTTAATTCTTTTACCAAAAAATCTAAAAAATACATAAAAAACAGTTTATTTTTATAGTCATTTTAAGTTCAACTATGGACAAAATTAGGTACATAAAAAAAACCTAGAATAACTATTTTAGTTATTTTGTTGTGATTGAGTAATATTATTCGTGTTTACTTGAAACTTCTGAAGTACACTATTATATATATATCTATTTAGTATGGACTCTGATAGTATCAGCGTTTGTTGTTGACGTATAACGCATTATAAGTACCTAATGGATATTGTGAGATGATTAATTTGGAATTTATTATAGGTACCTACCTATTTGAGGTAAATTTTTTTTAATACAATAGATAAGTATATAATACGCCTTATACCTAGACTGACATACCGTCTCCGCTCAGAATCGTTTTTCTTCTACAATGATATTATATCATTGAATTCAAATTTAATACTATCCATTTTACAGTGACCCACTTGTAACCTACTGTACAGCAGAGCACTTTTTAAATTTTTAAATTTATTTTTGTGTCTGTCATCACGATTTGGGGCAGTAAAACTGCTTCGATTTTCTTTGGCAGTATCTTGTTCGATGGTAAAGTAAATCTAGTTGGTGCATTCAGGAGGTCAAATTTAAAAATTCCAAATAGTTTCACGAGGGCCGGGAAAAACAACATAAAAATTAAGGAATAAATTCAATTTTTAAACAAAATTGGTTTTCCAAAAAATCGATTTTGGTTTTTGGTGGAACTCTAAAGCCGCGTCCACACCTAGCAAACATTTGGGGAAACATTGTTTGTAGAAAGTTCGTCAAATGTTTGACAAATGTATTTTAAATAGTTTGTCAAAATAACAAACATTATATTTGTTCGCTTATATGTTTGCTCAATACATAAATCTACAGTTTCGATTATGGCGTCTCTAGAGCAAGTCATGTGTGTAGGAGCTGCATTCATAATTATTCATAACTACTATAAAAATAAAATTAAGTATAGAAGTAAGAGACGATGGTGGGTAAGACAACTACTACAACGTCGAAAAACTTATAGTGGTGAGCGTTTCATTTTGGATTTACACGCAAGTGATTTGTTTAATAATTTTACAAGAATGTCAAGTACCGATTTTGAGTTTTTAATAAATTTAATTGGACCCAAAGTCGCAAAAGAAAATACAAATTTTCGTGAAAGTATTTCAGTATCAGTTCGCCTAGCAATTACTTTAAGTTTTTTGTCTTCTGGTGAATCATATCATTCTTTACTGTACATATTTAAAGTATCCAAACAAGCAATATCAGAAATTGTACCAGAAGTATGTGAAGCATTAATATCTGGTCTTAAAAACTACATCAAGGTAAGAATTATTTAAAATTAAATACATTTTATACTATATTATAAAGAGACAATTATTATTAAGACAAACTGTATTCACTATCAATTGGTTTAGTATTTTAATAAAAAAAAACCAAATTAAAATTAAATTTTTAACAGACAATTTTAGTCTATATTTTTTCCTCGCAATAAATAGTCATACCTAAACCAAACTACTTAACATTTTTCACAAAAATTAACAATAAAAATAAATGTTGTATAGTATATTTTATAAATTCTAAATATCTTTCAAATGTATTTCAGATGCCAACTGAAACAAATGAATGGTTGAAAATATCTGCAGATTACGAGGAAAAATGGAACTTCCCGCACGTTTAGGTGCTTTAGATGGGAAACACATACTATTACAAGCACCTATCAACTCTGGAGGTGAGTTTATTAATTATAAAGGCCACTTTAGCATAGTTTTGGTGGCACTGGTTGATGCGGATTATTAATTAATTTACATAAATGCTGGATGTCAAGGCCGCATATCCGATGGTGGAGTCTTCAAAAATACTGACTTATGGAAACGTTTAGAAAATAAATCCCTTAATTTACCTGAACCAATATGCTTTAAGCTTTATTGGCCGACGATGCATTTTCTCTAAGTGAAAATGTAATGAAACTGAAACTTTACCCTGGACATCAAACAAAAGGAAGTAAGGAGATTATATTCAACTATCGGTTAAGCAGAGCACGACGAGTATCAGAAAATGTATTTGGTATAATGAGTTCTATTTTTAGGGTTCTTAGAAAACCCATATTATTAAGTCCTGAACTTCAGGCAACTTCAAGCAACCTCAGTTACTCTTGCATGTGCTTATCTGCATAATTATCTAAGAGCTAGCAAATCATCAAAAACTGTTATACTCCACAAGGAAGTGTTGACATTGATTATGGATCCGGAGAAATTACACCAGGAATATGGAGAAGACAGTCAGAAAACTCTTCATGCTTCATGATCTGGATGTAAATCAGGAGAAAATTCTAAAGCTATTAGATATGAGTTCGCTACATACTTCACAAGTGAAACCGGAAGTGTTCCTTGACAAGATAAATATGCATAAAGGCAATGTAAAAAAAAAAAAGAAATACGTATTTTTCACTTAGTAAATATAATTAATTTTTAATAACTAAAAATTAATGTAAATGTGATAGTATTATTTCAACTTATTATGTATATAAAATCATATTAAATGCATATCAAGGTACTTAAAAAATAAAACATTACAATAAAGATGAAGTTAACTTACATTTTTAATTTTTTAGCTTACTTAATAAAATTGAGAATTTTCAAAGTGATTTCGCATGTTGTAGTCTTGTAACTGTATTTGCTGAGGATGTGGTGTCACTGATGTAGCTGACTGTGGTGATGGCGAATTTGATGCTGTTGGCTGAAATTCAGACAAAAGTGTTGTTGATTGCACAGGAATAGTAACTTGTTTATATTGATTCATTTCCGCTTGAAATAATAGATTACCTATTTGATTTTTTAGTATGTCTATACGCTCATGGGATTTTGTATTTTACGTAGTCTAAATTTAACGGATTCTCCATAAACTTTTAATTCATCTTTTGGTTGCTGATCTTGTAGTTTTGAGTAACAAGACGTCATAATAGAATAAGCTTCTTTAACTTGTTCGTCTTCTTGTTTTTTTTTCTCGGAATGTTTTGGTGACATAAATAGTTTTTTCTTTTTGGTTTTGGGACTTTCTGTACTACAATTAGAGTATTCCGAATATTCGGATTTTTTTTCATTGTCTTTTTCTTTATCCTCATTAACTGATTCAGTATCAAGTTTATCGCAATCGTCTTCACTATACGCATCTTCATTAGTGTTAGATCGCGTTTTTTGAGGATCGTTTTTGTTGTTCAGAAAATAAAAATATTTATATGGTGTTTTTCTTGCTATTCCTGATTTTAATACTAATGCTTTTTTTTCTCTACGATATTGTGTAAGAAGAGAATTCATTTTTTTTTCTCACCTCTTGTTCTTCAAAATTAAGATCGTTGGCAATTTTTATAAATGCATCGGTCCGTTTTATTTTATTTTTATGATCCGATGACTTTGTGTTCTATAAACATTTTACATTTTCATAGTAGAGAGTAATAGCAATGGAATAAGATTAATTAGTTTGTAAGAATGCAAAACACCGGTTGTTTTTGTTTAATATATAGTGTTTTTTATTCTTGCATTTTGAAAAGAATTATCATATTTATTTAATTGTGTTACAATATATTCTTTTCATTTACATATGCTCTGTTGAGCTACAGATATTTTATTTCAGTTCAAAATAATTAATTTATTCAGTTTTGTTTTACAGTATTTTCTTTTAACGTACATATGCTCTGTCGAGCTACAGATATGGTTTTTATTTAAATGTGTGATGATAAATTACAATATTTAAAGACTCACGTGGACCGTGAAAGTAAGAGACAGAATACGGAGATGTTGTGTCCAATGGCAGCCTACTCTGCTGGTGGTGCTGGATAACAACAATACAAAATGTTCCCGGGCGGTGGCTTGACTCGTCCTCGGGGTACAGGTACTGAACTCTCCTCGTCGACTAGTTCCAACGTGGTTGACGATATTGATATTTATCAATGTGGTATCATGCGTTGGTTGTCGTACGTACCGTCAATACGTCTGCGATACGTGAACGACGACAACAACAACGGTGATACGGCAACGGACTGATATGATTACAGCGGCGCGCTCGTAGTGGCGGCGGCGATAATAATACTACACGCGGCGTGATAACGGCGCTCGGCGTAGCGAAGATAGTAACACGCGGAGGGACGATAATACGAGTCTACCGGTCGCGGCGGCGCGCTCGTCGTGGCGGCGGCGGCAACGGGGACAGACAACGACTACTGCACCTGGGCACCGGTGGCTTGAACAGTACGTTCTTAGGCGTACCACCACCGATACCTAGCGAGAGTGTTGGGGGAATCTTCCCCTCCGTCTACTGTTAAGTGTGAGTGGCTTGAACAGTACGTTTTGAGGCGTACCACCACTCACACTGCGAGTATAGGGAGAGGGCTTTGCGGGAGAAGGCGGTTTGAAGTTACACACTACTGAAGAAAGGCGGTAAGTTGAAACGGCGTGTTATATATTTGTCGATACGATGCGATGCGATTCGATGATGCGATCTGATGAGTTGATTTCATTGACCGTGCTGGCTCATATTTATGCCATGTTAGTACTACGGGTGGTGTGTTGTATGGATGAAAGTAGGTAGTTGCTTTCATTATGTTTCTGTATGTTGTAGACCCTCTACCCTGTGGGCGGCTATATGTAATTAGGGTGTAATCTTCTGGGGAAGACGATGGTTATGATAGTTTTATGGGCTGTCGTGGTTGTTTTCCATAAAGTCGCTGGAAGTGTTGACGGTCAAAAAACCTGCGTAACGGCGCGCACTCTATGCGGCGTCATTGCGTCATTGGTTTTCTGGATGTAATTCGTGTTTTCTTCTTAATGCAACTTTTTTGGTACTTCTTTATATGTTTGTCGTGTTAATAGCGTTGTGTAGCTTTAACTTATATCGTTCACTGTGCTTAAATAAGTCGTTACAGTGAAAAGTTGGTAGCATGAATAGGTATTCCTGTCGGGACGGCGGCGCGTGTTAATAGTTTTGGTTCGCGCGTTGGCGCGTACACAGATGGCGACACATATTTCGTTATAATTAATTATAATGGCAATTCTGCATCGTTACAAGTTTCGCTGCATCAAAAGACCTAATAATTAGCAGCACCCAGTTCCAACGAAAAGAAATACAAAAACATACCTGGACCTCTCCAGGTGGAAGGTTTAAAAGCCAAATCGACCACATATTAATTAATAGAAGACACAAAAACTGTATAACACAAGTAAGAAGCTGTCGAGGAGCTGATTTGGATACGGATCACTATCTAGTGACAGCATGTTTTAAAATAAAACTATCAAGGTTATGGAACAAAAGGATGAAAAGCAAGCCAAAACTGGATACAGAAAAACTCAGGGACCCTGAAACCAGAAAAAATTTCCAATTGCTAACAAGTAATCTACTCAGAAACAAACCTTCTAGCTTAAGCAACAATATAGAAAACAAATGGAAAGATATTAAAGAAACAGTTAACAAGGCCTCTGAAATCTTTAAATAGAACATTCGAAAACCAAAGAACTCGTGGTTCAATGACATATGCAAGGATGCAATCAAAAAAAGAAGCGAAGCCAGAAGTAAAGCTATACAGAATCCAACACCAGAAAACTAACAAGAATTTTTAACACTTAGGAACCAAGCTAATAAAATTATTAGAAGAGAGAAGAGAAAGGCTGAAAAAGAATTTGTAAGTAGTATCGAGGAACACAGGCTAAACCCTAGAACGTTCTTCAAAAAATGTAATTCTATAAAGAAAGGTTTCAATGCTCAACTAACTATGCTGAAAGATGATTGTGGACACCTTATTACGGATGAAGTGAATATTGTAAAGAAGTTTCGAACTTACTTTAAAGATCTCTTAAATATAAATCAAGACAATAACGTTCCGGAAGAGGTCCACCCGCTTCGCTATACAGTACAACCAGAGATCACTGAACCAGATGAAGAAGAGATTAAACTAATTATAAAAATGCTAAAGAACAACAAGGGCCCCTGGCGAAGACAACAAAAATGCTGAACTAATTAAAATTTCGACCCCAAAAATGTTCTCGGAAATATGTACTTTAATCAAAGAAACCTGGAAAAAAGAACAAATCCCGCAGGATTGGAAAACGGCAATAATTTGCCCAATATATAAGAAAGGGGATACAATGGATACAAAAAACTATAGAGGAATAGCGCTATTAAATACCTGCTATGAAATTTTATCTACCGCAATATTACACAGGTTGGAAATCTACTCCAAAGACATAATAGGAAAATATCAAACTCGATTCATAAAAGGGAAATCTACCACTGACCATATATTTACGATTAGACAAGCATTAGAAAAATATTATGAATTTGGAAAAGAAATGCACTTATGTTTTTTTTGACTTTAGCCAAGCTTATGACAGCATTAATAGAAACAAATTATGGAGAACCTTAGAATAATTTGAAATACCTTCAAAATTAGTCCAATTAATAAAAGAATGTAATTCCAACACCACGTGTAAAGTCAAATTCCGAAATCAATTATCTGAAAGTTTTAATGAAAGGGAAATCTACCACTGACCATATATTTACGATTAGACAAGCATTAGAAAAATATTATGAATTTGGAAAAGAATTGCACTTATGTTTTTTTGACTTTAGCCTGAGGCAAGGCGATGATTTGTCGCCATTACTTTTTAATTTAGCCCTTGAAAAAGTGGTAAGGACAATGCCAGCATATCAAGACATGGAAATATTAGGGGAATACTCTATACTTGCTTATGCGGACGACATCGTGGTAATGGGTAATACACGCATCGAGGTAACCAAAAAAAACCGACGATCTACTTAAAGCTGCCAAATTTAGGGTCCTTAAAGTTAACCAAGACAAAACTAAATATATGGTCGTCAGCAGAGAAAACTAGATGGTAGCTGATCTGAGTGTATAGGAGTACACTTTCCAAGCGATATACGATTTCAAGTACTTAGGTACTAACATAAATAAGAACAACAATATGCATAATGAAATGAAATTAAGAATCTCAGCAGCCAATAAAGGTTTTTTTGCATTAGTGAAACTATTTAAATCTAAACTCCTATCTAAAAGATCAACCTATACCTGAGATACTTACGCCCAGTCCTTGCGTATAGTTGCGATACGTGGTCGGTGACAAAAGGAGACGAAGAGAAACTGCTAATCTTTGAAAGGAAAATACTTCGCCGAATCTATGGTCCTATCAACGAAAATGGAGATTATCGAATAAGAACAAATGGGGAAATATACCAGCTATTCCAAAAACCAAATATAAAAGCATTCATAAGAAGCAAGAGACTCGAATGCTCGAGCACTTATGGAGAGAGAATGGCATATGCAAGCAAGTTCTGATGGGCAGAATCAATGGGAGAAGACCCAGAAGCCGCCCTAGACATAGATGGATGGACACTATAAAATCAGACATAGCAAAGATTCCACCAGAAACAGAAAGAAAGTAAAGTGGAGCAGAAGGAAGTGAAAATAGAGAGAAGTGGCAAGAAATTGTGGAAGCAGCGAAGGCCCTCAATGGGCTATAAAAGCTAAAAAAAATACAAATAATCAAAAAAATGTATTACACATTTGTTTAGAATTTGTATATGCTGTTGTTGATGATGGAAAAAATGTGTGCAAGAAAAAAAATTCTAAGAGTAAAACCAAAAAATCAAAAGATTTTGGTAAGAAACTTATTTGTTTTATAAAATGTTTGTTTCTGAACTATTTCAATACAATAACAAGTTTTTTTATTACAAACTTGTTTAGACTTTATATATGTTGTTGATGGCGATGAGACTATAAATCTCGATTTTGTGTGCAAAACAAAAAATCCCAAGGGTAAAATAACAAAGAGTAAAACCAAAAAAATCAAAAGATTTTGGTAAGGAACTTATTTCTTTTATAAAATTTTTATTTCTGAACTATTTCAATACAATAACTCAGGTTTTTATTACAAACTTGTTTAGCCTTTGTGTATGCAGTTCATGGTGATGAGACTATAAATCTCCATGAAAATGATATGTAGAATAATGAAGCTGCTGTTGTTGATGAGGGAAAAAATGTGTGCAAAACAAAAAATCCCAAGGTTAAAATAACCAAGAGCAAAACCAAAAAATCAAAAAAATAAAATGATTAAACAATTTAGAATGCCCTTTTTGAAATTAAAAAAATATTTCTACAGGCACAAGGAATTGTCATGTTCAATTAAATTATGGATTTCTGTGAATTAATACGCTTTTCACAGCAAGACTCAGTCATACTCAGTTATCAAATGAATTATTTAAAATAGGCTTCGCTAAAGGTAGTATAAGGATGACAATGCTATACGAGTACACAAAGGGCCATTTTTAAACTGTGGTAAGTAATATTTTTATCAATATTGTACATAAAGATTACTAAAAAGTTTGATAATCTTATAGCGCTGACGGCACTCCGCGTTTCATCCATGACGACCAATAATAATACTTCCCGCGCGTTCGCTATTTCGCTCGCTTATCTCCCTTTTCCTTATCGACGACGATTGACGTGAATATTTTCGAATATTATTATTTCCCGAGTTATTCCGTATTTCTATATATTATAATATAATATAATTTTTTTATTTTACAAAAATTGTGATATACAACGCAAAATTCAGAAACGGTTTAAGTGCTTGAGATTCAAAAAACTGTTTTTTTCATATTTTTCTTTGCATTACTACTTCATAATAATTGTTTTTAAAATCTTCTAAAATGTTATGTTCGCTTTAATAAATTGTAAATGTTATTATTTTGAATTTTATTTTTATTATCGTACCTATGCAAATTTTATATTTACTAGCTGCCTGTGTAAGTCGATTCCGGTCGTTGTGGAAGCTGCAATTAATCAGCATTTCAATAATATATTAAAAATATATAAGTAGTTTGAATGCACGGATTAGATAGACATTTTTCATGAGTATTGCAGTACATTTAACTATTGTAGCTAAGAGTTTTAGTAGGACCTTGGTGTGTCGATTGTTGATGACAATGTCGTTACATACATAATAATGTTCGTAATAATAAGTAAACATGAATAGACTACAATAAATTAAATACATTTCAATTTCTTAAAACATGCATGTTATGTAATATTATATTACATATATACTAATATATTGTATTACCAAGTTTAATTACTTCAATTCATACCTTATACATGTACTAACCTTTACATTGGGTTACACATATTAATTTTTTGCAATATTTCAAACAAATTTCAAAACAAGAAAACTACATATATTTTATATATTATTATATGTTATAAAAATATAATAAATTGAATTTAAATTCCTCCAATGCTTAAAATATTGTAATATTTGTCAACATTTTTATTATGTCGTTGGTATGCAAAAATGTATTATACATGATTGATATATATTATTAATAAATACATACCACCCTATCCTATCCTATCACCAACCTATCACCGTTTTAAACCTAGGTATCTTCTAAAACGTTATTATTATATTCGCTTTAATAAATTGTAAATTATTATTATATGCATATATATATATACAGGGTGTCCCGTGAGGATTTACTCATTGCGATATCTCCTGAAATAATGGAGATATCGTAATTATGTTTTTTTATTAAGACTCGCAGAGGTAAGCACTACAAATATTTTATTTTTTAATTAAATTAAATTTTTTAGTAAAAAAGTTTATAAAATTATTTTTTATTTTTGAAAAAATTGAAGATAGCCATTCTATAGAGTATATTTTTGTGAACATTTTGAGCTTTTAACATTTTATTTTCATTAATATCATGATTTTTAATATTTTTTTTAGTTTATTAGTAAAACGTCAATAAACTGGTTTTTGTCCGGGCGGCGAGTCCCCCTCTACGGCTAATGAGTAAATCCTCACGGGACACCCTGTATATATATCCTTAGCAATGTAATATTTATTTAATTTAATAATTTAAAAATTAACCTACCTAAGTAAATGTAATGTACAATAAAATATAAATATAGGTACATTACACTGTTATGAGAATGCACATACTATCATTATTATTTAAAATATGTATATCAATAATATTAAAAAAATATACATATATAAGTAGTTTGAATGCACGAATTGGATAGACATTTTGCAGTACATTTATTTAAAAGCTAAGAGTTTTAGTAGGAGCTTGGTGTGTCGATTGTTAAGACAAAGTCAATTTCTTAAAACATACATGTAACGTTATACTAATATATATATATGTATTACCAAGTTAAATTACTGCAATTCACACTTTATATTTTTATATACCTATACTAACCTTTACATTGGCTTACACATATTAATATTATTTTTTGAAATATTATAAAACAAGAAAACTACATATACATATGATATCCTAAAATGGTGTAAATATCCTTAAAATATTGTATTATTTGTCATCATTTTTATGTGGTTGGCATGCAAAAATGTATTATACATATCATTTATATACTACTTTATATAATTTGTATTTATTATTATAATTTTAATTGTATTGAGTTTAATGTGTTATATTAAAATAAATATAATAACATTAATTGATACCCATGTTTAATTAGTAACTACATTTGAAAAGTTTAATTTTTTTTCTTACTTATTTTATTGCAATATACCTTTAGGCAACCCTTACCTACAATAAGCCATTGGTTAACAATCAATGTTGTCTTTAGTATTATTCATTAACAGAGGCGGATTGGGGAGAGATTTTGGCCCGGGAAAATACAAAGTATACCGGCCCACTTACCAATTTACCAAATATTTAATTTTAGCCAACATAATATTATTATGTATTACTATTTTAACATAACTACACGTTGGGCGAGATATGAAATTTATACATCATACATCGATATCAAATTTATTTTTATTTTTGAACAGTTTATGTTTACACATTTATAATAGTCCAAACTCCAAGTACTTATATAACACAGTAAAAGTGAATAATTTAAATTACTAATGTTACGATTTTTGTATTTAATAAGAAAGGTTATTACCTATTCAATAATATTTAATAATGCGTTTTTAGACTTAAATAAAAGCTTATAATTTACTCCCACTTAATATACCTGATAGGCAAATTAACAGAATCAACATGCAAAATGTATGTGTAACTTTTTATTTTCTAAAAAAATGTTTTACTGTGGTTTATTCATAATAACATTATGTAGGTACTTAAATTCTAAACAACCAGAAAAATTGTATAGTCTTGTTTTTCTTTAGTATTTTTATGTAATATAATATTGAGTAAAATGTTTTGTCTCCGTCTTAGTACAATCTAACAAATTATAGTTCACTATCTATATTCACCAATCAGCCGAAACGATTTAATAATAATATTTAGCTGTAGTACCTAAATAGTAAATATTATAAAAATTATTGTATACCTACGTAATGTTACTTCCCTATTATTCAATAATTTATAAATTCGCCTAAACGATAGGTTAATTTCTCGCCCAAATGATATATTCTTTACTCAAGTTAATTTTGGGTTATTCGACCAAACGAAAGACGCTCAAATTTTTTACACCCGAAATACGTGTACTACTGTATTAGTATACTGAATTAAAAAGTGTATGAAACAATTTTCGGAAATTTAAACCCTGTCTAGTTTTCGATATTACAGTGCTTACTGCTCAAATCAGGTTGACTTTTTCTATTTTCTACTTCAGTGGGATGTCAAGTAAAGTAGACTTTTTCCGAAGTTTGTCGTTACCTAGAGATCACCCAATGTGGTTTTACATAACATATCAAGGGTTGTTTTCGATTTTAACTGCTTTTCGAGAAATACTATATTTTGGCTTCCTGTCTCTTATCGTTGTGTCAGCAATCCACCGTAGGTAGATTGCCTACCTGATATACCTACTATTGCATACTGTCCGCAATCCAATTCGTATTATCTTATTTTGAAAAATCGGAAAAAATGCAAATTTACTGGGCTGGGGTACCTAATAGGAATTTAAGAATACATAGTTATTTGAAAAAGCTGCCCACCGGGAAAACTCCCGAATTCCCGGTGGCCCAATCCGCCCCCGTTCATTAACCAATAGTACCAGTTAATTTGTAATTTATGTAGCACATGTATATATATATATACCGTGTGTAACAGAAAGAACTGACCAAAAAAAAAAAAAAAATGATGCTACTTAAATGTATGACAAAAATTATTGAAATTATATGATTAGTAAATAGTTTTAAGAATATACCCATGTTATAAAATTTCCAAAAATAATATTTTTAAAAAAGCTATTGCGTTCCAAATTTATTTTATCAAAAAAATATTGATATTTAAAAAAATTCTAAAAAATAAACTACTAGACTTAGATAAATGTTTTTACCATGCAAATCGTTCTTAAAATCAGATTCACAAGTTTGCTATTTTGAATTTATTCAGAAAAATTTAAGTCAAATTTAAAATTTTTTATTTTTAGTATAAAAAAATAAAAATAATTTTTTTCCTCTTACACGTGTAGAGCAAGTGGCTATAAATTAAATATAAAAAAAAAAATTAAAAATAATGATCAGAACAAAAGTTATTCCAAAAGTCAGTTCTATCTGTTACACCCTGTATATATATGTATATACACGTTTAAATTGATTAATAGTAAGTTACACACACAAATTATTATAATTTCAAAAGCATATATCTATTCTACTATGACCAATAGGTTTGTAATAGATTTTCAATTTTGTTGTATGTATAATAATGTTTGATTTCTACTTATTGCAGTCGACGCAAGAATCAATTTAATTTTTTTAAACATCATTAAACTACACTATATTGTATGTTTGAATTTGTATTGCTTAGCAATGTCTTTCGCATGTAATACACTTTATGAGGTATGATTAGATATTTAGCCTCCGCAAATAATTTTCATTGTAAAAATATTATACAAATACTGATTAGTAGTACCTAATTGATTATATATTATTTGTAATGTAAAATATATAACTAATAAACAAATAATCCATGTTCATATTTATTATTTTTATTATTATTATACATTACTACTGACTTATATTAAACCTAAAATTGTAAAATATTGTGATTGATAGTATTAAAACCACTTTTAAAAACCAAAAACTATAAGCATGTGCACAACACACATATATACAACATGATACATTTAACTGATGTTTTATAGGCTACACATATATTCATTTAACTGTACTTAATAAGTACTTATGAATAGTAATAATGTTATGATAGGTACGCCACACCTACAGGTGTCTATATAAGTTATTTAGAGCATTTAATTAGCTTTATGGAACGTTTTAATTTAATTTGGTATGCACAGGTCGTTCGCAACCAGACACCTATATACCTACATGGGAAGTATGGTTGCCTTTAAATCGACTACTTAAACTTTTTATTCAATTGACATTCGGCTTTAACATTTTCTCCTACAATAATACAATATCAGACTATCGACATTAGGAGGTATACCCAGTAAACGCACAAATTTGTACCGGTTGAGGACTGAAAGCTAGACACACAATTACCGTTTTGTTATGCATTTATCCTTTTTGCACGCACAAAAGAACAGGGCATGCGACGGGACATGTATCCAATCCGCCATACACAGATGCCCTATAACTCATAGATTTGCATACAGCGATGATTGATAGCTAGACATTCGATTACAATTATTCGCAATTCCTAATTTCTTATACAGTCAACAAAACAGAACCGGGCATACAGCGGGGCACGGTATTACACCAGACGAGGAGAGACCGCTAGACACTCAGTCACAGTTTTCGGTACGGTTTAATTTCTTTTGCGAATTTACCGTGATACGATTTTCACTCGACCACCTCGAAGGCGCCGGAGGCGGCTTCCACAACGCCCGGAATCGAGGCACACGGGCAGCTAGTATTTATATAAAACGTTAGACCAAACAACATCCTCCGATACATCACACAATGAACCAGTTGTGCCGTGCGTGGTGGCCTGTAACATTCAAACAAGATCGGGAACCCACGGGCGCAGTCAGGGAGACTAACCAAATGCCACCGTCACTACCACATCAAAGTTAATACTATACCAAAAATAGGGATAAGATATATTATAACAAGAAAAAACAGGTGTTTAGTAATTATTAAAATTGTATCTACCTGTTTCGTGATATATGACGTAATAACATTTATTAGCCGGGTATTAGGCCACACATGATACGCAATATATAATGTATTTCAAAATTTCCAATGTGTAATTTATAATCTTACAATTATCTGTTTCATTGCTTGTTCACTTCACTGGACTTTAATACTTTATAGCGGACTGGAGTACTGGAATTTGGAACCATAGTCCGTTCAAAACTTCTGCGTGTCAGCAAGTGTGACTGGAATACCTATAAGACATTCTGTGTGGAGTGGTTTTAAGTTTTTACGCCATCTGTGCATCACCTCCACGTCATTTTCGTATAGTGAGTATAAGTACCTAGTGTGTGCTAGAAGACATCGCTAAATGCCTAAATACACTGGTATAATCTCAACTTGTACGAAATATCGTACACTCCATGCATGCATGCTTTTATTATTAGGTTAGGTTAATACCTTATTTATGTTTAATTATGACGTACACCTGTCTGCATTTTGTGATGGACAATACCAACAAACAGACAACTTAGCACTGCAGACAAGGTATATATTTTATATATGACTGCATATGCACAGAACCAAGTTTGAAGTTGAGGACATACTAGTGTGGTTATCCGTGTTAGAGCAACAATAGACAATAAAATTAAGTATTAATATGTTAAATGGAAAAAGTCTAACAACGATGAGAACACATGGGAACCCGAAGAGAATTTGATAAACTGTCCTGACATTCTGAACGATTACAAGACGATCGCGGCCTCAACGTGTACGCACGCAAGAGTGGAACCAACATAGCGACAGTGAGTTAAACTGTTCACTATAGTATAGAGTTTCGTGACGGCCGATACCAACGCTCGCTGCGTTGTCCGTTTTGTGGTGGGTATGCGTGAACAAGGCAAATGCTAACAATGAATATGTCGACAAAACCCCAATATATCTCACAGTCCAAAGAACGAAGAGAAAATAAAAAACATACAAAATTAATTTAGGAAACATCACAAAAGAAAGGAGTATCTCCACTGCCCGCAGAGACATCCAAAATGTATATTTTTTTATTGTTTACTCATTTCATTAAATTCGAGATCGCAGCCTCAACGTGTACGCCATTGTTGCCGAACAGATATAAGAGCAAATTAGATTTTACTTAAAAGTTCAAAACAAAGCTAGGTAGAATGCTCTTTTTGAAATTAAAAAAATATTTCTACAGGCACAATGATTTGACATGTTCAATTAAATTATGGATTTCTGTGAATTAACATGCTTTTCACAGCAAGAAATACAATATTTATTTCTGAATACTGAGATATAAATAATGGAACCCATTGCACCATATTTGGACTTCCCTTCAAGGAGAAAAAGGAATTTTTCTTGGTTTCCCCTTAAAACAAAAGAGAAGTTTAACATCGTGAAAAGCGAATAACTTAATTTTGACGAGAAATACAAGATGATTATATAAAATATATTGCACAGATCATTTTTTTTTTTTTTGTTATACTTTAATAGAATAGAAGAGAAAACAAAAACAAGTCTAATTATATGCTTATTTCGTGTTTAATTTAAACTTTTTTAAACAATATGATTTCATGGAGCAAGGAACAAAAGGTATGTTTTAAAAAAAGAAACAATATATGTATATGGGTTACAATATCCCATATGGTTGCACATACATGACCAAGTACCTACCAAACCCTCTAGCTTCTGACCCATTTGCCTAGTAGACACTCCGGTTAAGTTGAGGTGGCCTGTGACAGATGAAGCACATACTGCAGATAATGCTCATGATTCGATCATGAGGGTCAGACAGGGAGTTGCTCGTTATAGAGGAAAGGACATTGAAGACTGTCACGTGTGAGGTTCCCCAGGGCTCACTTCTTGGACCGACCCTGTGGGGATGTTGCATACGATTATCTACTGGAAATGGAAGTTCCTCCGGGCGTCCAGATGGTTGGCTTCGCCGACGATCTCGCGGTCGTCGGAGTCGCCAGGACGAACGAGATTCTGGATTAGATAATTCTGTTTTGTACATTCTTTGAATTTAGCCGTCCAACATGCTCTCAAAGAAGTGCAAGAGATCAGGGACAAGGTTAAGGGCATTGTTGGCCATTTTAAAAGAAGCTCTCAAGCAGCGGCCAAATTAAAATTCAGGCCAGAACAACTGGAATATTCACCTACTCTGAGTGTGATACAAGATGTGGTAACTAGGTGGAATTCTACTTATGAGATGTTTGAACGTATTTTATTTAAAAACTCCTTTATTATCTGCTTTAGCCGAGACTAACTATGACGTGTATTTAAATTCATCCGTTTGGCAAATAATTTCAAATACATGTGATATTCTTAAGAGGTTTAAGGAAATTACTATTGAAATTAGTAGCGAAAAATCAGTTTCAATATCTAAAGTTGTTGTTCTGAGTAAAGCACTAATTAATTATTGTGGTCAGTTGAAAAATAAATATCCCTTATATCCCTAATAAATATCATCTTTGACGACTAAATTTATTGATGTATTGACAAGTCAAGTGGTAAGTAGATTTGGTCCACATGAAAGGAATATTCTCTACGCAGAAGCTGTAATTTTGGATCCTAGGTTTAAAAATCATGGATTTAAAAATCATTAATAATTTAAAAATCATTAATAATTTAAAAATCATGGGAAAAAAGTCATTGGTCAATAAAGCTAGGGATATTCAATTGGAATCGGAGAACCATACAAGTGTTGCTACTATGCCATCAACAAGTAATGACTCAATCTGGAACGATTTCGACACTGAAGTTCAGAGTTTAGTCCAAAGTCGAAATCCAACATCCGCATTTATTGTAGAAATTGATAAATATCTTTTAGAACCTTTAATTCCAAGAGCAGCTGATCCTTTGCTTTGGTGGAAAGAAAATAAAAGTGTTTATCCAAGGCTCTTTCAAATAATGAAAAAACGTTTTTGTATTTTGGTTACATCTGTTCCATGTGAGCGAATATTTTCAAAAGCTGGTCAGACAATTACTGAAAAAAGAAGTAGACTGCATAGTAAAAATTTTGAAAAAATGATATTTTTAAATTTTAATTTATAGATTTTAACACTGTACACCATATTATGTAATATATACTAATATTTTATTTTAATGTCACATGAGGTATAATATGTAAGTACAGTGGTGTACAAGTAATATTTTATTAATTAAAGTTTTTTTTTGTAATTCATTACAATAAAAAGGTTTTATTGTTATGTTTTAAGTAAGCAGACATATTATTAATTTAAAATTATTTTGTAAAATTTACAATAAAAAGGTTTTATTGTTATGTTTTAAGTAAGCAGACATATTATTTACTATAGGATATTTTTATTTAAGATTTAGTATATTATTTTAAACTATGAATTTAAATTTATTATACATTTTATTAATTTAAAATTATTTTGTAAAATTTACATTTGTAATTTACATTCTTGTTTACAAAATAAATAAAACCATAACACACCTTCATTCAATTAGCATGTTCATGTTAACTATTTTCAACAATTATTTGTCATGTTCATACACCACTACTACTTAATTCTGAGTTTTGACAAATGAGTTTGATGCTAGTAATACAATTTTTTTCTAGGTACCAATTTCTTTCAAACATCCAATTTACAATGTAATTCATTTTTTTAATCACATAAGTCAAGTCAATATATACAAAACACAAAAACTGTGCACACCTACATTGTGGTGAAGTAAAATCCAATGAAATTGTTTTCAATATTTCTGTTTTACTAATAATTTTTTATTTCAGATTTATATATATGTATGTGAATTAAAATGTTGCACTCAATAGTATATATACTTAATATCATTCTGAACTTCTGAAGACGTATGGTGTCTGCTTGTGTAATGTGTGAAATGCAAGTTTAGTATTAAGAATTTTAAGAGTTGAAATGTTGAATAGTTGAATTTCACAACAGTCGACTAGTCGAGACTCGAGACTACTCGAGACTAGTTTAGATATTAAGTCTTAAGACGTTGAATCTTATTAATAATTATTATATTTTATATAACTAAATCACTATATTCACTAAGTACCTACAATAATATCCAATAGGTACACGTAGTTTTAAGTAATAAGTTTGGTGTAGCATCAATAAAACTGTCACTAGTATACATCTTAAACCGGTGGTAACTGGTAATACCTAGCACGTATTCAAACTTCAAATATATAGATATAATAAAATTATCTTTACTATCTTAAATCGTGATTAGTAGTATCGTTCGCAGAATAGTGATTATAAACTCAACTCGCGGAACAATTCAGAGTTCACAAATAAATTCATATCGAATTGTCAACTCCGACTCGATTTTGAATTGTCGAACTTTGGTTGGTAAAACTGTGTTACTGAGTCGCCAAATCTTGAAACACTGATTCGACTCGTTCAGTTCATCAGAATTAGAGATAATTAAAAAAAAAAAATGAGGAATTTGTCAAAACAAATGGCGATTTGAAAAAATTAGTTATTGAACAAAATAAATGGATCACTTTGGAGGCATGCAGGTTTGAAAATAAGTTTAAAAACCATTTATCAAACATGTTTTCACCACAGCAAGCAGAAATGATCCTAAATAAAAAAAAAAAAAGTGGCCAAATGGGAACCAGAAGACATTGCATCGGCTATGACTTTGCGAAGTATATCACCTAAGTGCTATAGATATCTAAGAGATAAATTGGAGTTTCCGTTACCAGGTATTGTAGGAGTTTCTTGTTTAAATAATTGTGTTCGATGTTAGTGATATATAGATAAATACAAATTTGTTATTTAGTATACCAATTTATTTTTTAAATCATAAAAGATTTGTGTAAAATAACTTTCCTTAGAATTTATAAAATACAATTTTTTAAACCAATCTGTGCAAATAATTATAATTTTAGGTTTATCAACATTGAGACAGTGGGCAGGGAAATTTAATATGGACAAAGGTATTTTGAAAGATGTTCTTATGCTTTTGAAAAATATAGGAAAATCTTTATCAGAATGGACAAAGTGACAGTAATATCATTTGATGAGACTTATGTTTCACAAAAATTGTGCTACGATAAAAAAACGGAACAAGTTTTGGGTTCATTTAAGTGTGTACAAGTAATGATTGCCAGAGGTGTGTGGTTTGAAATTTGAGTATTAACATATCAATTATGACTGTATAATAGTTATTTGTTACTTTCTAGGACTATTTTCCAAATGGAAGGAACCATTATACTATGACTATGATTCACCCATGACTCAATTATTATTGTTCGACGTTATAAGTCAGCTTCATGCCTGTGGTTTTGAGGTAGCAGCTGTTGTTAGTGATATGGGGCCTACAAATATTAGGCTTTGGAAAAGTCTCGGAATAACACCAACAAAGACATCATTTAGTCATCCTATATCTGGAAAACCAATTTATATGTTTGCTGATGTACCACACTTAATGAAATTAGTGAGAAATCATTTCATTGATAGTGGATTTGTTTTGCCAAATAATAAGTACATTGGGAAACAAGTAATACAAGAGGTAGTTAGTTTGAACAAAGGGGATTTAAGTTGTGTACACAAAGTCACTGATCGACATCTAAATGCAATTGGATCACAGCGACAAAATGTAAAACTGGCAACACAAGTCTTGTCAAATTCAATGGCCAAAGCAATATCCTATTTAGGGCAAAAAAATGTATTGCAGTTCACTAATTGGAAAGAAGTAAATATATACTAATTAACTACTAATATTACTTATATTATTCCACATTTCTAATATTTTGTAGACATTTAAAATAGACAATTTTTAAATAAAAAAAGAATATAATATGACAAATATTCTTTCTATCTTTTTAGAAATATTTATTTAAAATAATAATTATACTGTTACTATAAGTAATAATTAATAACATATATCTAATTAATACATAGGCATCAATAGTAATTAAACTGTTTAACGATTGGTTTGATTTGTTAAACACACAACTACCAAAAGATAAATTTACATTATCTTATGGACTTGACATCGATAATCAAAATAAAATATTATCTGAAATGAATACATTTATAGAAAGTTTGAGAGTTTATTTAAAAGGTAAACCAACCACAAGTTTAAAGCCATTTCAAAAAGGTAATTACTAAATACATTTCTCCATATATACAAAGATCAATTAAATACAATATAAAAAAGATCAGTAAAATAGAAAATTTTTAAAAATATATAGGGATATTAATAACAAACACATCGTTAAAACGTATGTTTGAAGATTTGAAAGAAAGGTATCCTGAAATTAAATATATACTTACAAGAAGAGTAAATCAGGATCTTCTTGAAAATTTATTTAGTGCTTTAAAAAGTATGATGGCATCAGCATATCGCATAACCCCTTTAGAGTTCAAGTATTGGTTAGTATGATTTTAATTATCATTGAGTAGTCGACTATAAAACCTAAAAATAAAAAAATGTATTAGTTTACGATGGTATGTATCTTGGGAAAATATTCTGACACCATAATCACAGAAAATCGAAATACCGAATGCTCTGATGAGGAATGTTTAGTTGATTGTTTGTCAGCAGTTACTATTAATGAGGCTGAAATTAATAGTAATAATAACATGGATGAATGCAGACAAATGTATTTCAATGAAGAAATTGCTACAATAGAGTCACATTTTGGATCAACTGAAACTTTTGATATACCTGAGGAAAATATAAATTTACTACATCAGTTTGAATCATATGTAAATAAATTTAGTTAATATAGTTTATAACACTTACCTATGTGTCCAAATGTACAATTGACCAAACAACCAGTAATGTTAAACTTAATTGTTTTAGGTGAATCCAGTTGATGAGTTAACTGAATTAGAAAAAGACTGCATTGAATATGTAACAGGGTATGTTGCAAGTCGTTATGCTACCGAATATCCATGGCTATGCAATAAAGAAGTTTTTGGCTCTTCATGGATACAACATATTTCAAGAGGAAATTTAACAACTCCATCGCCAATCTTGTTAAAATGTTCAATGATCTTAGAACATCTCTTCAATAATTTTCATGGCAAAGATTGCATAAATAAAGAGCCAAAAGTTATGACAAAGGTCAACAATTTATTGATGAATGAACTACAAAAAGAAAATTTGAATCTACCAGTAAAAGTAGTAGAATGTTTAGTGAGAACACGTACTTTCATTAGATTGAATTATTTAAATAAAATTATTCTTTCAGCAACTGCAACTCAAAACAACGAAAATTCTAGAAAAGTAAAAATTTTCAATAAAATAAAATTTTTAAAATACCTATAATGTAAAATACTTACTTATTTCCTTGTTGTCTTTTCTAATAAAATTAAATATTGTTCGATTATTAAATATAGGTACATAACTACATAGGTAAGTAATATTGTTCGTAAGTATTAGTGCTTAAACCATTGATAGATGAATAATGGTATTGATCTACTCAATTAGTACTCATTTATAATTTATATTATTAAGCTATAGTTCCACAATGAATTTTAATATTAGAAATTAGAAAAAAAATTAAAGAGGTAAAGTATAAACTAATAAACTATTTTGATAATTCGAAATTGAATACAACAGTTATCACTTATCACAATAACATAGACAACCAATGAGAAATGGCGAAAGTCCAGCGTTATGTTTCATTTAGCAATCGGTCGGCGGAAGAGGGGAGTATGCGTATCATAAAATGTGCATCATACCTAGTTTATTATATCATGGGTCATAATATGAGGAACGTTAAATTCTAATTGTTATTTAACAGTTATTATTATTTTTTAAAAATTTGGACAAATCTCGCCTTGAATCCCGCCATTATTTATTTGTGGTTTTACAATAACCCGTAATTTTGCTTTTCAATATATATTGAAATGATATATTGTGATAATATATCAAGAGCCCTGCATTATATTTTCACTCATTTTTACCCAACAAATAACATTTTATTGATATTTATAGAAAAAAAAACTAAAAATATTGAAAACTGACGATGTCCGTAAACAGCTCAAAAATAGTAAAATCGTATGGTATATAGAAAATGCTAATATAAACATTCAGTGAAATTTTCAAGTATCTACAGTCATTTGTTTTTTAATTACAATAAAATAAGAAAATCGTTACATGAGGAATCGAGTGAATATCAAATATAGTAAAAAAAAATATGAATTTCAAATGCCATAAAAATTTAATTTGAGTTTCTTGTGGACATTTTTTTTTTTTTTTTGATAAAGGTAGACAAACTTATGAGGAATCTTGTATTAGCATTTTTACTGTACTAATAGATGATGGTAGACACAAAAATAAATAATTTTAAATTTAAAAAAAAAACACAAATCATTGTAAAATCAATACATTCTATGTACTACCCTTTCTGATCGACTTATCTGGCATTTATCCCGTCAATATGGATAGATTATTATTTAATATTTTGGTTTTATGTTTACAGTGGTCGTGAGCTATACCCTCGACTGGTCATCTATTTATTATTGATATACAATCACGATGGCTGCCAACGACGAGATAACGTATGTCGTACCCAGTTTATTAAAGTTTGCTTACCAAGCATGTAACGTTGAACAGCAGACATGGTACGACAATATGCCAGTCCAGCCCTCTGACTTACAAATATGCTGCCATTCAATCCTTAAGATTATTCGCCTCAACCATTGCGTCAAGTGTTTTAACTCACATGGCGATCGGCTATCCATGTTCCCCAAAGTGAAGCCCCTGGTCCAATCACAGTTCAGCGATGACTATATAATCAAAAACATATGTGAGATGGCCGCTTTCCACGGACATCTGGACTGTATGAAGCTCGCTCGTACGATGGGCGTCCCGTGGTATTCTCCGACGTTTGCTCAGAAAACGGCGTGTGATCGGGCTGCAAAATCGGGAGACCTTGATTGTCTGGTTTACGCACACCAGCACGGGGCTCAGTGGTCCGTCTTCACGTGCAATTATGCAGCGGAAAAAGGTAATCTGGACTGTCTCATATATTTGCATACCAATGGATGCCCATATGAAGATCTAACGACAACGAACGCCGAAAAAAATGGACACCTTGACTGTTTAAATTACGCGTTACAAAACAATTGTCCGCTAAAAGAAAACGAGTAGTGCAGTGTGCTGAACGAAAGAAAATATATTGTAATTATTTATCGTTATTATTAATTTGCTAATTATATGTAATTATATATTATTTGTTTTTAAATATAAGCAATTTAATAATATTTAGTGATGTGCCTTTAAATTTGGAAACATATATTATTTGAAAAATGTTATTGCATATTAAAAAATATAATGGTTATATTTGTCTATGAATTATCTAATATTATAATAATATTACCCGCTCGGGTAAGCAGCACAAACGGGAACCTGCCCCCCGCGCACTCCGCACCCGTTACCGATCAAGCCACTAACAGCGTGAATTATAATTATTGTTTACTTATTTACCTATTAAAAAAAAAAAACTACTTACTAGATCTCGTTCAAACCAATCTTCGGTGGAAGTTTGCATGGTAATGTACATCATATATTTTTTTTAGTTTTATCATTTTAGAAGTTATAGGTGGGGGGGGGACACACGGGTAGTGATTGAAGTATGAAATATTTCACACAAACGTGAAACATTGAAATTTTTTTTAACACAATGTCCAGTGTTCTAAATTCTAATGTCAGAAATGAGTAGGTATACAAAATACATGTATAATATTGTATATCTACTTTTATCATTTAAACATTAAAATATTTAAAAATTTTGAATACCATTTTAAATGTATAATACCAAAGGTTAAGTATACATACAGGTACCATACAGTTATGAAGGTAATTTATGACAATTATATGTAAATATAAGACTTATTTAAAAATAAAACAAAATTTATTAAAATACTGAAATATTTCATAAGATATTTCATTTTTTTTAAATTTCATGAAATTTTCAAACACAGTAACCAGTGATAGGAAAATATAACCAAAAAATCATCTTTATATCATTTTTTTTATCTAGATAAAGATAAATATACACATACATTTATCTAGATAAAAAAATAGATAATTAGTTTTTAAATTATATTATAAATAATGTAATTTATTAGTAATTACTAATTAGGTAATATTTATTAATTAATAAATCCTTAATGTCATTTCTCAACTAAAATAATATAGGTACAATTTTAATTTTTAATACAACTTTTCAATATATATTGAAATGATATATTGTGACAATATATCAAGAGCCCTGCATTATATTTTCACTCTTTTTTACCCAACAAATAACATTTTATTGATATTTATAGAAAAAAAAACTAAAAATATTGAAAACTGACGATGTCCGTAAACAGCTCAAAAATAGTAAAATCGTATGGTATATAGAAAATGCTAATATAAACATTCAGTGAAATTTTCAAGTATCTACAGTCATTTGTTTATTAATTACAATAAAATAAGAAAATCGTTACATGAGGAATCGAGTGAATATCAATTAATATAGTAAAAAAAATATGAATTTCAAACGCCATAAAAATTTAATTTGAGTTTCTTGTGGACATTTTTTTTTTTTTTTTTTTATAAAGGTAAACAAGCTTATGAGGAATCTTGTATTAGCATTTTTACTGTACTAATAGATGATGGTAGACACAAAAATAAATAATTTTAAATTTAAAAAAAAACACAAATCATTGTAAAATCAATACATTCTATGTACTACCCTTTCTGATCGACTTATCTGGCATTTATAAATATACCTATATCTTAAAGAAAATTATTTTCAAATGTTTTAAAATTGATAGTTTTCTATTTTTTCGTTTTGTTTCAGACAACTTAGTCCTTTTTAAAAATTTAATTGCAGTAAAAATTCTGAAACGTATAAATAAATGTACTAAAAATTGTTTGTCAAATAATATACAAGGATGACTAAAACGTACATTACAAAGTAAATCTTTCATTGTGGACCCGATGTTATCATTAGTTCAATAGAAGGAAAGTTCTCAACAATAATATCTTCTAATTCAATTACATAATTATAAAACTCATCATGAGGCATTAATAGCTTACCAAAATTGGAAGTGTCATTTGCAGAGTAAGATTTGAAGAAAGTTAAAAGGAAAGACTGATCTAATGTTTCTTGATGATTTGCATACTCTATACAAACCTGGCATACATGTTCTCCAAACATTTCTTCATTAGATATCCACTTACATATGTGTATATATTTCTTTCAGGAATATTCAATTTCCTGTAGTCGACAGTACCAATTTTTATTGATTTAAAATTAAAAAGATTTTGTTCTTCAGAAACAAATAATTGGTTTATTTTATATACCAAACACAAAGAGACACTACTGGATTAGGTGATTCAAGCAGAAGATTAAATACTATTAAGTACTATTTTAAACATCAAGATTATGAAGAGCCTATGGAAGTTTGTAAGAAAATGTTTTTAAATAAACTTGATATGAATGAATGGATGTTGCACAATTGGTTAAAGGAATCAACTCATGGACTAGCTGGGAAAAAAACAAAAGTCAACGACGTTAGTAATGATAATATTATTATTACACCTAAAAGGGATGCACAGAAAAAAAGAATTGATCACTTAGAAAATTGGTTTTCCGGTCTAGCAAAAATGCCTTCATATTATTGTCGGAAAAAAACCAATAGGCTTTACTTAGAAGGTCCATTTATGCATAAATCAGAAGTTTTTGAACTTTACAAATCCAAATGCACTGAAGACAGTATTATTCCATCAAGTATTTGTTATTTTTACAGCTTTATGAAACAAAAAAAGTTCTATTTATATGCTAAGAAAAGATAAATGCGATTTTTGTTCATCTTATGAAATGGGACAAGTTGAGGAAGATGACTTTGCTGAGCACATTGCACATACAAATAGAGGA
Organism: Macrosiphum euphorbiae; assembly: GCA_949089665.1. Taxonomy (NCBI): domain Eukaryota; kingdom Metazoa; phylum Arthropoda; class Insecta; order Hemiptera; family Aphididae; genus Macrosiphum; species Macrosiphum euphorbiae. The sequence goes on from CARXXK010000002.1 coordinate 56,807,737, forward strand.
AGAATTGGAAAAAGACACTCTATTAGCCAAAGAAAATAATGCTACTTATATACAATGGATTGCCAGGCTGTTAAATTATGTCCATATTTACAAAACAGTGCCCTATATTATTCAATGAAGCTGAAGGTTCATAATATGACATTGTATAACAACAGTACAGGCCACTGTGAAAACTATTGGTGGCATGAGGGTGAGGGTGAACTGGAAGCATCAATATTTACAACAATAATTATTAAACATTTGGAAAAATTTTGCATGAATGATAAAAGACCAATTATATTATACTCGGATGGTTGTGGCTATCAAAACAGGAACATAATAATAGCCAACGCACTTCTTCATTTCTCAATGAAATATGGAGTTATTATTGAACAAAAATATCTTCTAAAAGGTCACACCCAAATGCCTTGTAATAGTGCTCATTGTCTTATAGAAAGAAAGTTAAAGGGTCAAGATACCTTCCTTCAGATTTTATAAAAATAACTAAAGATGCCAGAAAAAATCCAACAGCTCTTGGAGCAACTCTTTTGAGTCACGATTTTTTCTTGGACTTTATAACTCATATTGTATATAATACCATCAGACCTGGAAAAGGAAAAGGAGACCCAGAAGTCAAAGACTTGAGATCTCTACAGTATAACCCCATACATAAACGTATATTATATAAGTTAGTATTTGACGACCCGAAGAAATCCGAGAATTGACCTGACAGCAATTAATTACAAGAAACTCTACGGTAAACCATTGTCTATCAGTCTATCAAAATGGAATGACCTACAAAACCTTAAAAAGTTTTTACCCATAGACATACATTCTTTCTATGATACTTTGACACATACCACAACATTTAAAGCTAGAACTGGTAAAGTATAATTAATTTATAAAAAACATTACAAGGTTTTTAAATATTGCCTACATTATTATGAATTGTTATTTTTAATTTTATGCTCAAAATATTATTATGTATAATATACACATACTGGTCATACACTATAGGTGATCAGGTTGTTTATCCTTATTTCTTTTTTTCTGTACAAAATCTAGATCAGAATATTCAACAGTCTAGTTTGTAATCAATAGTACCATTACAATTATATCGGATAGCTTTAATATCAGTTACAGTAGGGTCTCCAGCTACCTTCCCGGGTCTTATAGAACTATACCTAAAAAAGTTAGTCTGGTATTGTCTAAAAAAAGAAATATCACATGATTTGATTTCATAAGAAAATGGTTTTGATCTTGCATTTTTTGTAACTTTTAAGTAATCAGAAGGCAAGTAGATATCTATATTTTTTAGTTTCCTCTCTATGGCAGAGTGCACTGAGTCACACTCCATTTGAGTGTGGCCCTTGGTTAAATACTTTTTTCTCAATGACTACTTTTTATTACTGACTGCAAACTCTAACAATGAATTGGCCAAAACGGTATTTTTATTTTGATAGCAGCACCCATCACTCCACAACATAAAATTTTTACTTGGACTTTTATTATTACACTTTGTTAGCTGGTCAATTATACAACTTGTAAATGAAGACGCTGAAAGATCGGACTGAGTCTCGCCCCACCAGTAGCACAAACATTCATGGGGAGAAAGATTGTACATTGTGAAATTATGAACACATAACTTACATTTGTAATATAATCAGGGCCGGATTTAGGGGGGCCCAGGGGGCCCCCACTAAATGTTTTTTTTTACATCCAAGTATAAAACACAATATAACATTTTCAAAACGGATTTAAATCACAACATGAATAAAAATATTCAATCGTTGATATTGTCATAAATTTATAAATAAATGTTATTATTAATATTTAATAACTAATGAATTTATAGAAGTGAGTAGCTAGCTTACAAATGTGAATTTAAAATCGATTATTATGTTATTATGTTATTATTATCTTGTAGACTTGTAGATATTTTAATTAAAAACAGTTATAAATAAACACATATTATAACTTGTATAGCAAGCCGTCCGTTGTGGACTGTTATAAATAAATGCGTGCTGAATAAGTTCTAAATAAAAACATGTGAGATGTAAAGATGTAATTATTTATGATATTGATGCGGTAGACCGTAGACGATAGGAAAAATAGATGGTAAACTCAGTTTTCACGCTTCAACCATAGTCCATAAAGTATATGTATATTTTGATGGTGATATTTATCCAGGTTAGTACAATGTATTTTTTATTAAATTAAATTTAGTAATTCGACGATTTTCAATCAAGGGGGCTGCTGTCTGTGTAAAAAAGTGGCATTTAGACCAAAAATCTAGACAAAACTGTAGTAATTTGGTTTGACAGATTTCAATTTTGAAAACGGATTAAGATTGATTAACGAGATAACCTACTAGGTTTTTATCGTGGTGATTTTTAATATTCCGAAAATTGTTAGTGTCACGATTAAAAATATAAATAAAAAATATCGTTTTTTATATTTATTGATAGCACAGCTGGAAAAATATATTTTCAAAATCATCTCGATAAAAACCTAGTTATAATTTAATAATCTATAATATAATAGTTTAATAACAACTTGTTCCTGCACGTATGATAGTAGTTAAGAGCCGTCACTGTAGGTAGAAAAAAATAGATCGTAAAAACATGTTTTCGTAGTTCCAATAGTACTCAGGCCTCGTAAGTCGTAGAAACATAGTTTTTATACCAAATTAAACACGAGAAGTTTATCTAATAACTGTTGGAATATATTTTTTAAATTTGTTTTCAAATTTTATTTGTGTTTGAAAAATTTGTAAAAAAATTAAGTGTCCGTCCAATATAACTGACTGTCCGACCGGGCGATATTATATTATGCGGGCCTACGGATACAATTCCACAAAATATAAAATTGATATTTTATGATATGTGCATATGTGATTATAACTAATATTTATAAATTATAATGATTGGAATAATGGGTTAACGGAAAACTGGTATGGTCTTTTTAAACGCGGAATAAGATAAGATACCATAAGAAACCATAATTAATATCTATTAATCAATAATGTCATGAACTATAATATACAGCAAGTTCTCACCAGTACATTAATCGCAATAGTGGATTGAGTGTGTTCTATTTTTCACTTAAAAAAAATTATTATTATTTTATTATTTAAAAACGTATTGAATATCGTTGTAATTTTATGATTGTATGTATAATTGACCACTAAAATTAAAATTTGAATAGTACCAGTTTTCGCGTTTTTTATTTCTTTTGTTATACATTGTGTAGACCGTACCAATATTCCGAGCATCGGAATAATGTTCATAGCCGAGCAATGCAATATGCAAATAATTGTTTATATTAATTTCCTTAAAACACGATCGACTGCAGCCTCCTTAAACGGTATAAACGACTTACTACGATCATTGAATTTTTCACAAGTTGTTGAAAAATTTGCGGCGACGAAATCTCGCAAAGTTATCATATAAATATATTATGATAACCATTATTATTTAAGTTCTATATATAATATTATGACAATTGACAGTGCATACCTATTATAATCTAATAAATGTATTTACTTATTTACTATCTTTATTATTTCATCACAACAAATCATTGTTTTTTCATAACCAAAATTCTGGTTATTAAATATATAATGTACTTAATCGAAAAAAATATCTACTTCTAAAGGTGGGCCCAGGGCCCCCACATTCCTAAATCCGGCCCTGAATATAATGCACTAGCTTTCAATGAGGGGCATATTTTAAAGGCCTGTAAATCCATGGTAAAAACAAAAATTTCATCTGAAAGTCCCTTCTCTTTATCAATGTGTTTCTCTTCTCTGCTTCGATTTTTATTTTCAATGTGTTTATGCCATTCTTCATCATTTATGTTTCCAGTTTTATGGCCACAACATAAGTCACACTGGTCCTTTGGGTGAACATTTTTCAGGTTTTTCTCATTAAAAATGTTCATGAAATTAGTTCTTGATACTAATGTTTTTCCCTCTTCCTTACATTTTTCTGTGTAGATATTATAGAGTTGTAAGTGAGATTGTACTAGAGGTTCAAGATATAATTTTGAAGTAGATTTTCTACAATAGTGAGACTCCATTTTTCCCAATGATTCTAGAAAAGTACTAACAAACATTTTGTTGTTTGTTTTTGTTTTGCGTGGAATTGAGTTTTGACTAGATGCAGTTTTTTCTTCACCTTTATCTATAAACCAACCTTGTATTTGACATTCGCCCACACTTAGAGTATTCAAAAACATCTTTTTACATACACTAACAAGTTCACCATGAAGTTTTAAATAATAATGGTATGTATAATGTCTTCGAGATGATGAAGCATCACTCTTCCTACGTTCTACAGGGACTTTTTTCACCAAAAAAGATACATACATTTGTTTCTCATTCCAATTTAAATTTGTCCAAAAATATGTAAATACTGTAAAATATGTAAATATATCAAGTCTATCATTTTCAGAAAATGTATTACACATTCGTTTGGAAGACTTTTCACAAATCTTGCTATTACATGTAGGACCCATTTGTTTAGCTGCTCTATCAACATCATGATAGATTTTCTTTTCATTAGTTCTCCTATAACCTAAATAAGGCTTACCTTCCATACGTAATATTTTATTTAAATTTTTTTTCCAGGTTTTAGGTGACCTTTTTTTATTTTCCTGTACATCAAGAACAATATCATTACAAATCTGTAAATCATCTTTTGTATTGCCCTGATCTGTATGGTCTGATATGTTGAATTCTAATGTCAAAAAAGTAAAATTATTATCACTTAAAATATTTATTTATAATTATTATAATGTGACTATTCAAAAAATTTAAATAATTTACCATCATCAACGACTTCATCAAATTCTTTTAACAGTGTATCAATTTCGAATTCGTTCATATTATTGAGTTTAAAGTTATAAGAAATGATTTATTAAATAACGTTGAACGTACAAATAATTATTAATCATTATTATAAATTATAAAATAGTACCTACTGTAGTAACAGTTGTTGTATAAAATGATAACCTATCGTGGAGATACGATATATTTTGACAGTAATATTGATAATGGATATACGTGATAATGCTTCAACGTTTATATTCTCTTTGGATTTTGTGTATTATACGTGATATTTACACTAAAACATGAGTTTTTTTTTTCTGAAAAATTTGATGTGTATAACTCATTTTTGATTTTTTTGGAGATACGTGGTATTGTTTTGGCAACGACGATAATATTATGTTTTTAATAATATTAAAACCTCAGGGATTGAGTACTTTATTGATTTATTAATTGTTAATATTATGAAGAACAGTCTTTATTATTATTTTTTCTAAGACTGATTTCTTAAAGTCTAGATATTACAATGTTTTTAAATATTACCTACATTATTATGAATTGTTATTATTATTTTATGCTCAAATCTTATTATGTATTATGTTTTTAATAATATTAAAACCTCAGGGATTGAGTACTTTAATTTTGTTAAATATTATGATAATAGAAATAAAAAATATTGCATTTAGCCATTTAGGTATGTTTTATTGATTACCTATATTATATTAATATTATTATATTATATATTTTGATAACAACGAAAACTTGAAATTAAAACTTCCAATACATTAAAAATCTCTCCAATTAGTGTTATTTTGTTCATTACATAACACAATGTGTCCGTAAATTAGTATTATATTATTATGATATTATACTGAATAAAAGACACAAATTAAAATAATAATATTTTGTAAATACCTCGTATCTACGACTTTGGGCCTGAAGACGTTTTTTTTATGAACATTTATTGATTAGATTATCAAACATGGTATTGGTTATTTTTATAAGGAAACAGCATATTTTAATTTAGTTTACTTAAATAATTAGACAGTTTTTTGGCTCTCCTGAAAAGTAACATAAATACAGATACGTGTTGTCAGTGTTAAGGTAGCTAATTATACAATATATAATTATTAATTACTAAGTACAATTAAGTTACAAGAAATAGGTGTTCACCACTTGGTATTTCTTACCTTGTCTGATCTTTAGGAAATCGATGAAACTTTGTTATAATTTGTTTTTTCCCAAAGACAATACTGGTGCAATTCGCCAAACAGCATGAATGTCCACCAAATTACATAGTAGTAAACAATTATTACAATAAAACGATCTAAAATTTCAAATTCAAAATTCAGGTTTTCACAGAACAAAAGTTATGTACGCACAATGCAAGATTTCAAGATCGATCAATTATTGAATTATCACTGAAAAATAAAATGTTTACACATGAAAACATCAAAAAATGTGTAAAAACAGTTTCAGCAGCAAAAGAGAATTTTTAATTATTTTTGAATTCTGGCTACATTGTTTTCTCAAAGATTTTTCACTGATTTTCGAGTTCTCATTAAGTGATTCTTCTGGTTATTCTGTGCCATAAACGCTAACAGGTGACCAGCCTTGATCATGTCACGGAATACAAAATTAACATAACGTTGGAAAAATGCGGTGATATGCAAAGCCCAAAAGGCGTGCGCAAGAACTCGTATTGGCCACTGGGCGTCACAAAGGAAGTATATTTTATACTGTTAACATCCACCGGTACATGAAAAAACCCATTGCGCAAATCAAATGCAGAGAATACAATGGTCCCAGAGGACCCATTGGTCGACCTGCTCATCGATGAGTGGCAGCGGATATCGGTCGCGTACAATTTTTTTATTAAAAAACTTATAAGGAATGTCTATAAGATTACAAAATGACTATAAAAATAAACTGTGCTTATGTATTTTTTAGATTTTTTAGTAACAGAATTAACTACTTACGTTGAATCTCGTTTTAAATTTTCAACCCTTTGATTTAAAAGTTGAACATTTTATACATTTTTAACTATAAAATAATTATTCAATTTTAAATTTGATAAATTTTGTCAAAATTCGTTCTTTAAATGTTTATAAAAAAATGTGTGCCCATGTATTTTTAATATTTTTCAACTGATATTGGAATAATATATCAGGAGCCTTGTATTAAATGTTTCCACTTTCTGGCCCAATAGATAAAATTGTATTGATATTTATAGAAAATAAAAACTAAAAAAATTGAAAATTGTAAATGTCCGTAAACAGCTCAAAAAGAGTCATTTTATTTTCAAATTTGTATGTTGTATAGGAAATCTAATATAAACATTCAGTACAATATTCATGTATCTACAGTTATTAGTTTTTGAATTACAGCAAAATAAGGAAATCGCTGCATTTCATCGCTGACATTTTTCCAAGGGTGGACGGCCGTGCTCCCGTGCCGATGGGCCCGTCCCAGTGTCCCGATGTCTCCAAACGCCTCGGTAAATTCGAGAACACGGACGACCGGCTCACCTATCGGCACTGGAAAAGACTCGACCCTGAGTGCACGGTCTTAACGGAGGTCATCAACGTATGCCTCCGTTATAAGATGGTTCCACCCGCATGGAAGAAAGCGGTGACGGTGCTCATCTATAAAAAGAGAGCGAAAGAGGACCTCAATAACTGGCGGCCCATCTCACTCGGCCGGACGCTGTATAAGCTGTACGTGTGGTGTGCTGACGGAGTGGCTATTGTCTAACAAGGTCCTCAGCCTCTGCCAGAAGGGATTCCTGCCAGCGGGCGGCGCGTTCGAACAAGTCCACACTCTTAACCGAGTGCTAGAGAAGGCCAGGACGCATGCGGCGGACAAGTGCGTGGCCTGGCTTTACGTGTCGAACGCGTTCGGCGAGATTCCGTACCCCGCTATGGAGGCTGCGATCGAGAGGATCGGTACCGGCGAGGACTTCCTTCTGGCCATCCGTGACATATACGCGGGAGCGACGTCATCGGTGAGTGTGGCAGGAGGGCTGACCAACGATATTCCAATGAGGTCGGGCATCAAGCAGGGGTGCCCGCCGAGTGGTCTTCTTTTAATTTTAGCTATCAACCCGGTTGTAGGGCGAGTCCGTCGACCACTGGGTGCTTGCGTTGATGGACGACTTGTGCCTCATAGCCGACAGCCCGGGAGAGCTCAATTGACGTGGCCCACAGTGGCCTGGACATGCTTGGGTTCCAGCTCAATGCGGCCAAGTGCGCGTCGCTGCACCTGTCTTGTCGACTGCCGGTGGGTGTCCGGGACACGCAGTTTCTGCTGCGAGGTTCCCCCTTCGTCCGCTTTCCGAGGGCGAAGCGGTAACCTTCCGCGGCGCCCAGGTTGGGTTCAACGCCGTTACGCCATTGTCCACCCTCGCTGAGATAATAGATATCGGTCTGCGCATCGCCAGGAGCAAACTCACGCCCTGGCAGCGGATCGATGCGCTGAAGACCTTTTTTTACCCCTCAACCATCCATTTACAACGGTTGGGGACATTCCTGAAGACGAATTGGGCTAGGGTGGACAAGATCCTGCGGCCGGAAATCAAGGCGACACCTGCCGCACTGTACCTGAGGACTTCGCGGCGGTGGATAGCGGGTTCAAGCTGAACCGGACCTGTGGGTGGCCGGAGATGCAGAGGAGCACGTACAGGAGGTCACCAGGTGGAGGATCAGTAAGGACCCCTCCATCCACGAGATCGGCTCCTACCTATCATGTGAGGAAGAGGGCGTGTCCCCGGAGGTCCGGAGCACGGGGGTCACTAGTGTGTGGTCGAGGGCACGGAACGCCTCCAAGCGACTTGGTGTCAAGTGATCGCTGGATGGTTCCCCTTCCATAACACACGAAGGCACGGTGTTGGGGGGGAAGCATAGGTCATGAAAACCGTATGCACTCTGTGGCTGAAACGAAGCGACGCCTTGATCGAGAAGAAAGATCAAGGTAGAGCCAAGGAGTGCGTGGCCGTTCACTCTGCTTCCTCCCACTTCTTGAGAGATGGCGACTTCATCGCGCCAGGCTGAACCTCGTGCCGTTGAATGGCTCCTCGCCGTGGCGAGCCGGTGACCGTAGGTGTAGACGATGTGGGTACATAAATGAAAGCCTATCCCACGTCGTCGACCACTGCATGCGGTACACCGCGCTCTACGTGGCGAGGCATAACGCCATGGTCGCCAGGATCAAGAAGGCAGCATCCACGAAGTTTGAGATCCTCTCTGAGAATCAGGTCCTGGGCAACCAGGGCTTCAGACCGGATCTCGTTCTGAAGAAGGGCCCAAACATCTTCGTCGTAGATTTCACCGTTCCTTCTGACAAACGGCTAGTCGCATTCGAGGCAGCGACGGTCAAGTATGAGTGACTTCGAGCCGAGTTAGCATTGCTGTATGGGTGCGAGGCACCGGTCATGCCTTTCATTATTGGCGCCCTCGGCTCGTTGGATCCCGCCAACGATCTCTTGACTCTTCATGAGGAGTCTATGCAGCCGCTCGTATGCTGCTCTTATGCGGAAACTGTGTGTGAGCGACAGCATTGCGGCATCTAGGGACGTATATATTGAGCACCTGTCCATGGTGCGACAGGTGAGGGCCTAGGCCCACCTGTCTTGTATATTTCTATTGTATTATCTATATGTTTACATTCATTTTTTAAATACCTGTCATGTTTTCCACCAACCTGTCTCGATTTTGTCTTCTTTTTTTTATGTAGGTTCCCCATTGTTGTTACAACATTCATCCATTGTTGTAAAAATTTGAATTTAAAAAGCTCATTAAAATTTAATTTGAATTTCTTATAGGAATTTTTTTTGATAAAGGTAGATAATCTTATAAGGAATCTCGTATTACATTTTAAAATCTTATATTTAAAAAGAAAAATTTTTACGAATTCTTAACTCAAAATAATTTGCTAATTTTTGTGATTTTTCCATATTTTGTTAATTTTTGAACTTTAAATGCTTATGAAAAAAAAAAACTGACCAAGGATTTTTAATATTTTTCATTCGCCTTTGAAACAATATACTAGGAGCCTTCTATTCAATTTTCAAGCTTTCGAAACCAACAAATAAAATTGTATTAATATTTTTATATTGAAGGATTATTTACACTACTTATCGTGTTCACAGACACAAAAATAAATACATCCATCGTTCCACTCAGAATCTAAAAGGGATAATTATTATATTTTTTTTTTGGGGGGGGGGGACGTACAATTATTGTTGACCCAGGGCGCGAAAAGTGTAAATACGGCCCTGCTTAGATTATTTTCAAACCTTAGAACTTAAAATGTTTGTACAACAATTATAGACGAAGAGCTCACAACACGAATTCAACGTCATTTTCATTAAAAGATTTCATAGTCTTATTTATTTCACTTATTTCATTTATATATTTGAATCTTGAATCTGGTGGTGTTATGTTGGTGCGTGAGGGTGCACTACTTAAAAGGACGACACACGGGCAAAAATACCGTACAAAAGATGCCAATTTTGTTCCAATAATACGGTTTACTGAATGGTTTAGAACAAAATACCTTAGTTAAAAGTTGTAGAGAAGAGTTATATCGAGTGACGTAAGAAGCTCGATTTTCGATATTTTAATTTTTTATACCAATTATTCACATGTAAAAAAGTGAAAAAAAAGTGAAAACGCTAAACGATTTTATAATAATATTTATTATAATCAACGGTATTATGGAATACATTCGAAAATATTAGTAAGTATACAAATTAAATACATAATAGGTATGTTTATATTGATATTTTTACAAACAAAATGTAAATCGTAAGTTATTGTACGTAAAATATTGTTAACTCGAATAATTAAAATGTTTGTACAACAATTTGTACGGTAAAAACTAGATTTTCTAGCCAACATAATATTGTTATATACAAATAGGTATACAATTGGGCTGACAGCGGCTTTAATTAAAAGATGGTTAGTGTAGGTATAAGAGCGAATATTTAAAATAATATGGCGGCAATGCATTTACGTGTATGAATTTTATTTCGACGGGATATGTCACGGACGAACGTTCAAAAGATAATAAACAACGCTCCCGAAGTCCCGAACTCGACAACTCGTCGGTCGGTACACGGCTGTGGCCTGTGAGTAGTGGTCGCGGCTTATACGCGTGCTTGCGGATCACGAAAACACCTAACAGCGCATTCTCTTGGTCATTGCACGGTTTCGTTTGCTCGTGTGGCGTCCTCTTAATTACACCCCACTTAAATTGCACTTAAGTAACGTTATGACCATTACGTTTGTGATTGACACAAAATGATAATACATTTTAACAACAATTATTTGCATAGATGGACCAAAATAGTTGGTTATTTCATGAAACCAGACCAAGTTCAACTTAAAAAAAAGTGCTCGTAACTTACGTAATTATTATTAAGATCAAACCAGGAACCAAAATAAAGTACTTAACATGTAGATCAAGAATATAAAACAACAGACTGAATATTTTGGTTTTATACTTACCAGAACCCATTAAAATATTATTTAAACAGTACACAAATAACATTTAATAGATATTAACTGAAAATTTTATTATATATTAGAATATAGAACAGAAACTTTTAAACATAATTTTAATTTACATCATAAATCAATGTGTTTCCAAATGTGATTTTGTTGTCAAATATTAATCAGACTCCTCACCACTAGTATCACTTGCTTCATTTTCTGAAAAAAATGTATGAAATTTGTAAAAGTAAATTATAGCTATTTGTATTATCCGGGTCTGAATGTTATACTCACCGTTATCACTAATGTTTTCTCCTTCGAAATTATTTCTTATAATAACATCTTCAATAAATGCTGGGTATTGAGGTCCCTTGAACTACAGTGGAATGTACGAATTGTCTTCTGTAATCCAACCATTATCCACAGGAATGAAGGTAGTTGGAGTTTTAGGAATGGCATTTATCCATGTATTGCATACATAATTAACTCGAAGAATTTGTTGTTGTAATTCTTGGTGGCACGGTGGAATATTTAAGGAATCACAATTTTTTAATTTGGCTTTAAATGTTTCTTTGTCTTTTTTAGGTTTATATGCATTACAAAATATTTTAAACCTTGCTTCATTAACAGTGACTACATTTTTTATTCCGTATATTTGACAGACAAATTTTTCTACTTCAAAAAATGTTTCTGAGGATATTTTTTCTGGTCATCCTAAATCACTTAATGACTTTTGAAAACTTGTATTTTTTACTAATATTTTGAATGGTTTCTGTTTTCCTTTTCCATAAAATGCTGGAGTAAAATCACAACCGGTCAATGCATGAAAAGCTAATAGTGATGTAGAAAGTTCAATACCACGACTTAAGAACAATTTTGAAACATCAATATAACCCAAATTATTTGTTGAAACGAGACCCACTTCAAGCAAACATTAACAGAATTGATAAATTTATACATGTCACCCAAGATAATTATTATAACATCCGTATTATTGCACCTTATTATTACTTGTTTTTCTGGTTCTTTTGATATATGTCATATGATATAAATGATAAATAATTTTCATGTCTGCTTCTTCGTGGCAGTGTTGGGCGTAATCGATTAATTTAAGATTAAATTACGTAATCGATTACGATTACTTTATTAAATTACATTAATCATTAATCGTTTAATATTCTCTCAAAGTAATCAGTAATCATGATTACATATTTGTAATCGTTAATCTTTATCGCAAAATTTATCGCAAAACTGTTTTTTTTTTTATATGATATTACTTAAAATAGTATGAATTTCCAAAATATCAACGATATTAAGGTCCATTAAGTCTAATTAATTTCATATATCTTATCTTATGCATGTTATAAGGTATTTTTCTATAGATATAACTTCATATCTACCTCATATCTACTTTAATTCGGTAAACGTACAATAAAATATTATGAGTAGGTACCTATTTAGTTGGCTTTATTATTCCGTGTTCATTGCATTTCGTAATTTTTGGTTTAATCTCGTATAATACATATATTACATTGTACTCTACAAAAATTTAATAATATAATGAGTGACAGTGAAGAATATTCTGTGTCTCAGAGCTCTAGCATGTTTTTATCTGTACCAACTCCGTCTCATCCTCCACCTCCAAGGTCAATTGATGGTAAATTTTTTAAGATTTTAAATGAAAAATCATTAGAAAATAAAATTGTTGTGCAATGCGTTAAATGTGAGCCGAAAATTGTAGAGTTGAAGGGTTATTGAAATTCATCTTCTAACTTTGTCACTCATTTAAAACGGTGAGATGGCCCAGATGCTATTGAAGAATACAAAACTTATTTAAAATTAACTGAAAGGCCAAATAAAAAAATTAAAACTGTTGCTAAACAATTGAAAACTAAAACAACCCAGGAAAACTTCGAAGCTGATATGATAAATTTTTTTTACATTCAATGATTCCTTTGAGGTGTGTAGAAGACCCATATTTTCTAAAAATGTTTGACACTTTAAACATATCTGATTGTGGACTTCATGTTTTAAGTCGGCGGTCTTTTTGTCGAAAAATTGATATTTTGTATGAAAAAAATATACTAGAAATTAAAGAAGAATTTAACGATGTAAAATTTGTTTGCACTACAGTAGATATTTGGTCTGGAAAAAAAAGAAGTTTTCTCGGGGTAACGGCTCATTGGATTTCAAAAAATAATTTAAATAGGATTTCAAAAGCGTTAGCATGTCGCCGTTTTAAAGGTAGTCACACTTATGACAAAATTTCTGATTTAATTCATGAAATAAATTCAGAATTTAACTTGGCTTCTACTAAGATTATAGCAACGATTACTGATAACGGCAGCAATTTCGTTAAGGCGTTTAAAATGTTTGGAGTTAAGAGACAAAACATCAATATGGTCGAAGAGGTAATTGAGAACTGAAGGTATTCAGTTGATAACTCAGAGTCTGATTTAGAATCAAATCAAAATAATACACAAAATGACGTAGGTCACACAATTGATATCGAAAATATGTTGCCCATGCATTTTAGATGTTTTGCTCATACTCTAAATTTATGTGCCACTACAGATATAAATAAAGTCATAAAAAGCTGTGTTGAATTGTCTTCAATACACGACCAAGTAATAAATAAATGTAATATTCTTTGGAAATTACCCGGACGGCCTAAATCAGCCGAAATAATACAAAATATATTAGGACATACCCTAAGTAGACCTGGAGAGACCCGATGGAATAGTTTATACGACTCACTTCGACAAATATTAAGCATCAAAAATAATATTTTAAATTTAAATAGAGCTCTAGAAATAAATACCAAAAATGCTTTACGGGATCAAGATTTTAATTATATTGAAGAACACTTAAGGTGTGCAGCTCAAATTTCAGAAGCGTTAGATATAATGCAAGGGGAATTAAATACTTATTATGGTGTAGTATTACCGTGTCTATTAGCGTTGAGAAGAAAAATCGAAATATTAGCAAAACCCGACCATCATACTTGGATATATTGCTAACCTATAGTCCATGCTTTGTTAGAAAGTATTGAGAAAAGATTTCGAAATTATTTAAATTTCACTTCTCCAGAATCTCTTAATGCTGTTATTGCAGCATTGTCTTATCCACGTTTTAAAAAACGTTGGTTGACATGCGTTAAGCCTCAATTTCATGACAGGCTCATACAAATTTTCAAAAAAACAGCCAATGAAGTTCTTATTGGGAAAAATACGTTCATAGAATTAAAAAATTCTCCTGAAAACCAAACAACTGACGACTTTTTCGACTTTGGATCTTCTTCTTTAACATTAACCAGTATACCAAAATTAGAATTAGAAGTTTTACATTTTTTTGCTGATGAAGAAAATGACCTTCCTAACCTAAACAAATATCCAACAATCAAAGAAGTTTTTATTCAATATAATACTCCGCTCCCATCGTCAGCTCCGGTAGAAAGACTCTTCTCATTTGCTACTATGACAAATCAACCAAAAAGCCATAAATTATCAGATAATTTATTTGAAAAACGTGTTGTGTTAAAAGCAAATTTATTGTAAAAAATAAATATGTTTCAAATTCTACATCTTGGGATTGCCGTTGGTATTTATCATATATTATTGTTAGTTGTATAGCATGCACCTAAATAAATCGAATTTACTATTTAAATTGTATTATTATTATCATATTATTATTTATATTTATTGATTTCTATTTTCTAATAAGTTAATTAAAAGAAAGTATTTTGTTTATAAGATGCATTTTTTTTATTATTTTATTGTTAATTTTGTCTTCACGTGTTAAATGTATTCATAACATCGCCCGGAAAGCGAAACCACCGGTTGCCGGATTCGAACCAGTCACCAGTGACTGTCCGTTTACGCACAGCCGTCTTATGCCGCTCGGCTATGACAGTACTTCAATATATAAGTTATTCAGCCCAAATTCATTATTGAAGTATCATTAATCATTAATCATTAATCATTAAAAATTAGTCATGATTACGAACTAACATATTTTGTAATCGTAATCAATACTACGATTACATTATGACTTTAATCATCTAAAATAATTTGTTATTGTGATTATTGATTACATTAATTTATATTATGATTAACAACTACAATTTTTAATCATAATCTTTAATCATTAATCAGATTACGATTTGCCCAACACTGCAGTTCGTGGTTATATGATAATAATTCATTTGTGCTTCTTAAGACGTTGCCATTATGTACTATGAATGTATAGTTACAGTTTTTATGGCTTAAATTTATAATTTTATTTCCAATGAAAACAGGTAATTGAATCCAATGTTCAATTAGAAAATTTACAAAATATGCTTCTTTAAAATGGCCATTTCTCAACTCTTTTATAAAATCAGCAGGTCTTGTTTGATCAGATCCAGATATAACATATTTGGAATAATTTTGAATAGATGGAGATCTTTTTTTTATGTTCATTATCTTTAATTGAAGGGGAAAAATATTGATCGAAAACTATATCTATTCTATTGGCCTTATATCGAGGAATATTTTTTTAAAAACATAATAGAGATACTGACGCGGCTACGGCGGTGGTGGAGTGGTGACCGCGGTGAGCCGGTCGCTATGAGATGACGAGGAGTGATGAAGAAACAAAGTAATGCACTGTGTTGATGAATCTGCGTTTATTTATTTTTTTACACTCACTATTTAACGTGAAAAAAAACGTGGTAGTACTACAAACGGTATCGACGGAGTCGTGGTTAGCTGTTTTAGTAACAGGCGCGGTAATAACGGATCCACGGTGTATGGATATTTTTACAGAAAACGAGAAGACACGTGTGTATCGTTGAGACGTTGACGGTCGAGAGGCAGACCGCCGGCGGCCAGTACTCGTTTTGCGCGACTTACCTTCCCGTCCCGTCTTGTGCCTTTTAAGCCGGGTTTACATTGGTAGAGTATTTGGTAGAGTACACTAGCCTACTATTTTGCCTACTCACTCTACTCTACTAGTTTTAGTAGAGTAACTGTTTACACGAAGCTAGTATTTAGTAGAAGAGAGTGCAGTTGATGTGTAAACTCACGCCGTCACGGTTAGGTTTGATCAACTTCAAAACATCAAATAAACAAATATGGATATCGTACGTCGTCGTCATTGTCGAAAATTATTAAAGAAATGCCTTCGAGTGGTTACAACTGCGTTAATAAACGATATTTTAGAATTCATTGATGAGAGTAATGAAGAAAAACGAATTTGGGTTCGAGAGTGGATAAAAAGAAGAACAGTACTTGGCGCATCAGAAAATCTTCTTACTGAACTAGCTTTAGAGGATCCAGAAGAGTACAGGCTGTGTTTAAGAATGACAACTGAAAATTTTGAACAATTATTATATTTGGTATCACCAACTATTCAAAAACAGGACACTATTCTTCGAGATGCACTACCAGCTCGCATTAAGCTACAAATAACATTGAATTATTTAGCGACTGGTAATAGTTATCGAACCCTACAACATTTCTTTAGAGTGTCAATTCCCGCAATATCTAAATTTTTACCAGAAGTTTGTGACGCCATTTATCAAGCCCTGGAACAATATATTAAGGTATTTTTCTTTAAAATTATTTCGTACTTAGGTACAGTATATTTTATTATATATTAACAAAATATAGAACATTTACAATATATTAGTTTAAATGTTAAGACTACTATAACTAATACCAACTACAATAAAAATGATTTTTATTCTTTTAAAGTTCAAAACATTTTAATATTATGGACTGAAAAATTAGATAAACAAAAAAATCCCATTTGGGAAAAATTAAATTTAAATTAATGACCATGCTTTTGCGATGATATTGTCCCTGTTATCTTCATCATGTTCGTTGCCTGTGTTGGCAGATAGTAGAGTGTATTGGGTAGATGTATCTTGATCAGTTGCTATATTGTATTGTGTAGATGTATCTTGATCAGTTGCTATATTGTATTGTGTAGATGTATCTTGATCAGTTGCTATATTGTATTGTGTAGATGTATCTTCATCAGTTGTATAAAAAGATTGTGGTGACGTAGAATGAAAACTGTTTGACCCAGACTGTTCTGCTAATCGATACTTGGTCAAAAGAGACTGTATATCACTTTGAGCCAAAATAGCTTGCCTTGGTGACAACTTATTAAGTGCTGCAATAACGTACTGGCCAAAAGTAAATATTCGTAGGCAGCGTCTCTCATTAATTTATTTCTATAATCTTTAGAACCAATATTCCATATACACTCATGCTTTTCATACAATTCCACCAGTGCTATAGTGTCACTTTCAGACCACTTCATTTTTAAAAATTATTAAAATCACTTTTATAATGAAATAAAATGATATAATACAATACGATCAGAAATGTAGAATAGTTATATTATATTATAATGTTTAAAAATATTGTTTATTAAACAAAATAAAAAATTTATACAAAGTTTAAAAATAAATATGAATACACGTGCCGGTTCAGGCGATAACAACAATATTTTACTTTACTATACCAAAACTAGACTGTTTACACCAGTAGAGTGGTGGTAGAGTACAGTAAAAACGGTGGTGGGGGTAAAAGCAAGTAGAGTGTACTTTACCACAGTGGTTAACTGCTCTACTATACCGATTACTATCTTTAGTACTCTACCTATACTATTCCTGAGTGTTTACATTATGCTAGAAACGTTAGAGTACTCACTCTACCGTCGTACTATAGCAAATACTCTACCAATGTAAACCCGGTGGGAGAGTTGGCGTTGTCGCGCTCGTAGACCGTGGTGGTGGTTGTCAAAAGCGCAGACTGGTCGCTGCGGTACCTGTACTTTGTACTGGTTGCCGCTGCGTACCGTGTCAATACTACCAAAAGTTTTTGGAAACTCTTTTATTAAATGTAGTACAAAAAATCCATCTAATATATCTAGGTGTTCAGGTGGTACATTTGGTTGACTAATTTTTTGTTCTAAGATTTAATCATTAAAGAGGACTTATCAGTTTTTTACATGGTTCCATCTAATTGACACATATAGGTCGGAATAGGTGTTAATGGATATTTTAAAGTTTCTAATACGTCAATTGGTTTTTCTAGTGAAATTCCAAGCATTCTTCCAAATAAATTTTTTTGCATTCGTATTTCTTGTACTTTCCCAAAATTAGTGCCAATTTTCTTTTTTATGTTTTCTTGTGAAAAATTTAATATTTTTTTGTTTTTTCATTAGTTTTTCAAATCCACTTGAATCAATTGCACAATTTGAAATAAATTTTTCACGCAACTCATTACCTTTAATTTGAACATTGAGTAAAAATTAGTAGTTTCTGTGGAAGCTCCTTTTCCAGTTAAAGTGTTAAATAAAATATTGGGGCGATAGATTGATCAAAAGGGTTAATATAGTTTTTAATAATCACAACAAATTTTTGAACAGCTGAAGTTGCCTTTCCTATTTTACTTTTTTCTAATTCATTAGATATATCTTTTCTAAATTTTAAGCCAATATTTTCCAATACGTGGGAAATAATTGTTGATCTTAAACTATGACTTTTAGCCCAACGTTGACGGGCCGATATCGAATTGGTAAAATGAATAAATCCCGTAAGCCTCTTAGATGCGTCTGCATTAATCGTTTGTTCTAATGTGAGGTCTATTGGTTGTCGTGAAAAGCTTTTTGAAGTTCGTTTTATTCCAAAAGAACCACTTTCAAAATCAATTTTCAAATCGGGATGAGTTTCATCTAGCATTAAAATATTATCATGGTATTTGACCATCCATCGAGCATAATTGGGCTGGTTAAAGATAAAAAATAAAATTGTAATTTTCGGCAATATATAACACAATAGAATAAAATCTCCTACTCGTATACTCTTAGATGGTATTAAATATAAGTCAACCAGTTGTATGAAATTCATATAATATTGAGCAGTTTTACCATGTAATCCAGACAAAGAATCTTCTTGAAATTGTGAGTATAAATCATTAATAAGTTTTTTTAAATTTTCATTTTC
The DNA here is from genome assembly GCA_949089665.1 of Macrosiphum euphorbiae. Taxonomy (NCBI): domain Eukaryota; kingdom Metazoa; phylum Arthropoda; class Insecta; order Hemiptera; family Aphididae; genus Macrosiphum; species Macrosiphum euphorbiae. Next base: position 56,827,034 of record CARXXK010000002.1, read on the forward strand.
AGTAAGATCTAAATTATAATTCGTACTTTTTGTCATCAATGCCTCTAGTTCCAATAATATGTCTTCGGAAACGTCAATGCATTATTTTTCAAGAAATAATTCAAAATGTAATATTCGATTAAAATGTTTTCCTGTTATAAAACCATTGACTGACCCACTTGCTAATAGTTCACTTTCTACCATTATATATGTAAAACCATACTCATCGATACATTTTCCAACTATTTTAAAATAGGCCATAATAATATGGAAAGCTCCTAAATTAATAAATTGGTTATCATATTTAGGTTGCTCTGTCGTTTGAATTTGTAATGCAACTTTAGTTATAGCTAAGTCATATGTAACTGACATAAAATGTTGATTGCATTCATTAGCAATCTTTTGCGTTTGTACCATTGCTTCGTAAATTACCGTAGCATTTGTAGGAGACATATTAATTGGAGTTAAGTAGAATATTTTTTGTTTACTACCATGGTTAATTGTTGTTAAACTATTATATCCATTCCACATAGGATTATTTCTAATTTTTAAGGCATGTGATAAAACCCACAACAAATCTCGTTCTTTACATATTTTAAGAGTATTTGGTACAATTTGTCGTAATTCATTATCATTATTCACCAATGTCCCTATCATTTTTGGTTTTTTTCTATAAGGTGTTACTTCTGGTGTTATAGCCCCAAACGTTCTTCTTTTTTTTGGCTTTTTTTCCTATATTATTAGTACTATTTATATTAGTTAGGATATATTTTGAGTAGATGGCAATGGTAATTGTTGAAAAACTGTTTCATGAGAACCTTCTTCGGACTTATTTTGATAAAGAATCCCTACTGTGTCATGGATAGTATCTTTTCCACTGGATGTTTCCACAAATCTATCGAAATTATCAAATGCAACACCAGTGGATAATTTTGGTAAAAGTAATACTCCTGGTAGGCATAGTCCTAACTGATTAATTGATGAGTATGTGAGTTCTGTATCTAATTCCTCAATGACATTATAACTGATACATTGATTGTTTCTAATAAGAATATCAATTACTTTTCTACTACTTGTTAAGCTTTTTAAGGTTATTCCAAGTGTTATTTGCTTTTACGGTTTAACTCGTTCATTAGTCACAGCATATACTAGTCCTTTTCACGAAAAATGGGCCTCGACGTTAGCGCGCCTCGTGGACGTTTTGACTCAGGGACTCTATAAAACGCTTGAAACAAAGCGCGGAAAATTTAAATTAATAACTCATTTGTATTTTATCTTAAATATAAGTCACTTGCCAGTGCTTCAACTTTACGGCAAGTTGCATCACTGTTTCTACGCCTTATATCAGGGCCTCCCACCAAATGTGTTATAAAGTTAATTAATTTATCAGGTAAAGAACATTCTCCTTTAATTAAATCTTCAGTGCTTACATTTTCTGGTAGATTTTTTTTTTTTAATGTCTAAAATTTCCCGGCGTAATATTTGAGCAACATTCAATAATTCAGAATTATTTTTTAAATCACTTAATGACACATTGGACGTTGATATGAAGTAAAATTTTTTTATTATTTAATACTTCAAATTTAACTTTGTTTTCAAATGTTATTTTTAATTTATCTTCAAGGTGTTGTGAAGTATAAGATGAGTCTTCAAACAAGCCATCACTGGTTTCACATAAAAAGTTTAAATATTCGTTAATGTAAAACATTTAATAAAATAATTTTTTTAATTTTATTATGGATTGTTCAATTACATCTCAAAAAGAAAAATATGCAATATTATGAAAATTACGGTTTATATGCCAAGGGGATTTTTGAAAATTAAGATTGTCTGCATTTTTTTTTTTAGTCATGAAATTGATTGGATTTATTTTGGTAAGCTACTCGACAAATATTATGATATTTAACTTCTTTATAGCTACAAAATCTATGTTAGAAAGTTTTGTTTGCATACTGACATCGTCCATTTCATTCATATAATGTTTTATACTTAATTCAAAATTTTTAGTTTCAAGCAAATGTAAGCTTTGAGCGTTTCCATTGAGTTTTTTGAGAGTTTTTTCACAAAATATACATACAGTCTTAAAAATAGACGCATTACCTTCAATTAATTTTGTTTATTGATTTGACCGAGTATTTATTTCACATACAGAGCTCGATGATGTTGAAGCATTATGTGAACAAGAATCAAGTTGATTTTGTAAAGTTGAAGGCAGTGCAGTAAATTGTCTGTAACATTTTACATGATAGCCATCTTGCGAATTAAAAATTCCGGTAGCACAACGTCACAATATTTAAAACTATTCTTTTGTCGGATTTTCAATGAAGAACAAAATTTTTGTTTTGAATTATCATTAAACAAAACCACTTTCTCCACTTTTACACCATTTGAACAAATTAAACATGTATTTTGTATTGACATTATAAATTTTGTTTAAACGCACAGCACACAGTGACGAATATTACTCGCTGTAGTCTACACTATACTGCACAACTGAAATATTTTCGTCAATGAACAACTAATAATCCACCCATTGGCTAATTGTTTTGATCAACGCAGAACGTTAGGTCATAAAAATATTATCGAATGAATCTAGTACTATTAATACCTTAAAATTACATGTTTACAAATATTTACAGAAATAAACGAATTGTCATTTGTCATTCGCGAATGACAAATACATACTAATAATATTATCGTTCGACGAAGTTGAGAGTTATACCTACCTACCTAAAATGAACGTATCACCGACATGGCATTATTGTACCTAATATAGGCACCTACTAAAATAATATATTTTAATGCGTTCTGGTAAGTATATAACACCAAAATATTCAGTCTGTAGTTTTATATTCTTGATCTACATGTTAAGTACCTACCTACTTTATTTTAGTTCCTGGTTTGATCTTAATAAAAATTACTTGAGTTACGAGCACTTTTTTTTAAGTTGAACTTGGTCTGGTTTCATGAAATCACCAACTATTTTGGCCTGTCTATGCAAATATTTTTTGTTGTTATCATTTTGTGTCAATCACAAACGTAATGGTCATAACGTAACTTAAGTGCAATTTAAATGGGGTGTAATTAAATACTGCACTCTCACGCAACAACATAACATCACCAGACTTCAAGATTCAAATACAGAAATGCTTAGTGAAATAAATAATACTATGAAATCTTTTAATGAAAATGACGTTGAATTCGTGTTGTGAGCTCTTAGTTTATTAAAGGTACGGTAGAAACTAGATTTTCTAGCCTACATAATATTGTTAATTGTTATATACAAATATTTATACTATTGGGCAGGCAGTGGCTTTAATTGAAAAATGGTTAGTGTATAAGACCGCTGAGCGAATATTTAAAATATTATGGTGGCAATGCTTTTACGTGTATGAATTTTATTTCGACAGGATAATATGTCACGGACGGCGTCCTCTTAATTCCTAAATATATTAAGACTTGAGAGATAGGAGAGACCGCGCAGCGTACTAGTAGGTACAATGTACATAAGAAATAGAGCATTGAGTGACATTTTCCGCAACAGTAAGCTGAATTTGAATCAAACGTTCTAAAAGACCGTCTGTGAAGAATTAATGTACCTATCCCGCGATTTGCGAACCCCGTCGCGTAGACAATAGGCGTGATTACGGTCTACCTCGACGTCGGTGATACAACAAACAACGCTATCTCTTGAGCGTTGTGTGTCTAGTGTCTACACGTTTCCGTGAGACGTTCTCTTAATTTTAACAATTCGTGTACATTGTCACAATACCTATTTACGTTTTCAAAAAAGTCAGTAAATAGCTATTGTGTAATTATTTAGCAGTAATTAATTAAAATGAGTTTCAGGAATACTGTATAGATCATTAAGAAATCTTTTAAATGATTTAAAACTGAATTATAAATATATAAACTATATTATAACTAGAAGGTTAAATCAAAATATTCTGGGAAATGTATTAAGCTACCTTAAAGGAATGGTTGGGTCAAATAATCATTTAAGCCCACTTCTTTTTAAATATTGGTGAGTGGTAGTTAATAATCAATACCTCAACTGTATTAATAATAAAATTATTTACTAATGAAGGTGGATACTTTTATTTTTATGTAAGTACCAGTCTTAAATGGTAATTATTAAGGAAATATGCATACATAGCTTTCAGTAAAAATAGAAAAACCAAAGATAGCAGGTCGTAGCCCATTCGGCTCCCGTCCAAAAAGGTCTAACGAACAGGTAAATTCCTAAACGGCTCCGGTTTTGTACACCACAAATTCCTTCCCACTTTATACAGATTTAGGACTGTCTCAAAAAAGGAAATAATCACTTTTTTACAAATTTTTTTTTACCAATCATTAGCACGTCATTAGCATGTATTTGCACGACTGTCGCTGAAAGAGATTATTTCCATTTTTATGGGGGGGGGGGGGCGGGGTAATGCGCGAAAGTGGAAAACTGGTTTTCCCGGGAAAATCGTAAAGTTTCGGGTTCAGCGACAGTCGTGCAAATGCATGCTAATGGCGTGCTAATGTTTGGTAAAAAAAAAAATTGTAAAAAAGTGATTATTTCACTTGTGGGGGGCTGGGGTAACGTTCGCTAGTAACTTAGTCTTGTTTGGCCCATGGTTGTTCTTAAGTAATTTTTTAGTCTTCTTGGCACGAAAAGCTTCTTTCACATGATGCACTGTTCATTGGTATTGTCAAAAATAATTTAAAAACATCTACTAATATAGGGAAACCACTTCCAACTTCAACTTTTTTTATATATGCTAATTTATTTTCAAAGTTATCTTTTTTTTCAAACTAGTAAACATTCTATTGAAAATAATTATTTCAGACTTCAATTCATTTACATCAAATCCATACCTATCGCTCATCCGGAAGAAAAACGACACAAATCAAAAAGTGCTATTTTTCAGGAGAGTGGATTAAACATTTTTTTATTTTGTTTGTAAATCATTTTGATATTTATTCATTAACAATGCAAATAAATCAGACCTTATGTGATTTTGCATATTGTACTTAATAATTTAATGTTACATAATATAATTTTAATTATTACCGTGTAAAAAAAAAATAAATAACAAATTACTTTTTTGATATTGACAATTTATTTCATTATTATATCAACGAGTAACATAAATTTTTTCTTATTAGGCATAACAGAAGCTAGCACATTATCAGTTTTCTTAATATTATTAAAAATTAGTAACATAATACTTTCATAATTGAGTATAACAATAACATAACATAAACAGTTTTTTAAATTTTTAAAAATGAGAAACATAATATTTTTCTTATTAAGTAGGCAAGTACAACAAAAACTCAAACATAAGCAGTCTTCTGAATTTAAAAAAATAGTAACATAAAATTTTTCTTATTAAGTAAGTATATTATTATCAAAAACTAAGACATTAAAAATGTTGGAATTATTAAAAAATGAACATAACAAATCTTTTTATAGAATGTAATTAAATATAAAAAAAACTAATAGGTAGAATTCAGGCTTATAAGTTATTATAAAAGTCATAATAATAATTAGGAACACAATTTTTTCTAATTAAAGATAACAACCCACTTTTTTTTGCTTCAGTTATACCAGGTTTCACATCATAAGCTCTTTTTAATTCTAAATTATTATTTAATTGGTTACTGGTTTTCCTAGTTTTTTTATTTTTTATACTTATAGAATTGAATTCAGTCTGTTCATAAGAGTTTTTAAAATAAATAGTATCTGGATCATCTTTTGTCACTTAAAACATTTTTGTTTCTGTTATTTTGAATGCATTTGAAAAACTGTTGATCCCTAATTTAGTTGTAAGATCTTTTAAATCAAAAAAATCTTTATAGCACATTTCCTGAACTTTATACGGATTGCCACTTTTTTTAGCAGATCTAATAAAAGTAACATATTGTTCAGGAACATAAATAGGACCAGATTTCTTTGATTTTTTAATATTTCTTTCTATAACAGAGTGTGCATTGTCCCCCTCATTTTGTGTGTGACCAGTAATTAAATATTTGTGTGTGATACTATTTATATGTGAAAAATTTAGAACTGCATACAAGTACATAGCTAAAATAAATTTATTTTTCTGTTGTCCAGCGCAGTTATCACTATAAAATATCACATCTAATTTAGCACTTGCTTCAGTTTCAATTGCATTTTGCTGTAATACCTTAAGATAATTTAATATACAAGACCCAATATCATTAGCACCTCTATGTGCTTGACCTTCATGCCATACATAACATTGGACGTCATTTGTTTGTAAATTGTACACCGTAAAGTTAAAAACATTGAGTTTTGAAACATAATAAAACAAAGATGCATTCCCCAATGGGCATGGTAAAACTGCTTGAAGATCATAGACTGCTGTCACACAATTTGCTTGTTTATCTATTTCTTTTTCTAACCGAGACAATTCCTTTTCTTTTAAATGAGTATCATATTTTTCTTGAAGTTGTACTTTTTCCACAGTATTAGAATTTTCATATGAAATACAAAGCTCACATTGATCTTTTTTTGGAGTAAAGAATGATATATTAAACTCTTCGTTGAATATACGGGCATACATAACATAGTTAGCAGCTAAAATATTTTTTTCTTCACATTCTGATTTATAATCTCTATGCAAATCGGCTATAGATTTTCCTCCTTCGATAAAATCCTTTGATGTGTTGGCACGGCAGTAATGACTTTCAATCCTTGGGATGGATTTTATGTGCTGGCGAATGTCTTCTTTTACTGTATCAGGTACCTTTACATGATTTTTATGTTTGCCTCTATAATCATTAGCAATAATTTTTCCTGTGAATGAATCTTGTTTCTCAATTACAGTCCGTAATGGTCTATCATTTATGCATAATGTCGCCTTAAAAAAGTTTTTACATACACGGATTCTAATTTGGTTTATTTCAAAATGAAAAGAGTTGTTTTCGCGACGATGACTATTTTCTCTAACATACCTATATTTTGGTTTTACAATTGTCATGCTGGATGCAAGAAAATAACGTTGTTTCTCTATATCTCCAAGTTTCCAGTAATCTTCAAATATTTTTTGTCTGTTATCTTCTGTAAATTTAGTGAAGCATTTCAATTTACATTTTTCACCACATGGGGGTAATACTTTTTTTGCCTCAACAAATTTATTACTTTTTGAAGATGAAACATAACTCTTACCAGAATTCCTTAATTTTTTAACCACATTCTTTCTCCAGTTTTCTTTATTAGCTTTTCTTTTTCTCACATTTTTCTTTATTTCACTTGTATTTTTTACCTTTCTTGGAATTTTTTTTTCAATAATATTACTTACAATATTCTCTTCATATAATATCATACTATTGTTGGCTGGTAATTCAAAATTTGGATCAGCATCAGTATCGTCTTCATAGCTGATACTTGACAATGACAATGAACTTGTATCAGAATCACTTTCACACTCTGCATTTTCTATTAAAATTATTATTATTATTATTATTATTATTATTATAACACATTGTAATATCGTATTATTAGCAGTTTAGTTATTATATATCTTACCTGTATCACAATTACTAGATAGGATATTGTTATTTTGCATAAATTCTAGGTGAGGTTCCAAAAAAGGATTTGCAACTCCTAAAAAAATTATATAATTATTAAGTTTTTGACAAAATATATTGATTTAAATAATAATTTTAAAGTTATACCTTCGTTATTACTGCCTTTAACAATATTATCATTTTCTTTTATGCTAGTTGTTTCGTTTCTTTCTGATGACCAAACTATAATTTCAAACATTTCAAAATTACTTTTCTTAAAACGATCAATACTAAAGGATAATAATATTAATATAGGTACATTATAAATTATGATTATCTTCTTTGCAACCGATTTGACCATCTTTAGTTATTTTTTCTTTTGACAATTTCAAAATTAAGCGAGATCTACTTGTCTGTGACATAGCTAAATAAAAATAAAAATAATAATGTGTCTTAAACCACTAATAATTATTGCCAATTATTTAAATAAAATAAACATCAATAATGTCACAACTTCAAATAAACACTGCAACCATTGTATTTTCAATAAAGTTTAATTAAAATGTAATTACTATAGTGGCTTATTTTGATTTGTAACAGAATATAAGTAATATAGTTTAAAAGAAGAATGACACATTTTGATATAATTTGTGTTTTAATTTAGTTGTATTTGATTTTCATCTTACCTGATCAAGTAAAGTGGCAGAAGTCTAAATGTGTCGTTTTTCTTGAACTGTACCACTATATAAAAAAAAATATTTCGAAATATGACGGTTTTCTATATTTTAACTCACGCATACCCGATAACGGTCTAGGAGTAACTGATAAAGTGACACTATTCTTGTTATACGTATGATATTTTCTTATCAAAGGAAAAGTGACACTAGTGCACTCAGGTGGACAATTTTTAAATTACAAAAGTGTCGTTTTTACACAATAAAATGTACATCTTGTTTTATTATTATGTATAAAAAACCCAAAATTGTCAATTTTAGACTTGTGTCGTTTTTCTTCCGGATGAGCGATATACTGAACTAACTTCCTGAATATCAGATACATCAGGGTTCTTATCAACTAAAATGTTGTTTATTGAGTTTAAAATCTTTAAATCATTTTCATTAAATTTGTCTTTTATTTGTGTCAAGAATTAAATAATAAATTTCTATTCTATAAAAATCATTGATATCTTTAAATTCTGGATGAATTGAACTACCATCATTTTAAAACGTTTACTGTCTAAGTGTCTAACCTCTTCTTTATAGATCATACCATCTTGGTTTGACGTATGTGTAAATACACCACGGTTTAAGATATACCATATACCGTATATCTTAAACCGTGAAATACACTGTCTAATCATCCGTATTGAACTTATCACAAAACATAATTATTTTGCCATTTTGGTCACAAATCACAATCACAATAATAGATAGTCTATGTTTGTACCACGGTCAAGATAGTACTATCTTAAATCGTGGTTCGTACACATTTAAATAATTACCATCGAATATATTTTTAAAATCGAAGACTTTTTTGGAGGTAGCGAAACGATACCCTTGCTACCCCCCAAAAATGTCTGGGGTAGCAAAAATACCCCTCAATACCCCTTAGTGACGCCTATGTGTTTAAATATGATAATAATGGTTCATACGAAGTGTGAGGCAAACGTTGAATATTACATGTATTACTTATAATTCGCGAAAAGCGATTTTGAATCGCCTCTAGCGAATGAATTGGACCAGATGAGTAAGGAGACCAAATTATTGAATTATAATCCAAAATTGATCTAACAAAGGCGCAGTATAGTGATTTAAGAGCTATAGGATTATCAAAATTATTACAGCTCCGCATTATAAACCCTAGCATTGAGGACGCTCTATTTTGAATTTGGATATAATGGTAGTATAATTATTAACGAATTTATGATCACCACCTTTGTGTAGAGGAGTTACTACTGCAATTTTGAAATTATCAGAAAAAGTATTTTTCAATACTTAAGTTATATAAATAAGTTAGTGGTCCTATAATAATTGTTTCAATGTACTTAATTAGTTTACCGTTACTTTATCGATTCCAGCAGCTGTTTCGTCCTTTAAATTCATAATTATATTTGAGACTTCTGATTCTGTAATTGTTGTACTAAATATTTCATCAAATGAGAGATCACTTTTATTATCTTTAAGTTCGTTATTTTTAAAATTTGTGTTATTCTCTAATGTACTTTTCCCTATTTCAGTCAAAAAGCTATTAAAAAAATTTGAAACAGCGTGTGGCTCATATAAGGCATTTACGACTTTGTTATCTATTAATATAGATTTTATTTCGTTCAATGAGTTTACTTTAGTGTTTGTAATTTCCTTAATTAATTTCTATGTCAATTTTGGACTTGATGCAACATTTTTAAATTTTGTTTTAAAAAAAATTATTTTGGTGAGTCTTAAAATGTTTGTAAAATTATTTTTATAATTGATATAATACTTTAGTAAATTTGAATTATTTGGACGTTTTTTAATTTCATTGCGATTTTCTGTTTATTTCGTGCTGAACACAGTAGCCCTGCAGTCATCCATTGTTTTACTCTTTTGTACTTAGCAATTATATTTTTAACTTCCGTTGCCAGGGATATATTATTATTTAATTTGTTATAAAAAATATCACAACATTTATTTACATTCTTGCTGTTGTATAGATCTTTCCATAGTTCAGTTTTCAAATTGTTAGCTATTTTATCAAAATTAATTGATTCAAGATTATATTGGGATTTAAAGTTATTTTGTTTTACTAATGGAATTGCTAGTATCGTAGTGTAATGATCAGTAATAGTTGTTTGAATTACACCAGCTTCAATATTTTCTACCAACTTGTTATTTTTTACAAAACTATGATCTAAACATGAATGCCTAGAATTTAAAGGAGTCCTTGTGTATACATTAATATAAGATATGAAACCACACATAGATAACATATCCAAGTAATCGTTATCTACTGAATGTGTTCCCACTATATTCATATCTCCCAGAACTACTGTAGATGAACTATTTACATTTTTTTTCATTTAATAATATATTTTTAAAAGTGGTCAATAAGTCATAGCTATCCATAGCCGGTGATCTTAGATACAGAAAAAAATTGTAATACTATTTACAATATTTAAAGTTATTTTTACAATATTTGCCCCTATTACACTAAACTCAAAACATATGAGACATATCATACAGATATATACACTCAGTTCAGGTTAAGATTGAACCGGCTTCGCGCATGCAGACTGAGCCGCTGAACAGTGCCTGACCCCCATGCGATGTCAATGCCTTCTGTGATTGGCCGACAGTCATCGCCGGCTATCGTCGATCGTTGGCGGCTGTGCATACGCTCCCACCGGTGTCCGGAATGCGCGAATTTTTTGAGCAAGCGGTTCAATCTTAATCTGAACAGAGATAGATAAGTACTAAGTTGAAATTTTCGCTCTCATAAAATTAAATTAAAAGTACAGATAAGCAATTACAGTGTACTATTCGCATTGTTGTACAATTTGTTTCGTTGTGTCTTCTGTGTGACTGTGTCTATGCCAACTGTCAGTAAAATAATTATAAAGTGTAATTGTTAAAAAAATTAATTTGGAAATACAAAAGTATAAAAGTATCATGTATCTTGTATATAGATACACTAAATGAATGTACCATGATACTTTTTTTGAGTATCTTGCCCAACCCTGACCATTGTCATAAGCAGTAGGTACCTACAATGTTTTCGCACAAAAACATCCACAAGCAGATACCTGTAGTAGATGAAGAAGAAGTCAGAAGAACAGAAGACTAAAACCTTAATTAAGTTTACTTCTGTAGGCCGAAGGCTAAAACTCCGGGTGGTTAGATGCCCCCGTATTGATGTATATTTGATATTTGGTTGAAAGTATTTTTTATAAATTTTATTTATGTTTACACAATAAACGATGCGGTCGGGGGAGTAGCAATGCTCACGTAGTCGCTTCCCCGATGGCGATACCGTAAAAAAAAAAAAAAGTTAGGCAGTGGCGACGTTTGGTGGGTATTCCCGCTCCCCTTTATCATTAGGGGGCCGGATATTAACATTTCAAATTATTTAATTCTTTTTATCATAATCATTATTATTAATTATTCTTCTATTAAAGTGATTATTTAACAGATAAGAATTAAGGACATTCCTTGTTTATTGTTTATCGGTTCCATAAATAATGAAACCGTTTAAACCTTTTATTATGCCTTGAGATGTAGAACTTGAATTAACGCTACACAATTTTAAGATAATTCTTGTTTTGTTTGAACTTAGGAAGCTAAATAGACAAAGTTATAAAAAATATATTACATGAGAATCTTCCCTAATTTTTGATTATAAATATATTACTACCTTTTGTTGGTTAGTAGCACTAATCATGTCAATAGGCAATAAAGACGAGGAAATGGCTGAAGATGAAGAGTATGTTTATCCCATGTAAAAGAATCAGTTATTTTACTATGCACTCCATCAGAGGAAGATTGCATGCCTTACGAGTTACGGTTGGACTTGCCATTCATATTTATTGTTTGACATTTCAATTTATGGTATTCTAATTGCCATTTAAAAGTAATTGATTCACGTTTTAAGTCATATTTTTCTTTTAACTGCGCCTATCCACGAGAATGTCACGAATCGTATATGTTTCTGCAACTACACAATACACATTGGTTTAAATACGGATCATGATTTAAGGACAGCTGTTTTGTTATCTATAAATGACAAGTTTGTTTAATAGTATGTTACTCATGTCGATATATTATTCTTAATAAGTACGAGTTGTTACATTAATACCTAATTATTATGTTGAAATATATTTGTTTTTTATGTTGTTCTCAACACAAAAGTATTACACTCATATGGCATTTGATAATGTATCACAATTTAAATGAAAATTCTATTTTTCATTGTAAACAAAGTTCTTATTCTCGTGAGCTTATAGGATTAAAGAAATTTCGACAACATTTGAATAGACATCATTCATCATCATCAATTACAGCAACTGATCAGGTTAATGATCAGAATTTATGTTCTTTAGAATCTAGAATATAAAATTGCCTAGTGCTAATCAACATTGTAGCACACAGAGTAATAATTTTGAGATATTAGAAGAATCTATTTTGTTAAATGAACTTGTAAATATTTCACCAACTTCTAATTTGGTGATGAACACCAAAGTATATTATATAGTATTCAAATTAAAAAAATGTGTTTTAAATTGTATTGCCAAACTTTTAATGAAACCTAACGTTACAAGTTTATTATTACAAGATATTATTGAAGGTGTTATAGATATATTTTCTAGTGGCATTGTATCAGATTTACAAAATATGGTTATGCCCATCATTAGAAATTGTAATACTTCTCAAAGTTCTGAAATTGGTGTCATGTTTTATTTATTAGAAAATGCTTTTGATGACGTTAAAACTGAATACCTTCAAACCAAATTTTTAATAAAAAACAAATTGTTTTTTAAACCTGAAACTATTGTTATCGGCCATGTTAAAAAAAAAAAACAGTTAATAATGTTGATACAGTTGAAATGGTACCCGCACAGTGTCATCCTCCTTTCAATGCAACTAAATTTAAAAATATTTCTTACAACCTTCTGGAGTTTACCAAACAATAACCAAACACAAAAATGAATCGTTAAATAACAATGATATTTTATTATCATTTTTGAATGGTTCAACGTGGAAAAAAATGAAAATAAATTTTAAAGGAAAAACTGTATTCCCAATCTTTCTGTATTCTGATGATGCAGAGATGGGGAATCCTTTAGGATCCCATTCTGGTGTACATATGATGGGGTGTGTTTACTATACTATAGCTGGACTTCCCCTAGAATATCTCTCATCGCTAGATAACATATTTACAGCATATTTGTCCATTCAAATGACAGAGGAAATGAGTTTTCTAATAACCAAATAGTTTCATCTCTTGTTAAATAAATAATTGATTTGCAGGAAAATGGCGTTATTATTAATATAGATTCGAATGATATAACTGTTTATTTTGCATTAGGTTTGGTATTAGGTGACAATTTGGGTTTGAATTCCATTTTGGGGTTTGTTAATATTTTTTAACAAATCACTATTGTCGAATATGCAGGTTGTACAAATATGACACCAAAAAGATGTGTCATGAGTCTGAACTATCTATTAGAAATGTGCAAAATTATGAGTCCGACCTTGCAGTACACAATGTTACACTTACTGGTATAAATGAACCATGTATTTTGGTGTATACCGTTCATTATATCTAGTTAACCAACAAGTGTATGACAAAACTATTGAAACTGGAGTAACGGGACTTTTAAAATTAAATGAAGTATTGAAGTTCATGATATACGACTCACGAGACGTGGTTTCTTCGTATCCAAATTTATATACTTTGTATACAGTTTTTTATACACTTCCTGTCAGCAGTGCAACTGCAGAAAGAAGTTTTAGCCGTCTAAAACTTCTCAAAACATGCCTTAGCTCAACTATGACTGAAGACCGGCTATTAAATTTGGCCATATTGAGCATAGAAAGCAACATAGTTCAAACCATTGATTTTGATAAAGTAAATAGTACATTTGCACTAATGAAAAAGCACAGAAAATTATTGTAATGTTCTAGCTCTTTACTATTGTTTTCATGTAGGTATTATAAAATATAAATGTTATAAATATATTATTTTTGACTTTTGTATTGTATTAAAATTTAGAACCACCTTCTATATCTTGTGAAAATTAAATCAGTTATTGAAAACTAAAATAAAATATTTATACTGCAAATATACGTATAAAACTAAAATATGTATAATCCGTTCTTATGATTTAAATATGTCATTTAAATTTTTTAATTGAATATAAATTTGAATCCAACAAATAAAAATAACAATTAATAAATATAGCTTTAATAGTAAAGGTTGTAAGTAAATTTTACAATTTACTTAAAAATTTTTATAACTCATGTAATATGTTATATTAATGTTGGTATCAAAATGTGATGTAAATAACTAATAAAGTAAATCGCGAGCGCATTGGGCGACGTTTGGGCGCATTTGGCGCATTTGGGTAATACCTAGTTGGTTGAAGTTTCTATACAGTGGCCTCTCGTAAGTAAGGCAAACCCACAGTTCTAAAATCCTGGGTATGCCAGTGGTAACCGCTAAAGTGTCTTAGCGCAAAAACGACGAGTAAATGTGTAATAAATCGACAAGATTTGGTGTTAAAATAACTACAAATTTCTATGTATGTAAGACACAGCAGGCTTTCGTTATTGTGACTGCAACATTTAGGTCAACTGACATGTTTGATTGAAATACTCGCCTTTTTTTTTGACAGTATTCCAAATGTGCATTATATATATTGACGGGCTCTCGATAAGCGATAGTTAAAAATTCTCCCGTTATTATTTAAGGTTCTGTCTGGAAACGGTCTTAGTAAGTGTTTGTGCAGCGCAAACGCTTAGTAGGATACTAAAACAAACAGCTGTGGCACTTCATTTTGAACGCCAGGTAAACATTGATCTGATGAAAAATTTACCTAATTTGAATACAATTTTTTTAACAAAAGTTGAAGTTTTAAAGACGTTACAATCGCTTTCTCTGAGATATGACCCAACATCAATGATTCGAAAACAATAATTTGAATCACAAATGGCCATTAGAATCAAAGAAAAAGAGTTATTGTAATTATAAAACAACGATCCACTGTTTTTAGGACACTCAAGCCTTATGTGTTTTCCATCCACCTATAATAAGTTTAATTTCATATAATACAGTAGGTATGTTATAGAGATTTGATTTTTAAATTTATTATCATACAATTTACCATTCAAATATGACAATTATTTTGGTATTGCTATCTCATAAATATTAATATTACATACCACTGGTTGTTTACTATCTTTAACACGTAATTCAACTGCTTTGGAAGCTTCACTATAGTAAAACCAAGGTTGCCATTGACTACTGTTTTATCTTTTGATGAAGTCGTAGATGGGTTTGGATGAAGATCATGAACCAAGACACTTATAAATTATTAACATAATTAACTATTTGTGCCCACTGCATTTCATTAGAAGTTAGACTATGAGAAGCATATGCCACTGGCTGTTTATTTTGTAATAAACAACATCCTAATCCGGATTGAGAGCTATCAGTCTGAATCGTCATACTTTTATTTGGATCAAAAGAAGATAACATTGGTGCATTCACTAATTTATCTTTAATGAGTTTTAAAGCCAGCATTTGACTATCTGTCCACTGCTACTCAGTATCTCTTTTTAATAAGTTTCTTAATGGGGCAGTTAGCTCTGAACAATTTGGGATAAAGCTTCTTACATAATTGATATATCCTAACAATCTTTGAAGTTCTTTTTTATTATTAGGAGGTTTTACATTTTTAATGGCCTCAATACGAGTTGGATTTAACGACATACCTTTTTGGTCAAATAAGTGACCTAAAAATGTTACTTGATCTTGGAAGTACTGAATTAGTACTGAATAGTCAAATTCTGGCTTTAAAACTCATTAAAGATAAATTAGTGAATGCACCAATGTTATCTTCTTTTGATCCAAATAAAAGTATGACGATTCAGACTGATAGCTCTCAATCCGGATTAGGATGTTGTTTATTACAAAATAAACAGCCAGTGGCATATGCTTCTCGTAGTCTAACTTCTAATGAAATGCAGTGGACACAAATAATTAATTATGTTAATAATTAATAAGTGTCTTGGTTCATGATCTTCATTCAAACCCATCTACGACTTCATTAAAAGATACAACAGTAGTCAATGGCAACCTTGGTTTTACTATAGTGAAGCTTCCAAAGCAGTTGAATTACGTGTTAAAGATAGTAAACAACCAGTGGTATGTAATATAATTATTTATGAGATAGCAATACCAAAACAATTGTCATATTTGACTGGTAAATTGTATGGTGGTGTTGATTTGGAAACTGGCAATATTGAAAATGACCAGGATAATGTTCAAGAAGCTACTAATGCTTTAGTCTTCTTAGCAGTACGCTTAAACGGTCATTGGAAGGTCCCAATAGGGTATGTATTGGTTCATAATTTTTCTCGTAGCGAAAGAGACAATTTATTAAAACATTATATGTATTTCTAACCGTATTAAATTGTTTAATTTTGTTGTTTAACGTTTTGGTATGACTTACTTACTAAGTTACAAATTAAGTCGGGATCGCCTAGCAATATTTTTCAACGCTATGAGAAGCCATGGTGGATATAATAACAATCCCAGTGTAATTCAATTCTGGACAGTATACAAACGTTTATTGTTCCTCATGAAATAAGAGGATCAGAGTATGGCAATTGTTCTCTACTAGATTGTGCTAGCATCTTATTTGTTGGTACTAGTCACGGTTTAAGATAGAATGGTTAAGCGACGAGGTCTGATATTTCGGCGGTAGAGTTTCTTATCAAAAATTTGAAAAACTCACTGCCCCGGGGCGCGATCTACTAAATTACCACGATAATCTTGATATTCAATTTTTCTATTCTAAACCAAAACAGATTACCAAGGTAATCAGATACTCAAAATTCCATTGACCTTCTTCAACAATGTAATCAATTTTTTGTTTTAAATTATTTATTTTAACTTCCCTTGAATTTACATCATTTTTATCATTTAAAATTGTTTTTAGGTCTGTGATTGTAATAACTGGGATATTTTCTACAATAAAAAATATTAAAAAGTACTTAAATTAGTGAAAAAATTAATTGTTTACCTTCTAGTATACAACAGTTCCCTGATTTGGGGGGCTTGATTATTGAATATACCGATAACATTCTGTATAGTTGTAAAAATGTTGGGTGGTCATTGGGACCAGCAACTTGTCTAATGGTACCAAAAAAATTTCTAAACAAAATAAATTCACATACAATTAATGAATCATATTTCTATGATATCAGTAATTTTATATATATAATAATTAATGGTATTTATTTAATTATTACTTTTAAGCAGTCTTGATTAGTTTTACTTATCAACACATAAGCAAAATTGCATTCGTCAAGAAGATAATTTGTCAAATCTATTGTGGACTTAATTGTTATTTTTAACCCTTTAGCAGTTTGTTAAAAAATCATCTTCTGGCAGAAATTTATTGGCCACATTTAATTCCCATGTATGTAAAACTGTCAGTGCGTTTTTAAATACATTTAACCAACAAACATATTTATATACCTAACTAATTGATTTCACTGAACAAAATATAGTAAATTTACAAAAACTACAACTACCTACTCCAGCGGTTCCCGACCTTTTTAGTTTCGCGGACCCCTAATTTTGTAAAAAAATATTTGAGGCCCACCCATAGCATACATATACTCTTAAATATATATTCTTAAATCACTATCAACATTCAGTTTATTCCTATATTTATTTTTTAAATAAATTAAAGTAGAAAAAACACGTTCACATAGATACGTTGTCGAAAAGCCCATCAAGTTTCTCAGTGCAATTTTAGCGATTGCTGGATAGTCTTTCCGAACATTTAACCAAAATGTCACTAATTGTGTACTTTTAAAATTCGATTTTAAAGTCTGATCACATGACATTTCAATCAACGAATCTTCTTCACTTGCAGATATTTTCAATTTTTTCAAGTAATCTTCTTCAAAGGGATTTGATTTAGATTTCTGATCTATTGAATTTCCTCTTCAATTTTAGGGAAGTAGTTTCTAAAAACAGTATAAAAATGATTTCAATTGTGCCTACTAAAAAATATTAATTTGTAATTAAGAAAAATAAATAATTAAAAATAACCTGAGGTTGGAAGCTAAAGATTTGAGGCGATCTTGTATAGCTGTAGCTGTTGCTTTATCAATTTTAACTTCGTTAGTTTCAAGAAAATCATGTAAGACTGGAAATGCATCGAAGGAATCTTGTTCTACTTTTAGAGCTCACCAGTAAAGCTTGATTATCATAGCATCAACTTTGTCTTGCACAAAAAACTTATGAATGTCTTTGCCTGCAGAGTAAAATTAAGAACGTTGAGGGCACCAAAAATATCCGCCAAATACGCAAATTGTTACAACCAGTTTTCATCGGTCACCAATTCTAAGTAGGAACTTGCAAGTTTTCCTCCATAAGTCTCCTTCCATAAGGAAAACCCTAAGTTCATCACTGAGCTCAAACAATCTTGATAACACTTTACCTCTTAACAGCCAACGAACTTCACAGCTGTTTGTGTTCACTTCCCATTTCATCAAACAAAACACCAAACAGTCTGGAGTTTTTAGGCCTTCTTTTAATAAAGTTTACGATTTTAACTGCACCATCAAGAGTTTTTTTGAGACACTCGTCCTAACCTTTAACTGCAAGAGCACTCTCTATGTAGTAAATCAATATAATGATGAATGTAGTTCTACTTGTGCTCTGATGGAGACCCTTGAGGATGGAAATTTTGCTATTGTTATCGCAAGTCCACTCATGATACGAATAAGTACCGGTGTACATGAAAGTGGAGAAATAATATTTATTGATGCTTCTGGAAATGTTGATCGATATGGGTGCAAAGTTTTCCTAATTTATACAGATAGTTGTGCTGGTGGACTTTTAATTTGAACATTAATATTGACCAGTGAACCATCAAAGATTATTTCATTAGGATTTTAATTATGGAAAAAGTTGCTCCCACAACATGCATTAGGTGGAAGGCGAATAAATGGACGGAACATTTTTATGTCTAATGAGGATATAGATAAAGAAGTCAACGGTAAGTACTTTCTTACACATCAATTTAAAAAATGTAGTAAGTATAATTAGTATAAATAATTTAATTTTTCTGAAGTACATATACTATTAACTGTATTTTACATTCGAGTCTTTTCCAATGGTTTATGCACTGACTTCAAAAATGACCCAGGCTGCATATGAATACTTTTTGATAATTACTCGACAGATTTTGCCGTTAAACTATGCGGAGCTAGTAATTATTTCTGATTTTGAAAGGGGTTTGATAAATGTTGTGAAATCAGCAATTCCCGAAAGCAGATACCAGGGATGTTGGTTTCATTATTGTCAGGTACTTAAGTATAGTTACCTAATATAATTCACATAATTTAATAATTTAATTTACATTTTCTAGTCTATTGTAAGGTACTGCAGACGGAGTATGAATAGTATATTCAATCTCTTCAAATCCAGCCTTGAGGCTGCTAAAATATTGCACATGGTAATTTTTATCGATAACGGATTACTGAAATTAATAAAAATATTTGAAATAGTATAGGAACTTATACATTTTAAAGTTTTACAAACATTTCTGATATAGATCCTAGCCTTACCTCATTTGCCAGCAGAAGTGAATCCCAATTGCAGGTTCACAATTTTTGACGGATTTAGGGTGGTTGTTGAATTTGCCAACCAACATCCAAACATTTCTCAACGTTTGGAGATTTTTCTCTTGGGTTATGTTCAAGATTTTTGGTTAATACAAATGGGCGCTTCATCTATAAGTGTCTATGGGTATGAGAATTTCATAAACAAAAAAAAAAAATAGAAATAAGCTACCAAATAGTTTTAAAATACAAACACTTTTTAGTTCTGATGTTCAATTTTGTAAAACAATATTTGTTTGGAAATTGGAAATCTAATCTAACTATCTACCTAACCTATGGATTTGTATTTATTCGTTTAGTGCTGTGAATTAAATGTTATGATTTAAGGTGGTTGGTTAAAATATGTTAAATAATAATAAGTAGGTGATTAAATATTTTATTTTTATTCTAGAAAAACTGTTGCTGATTGAAAATCAGTTCTATATTGAAATGGACCAAGTTCGAAGAAACCTAACAGTAAATAAATGATTTCATTTTATTTTAAATGTATATACGATACACCTACCTATATATTTATGTTTTTTTGTTATTTTTAAATGTTAAGGTTAGAAATCATATGTCCAGAGTAGACAGAGCAGTTGCAACGCGTAGAATAGAGGATTCTATTAATATATTAAATGAGGATGGGAACCTCTTAATGTTCCTTCAAAGAGCAGGCCATATGATGGACGGTTATCTTCATGGGTAAGTTGGCCCACAGCCATAGTTCACCTGATAAATTATTATTATTTATTATTAACATATTAACATTTTATGACAATTTTATTGCATTACCTATTTATTATTACATTTTTTAACAATTGAATAACCTATTTATAATATTTAAATTTTTTGACAATTTAATTATTTATTTTATATAATTACCTACATTTTTTAATATTTATTTTAGAATCATCGAGTAGCGATGAATTTATTGGTTTTACAATGATTATGTGCTTTATTGTCAATAAGCATAATTTTAAAAAATTTTATTACCTATTACTATAATTATTATTATTAACATTTAACATATTATCATTTTATGACAATTTTATTGTATTATCTAATATCTATGCTTACCTAAATTTTTTAACAATTGAATTACCTATTTATTTTATAATATTACATTTTTCAAAATTTATTGAATAACACGTTTTATAAGTTGTATTTTAGAATCATCGTGTAGCGATGAATTTATTGGTTTTACAATGATTATGTGTGTTTTATTGTCAATAAGCATAATTTTAAAAATGTTTATTACCTATTACTATAATTATTATTATTAACATTTAACATACTAACATATTATTATGACAATTTTATTGTATTATTTATGGTTATATTTTTTAACAATTGAATTACCTATTTATTTTATATTATTAAATTTTTCAATATTTATTGAATAACACGTTTTATAAGTTGGTCGATGATTATGTGCTATAATACCTTACCGTAGAAAAAAACTTCATAAGTTACTTGATACTTGTTAGTACTTTCAGCTTTGATATTTGTAGGTTGTAGTGTTGATATGTTGTACACATGGCTTTTTTCAGTAGTAGTTTTATAAAAATAAGTTTTGATATTTAGTTCTTACAGTTGGTCACCCTGACTGTCGGAGTAAAAATTGGTTGTTATCATTTGTCGGAGAACGACCCTCGTCCGGCTCGAACATGCTTAAAGATTGGGGATTGGAATGCGTTTATCAAACATTGCTTATTTAGTAAGTTCATATCCAATAGAGTCATTGTTTATTATAAATTATATTATTTTTGGCAACATACTGTACAATTTTTTTTAGCTGAATTTATAGAAAGTGATAAAATTGTACAATCAAAAGATTGTAAAGAATTATTTAATACATTTTCATTAGGAATTCGAGTTTTGTTCATTAATAATTCGGAAAATTGGAAAAAAAGTTTACCTCAAAATGGAAATATGACTACTACAATTCCTCATAATACTCCTACCACAAAAACATTTCAGCAACAAAACTCTGTAGTTCATGATATTGATTTGCGTGTTATATTGAACGCATCAACTACTGGTGGAATGTTATTATAATTATAAAACTAACAATATTTTTAATGATAATATTAGATTATTAGTTACATAATTACCAAAAAAATTACCATATCGGTCAATCTAGCTGATTTTATTGGTTATCAAATAATTTCTATGTTTCCATCAGAAGTAAAAGTAAGTTATAAAAATAATAACTAATAAGTAATAAGTAATTTGTACTAATAATAATTGTTTAAAAATTAATTTTAGGATACATATTTTATGAAGTGCAAATCAAACAAGAATCAAAAAGAAAACTGTATAATGGAATCATGCTTTTGACCCACCTGGTTTCGCATAAAGATTTTAAAAAACTATTAAAAATATTTTTTAAAACGAAGTTTTTTGTTTGCTGAAGTGTTACATCTTCTTTAATAATTCCAAATACATTTCTGCTAAATGTTTGTTTAGATCCTTTCGTTATGGATACATTTAGAGCATGGCTAAAATATGAACATTTAATAGCAAATTTGATGTGAGCTTGTAATAATTTAATTGCACTGCATTTTTCAGACCGCATCACAGAACACCCATCTGTAGTTATTACTACACATTTATTCATAGGTAAAGATAAATAAACTTTCTAAAATGTTTATTACAGTGTTTCCTATTATTTCTCCGGTAGGTTTTGGTTCGGTCGGTATTTACACTAGATTGGCTTTAGTCATTTTGATGACAGTCTGTAAATTGAATGAAGTCTTCGTTTATAGTTTTGTCGTATACTTATCGTAAAACTATAACTAGTTGTGAAGTTTTAGATATATCAGTAGTTTCATCAAAAATTACTCTTAAATATTTCACTTTATGTACTTTTTTCAAAACATTCTTTAAAATTACATTTCCAATTATCGAAATAAGAGTATTTTGAGTCGTATTACTTATATAAGTGGCTGTTTCTTCAGAATTTTTAAAATGATTTTCTAAAGCAATATCGCCAGATAATATTTTGAATTTTAGAAGCTCTCTATAAATACACCCATCTTTGCGATGAACCGGTAAAGCAATATTTTTCCGTCCGAGAAAAATCAAACTTTCAATCATAGGTTTTTGTCTAAATCTGTTTTCTTTAACTTGATTTTGGCGCTGTGAATTGATTTGATTAACTACTTCTTATTATACGAATTTAAAAATTATTTTCCATTTGGTACAGTTTTTATGGTACAAATTTCTATCATGTTTTTCAAGGTAACCATCCTTTCCTAATAACTTTGTGAATTTCTTTAAAGATTCAACTATTAGTGACTTTAATGGAGTAAGGTTATTAAAATCAATGACCAGTGTTATTGTGAAAAATAGAACAATAAATAGGTACAATAGACACCACTTTTTGAAGGCGAAAAAACAAGCCAGGAATATTTAAATGTTCTTGATTCGAAAATCGTTTACCTATAATTTCATTTTTCGTGTGATTTGAATAAGGAAATATGTAACCTATTGGTGGTTTCCAATGATTTTCAAGTAACTATTTTTTAGTAAAATCTTCAATTATATCCAACGCACGTACAAAATATATAAAAAAAAATTAATCAACTAGCCTAGAATGCCACTAATGCACTAATGCGTGGCTACTTTAATCATACCATTTATGTCATATACTTACTAATCTCATCATATAAACTTTAGGGTGGTCCTTATTTTTCATTTGTGATTTGTTTAGAGTGAAAATATTCAACTTAAAAATAAAATTATTCAAAAAAAGTTTCATGCAAATTCTTTAATTTTAACCCGTGCAACAAAAGATCTAAAGTTACAAAAATGGAAAATTTTCAATATTATATTTTTTTTTAATATTCTTAAACACAACAAAAAAAATGTTGCAAAAAATTTGTTGAGACACAAATGATAGAAAACTAAATTTATTACAATTTGTTTCCTATATACTAGATTGTAAATATTTTACTTTTTCAAATATATTAATCGAAAGGTTAAAAAAAAATAATATTAAAAATTGAGATATTTCCGGCAACTTAACATACAAATAATTAATAAATAATTATAATAACAATTTACAGTAAATAATAACATAATGAATTAATATTTTTTACTTATATAGTTATATTTTTAACATATTTTAAATTTATGACTGTGTAAGTGTTTTTTTTTATGGTTAGGATATTTTTTACAATAATCACTAACAATTTGTAGAAACTAGAAGGTATTGTTTTTGAAATTCATCTTTGGTTATTTTATTGTTATAATCCTCTATAAGTTTTACTCCTCTTTCGGCAACATCATTTATAACTGGGATATTTTTATAACGTACAGAGCTTTATTTTACTTCTTCCTTGGGTGTTTATCTAAACTGTTCACAAAATAAATATATTTTTAAACTATAAATAGCTTTGGCCATGTACCGAGCATGATGAATAGCACCTGGTATTTTAAAGCTGACATCACTTGAAAGTTTCCACCCAAAAAAATGACTGATAATTCTAGTAACTCTCGGTACCTAATCATCTTTTGGATGCTTTTGTAAGAGTCGATCTTTAGAAAACTTAATAATATGATCACATAGATCATTTACAGAATCCATTACAATACTATTTTGTATGGTAGGATTTAAGATTAAAATTTTTAGAGTCAATTGTTCCCCAGGCTTGTTGGAAACTTTTAAAAATTGACACGTCTGGGCCCGATATTCACTCAAATTTTAAATCAAACACACTTTTCAATATAATTCCATTTATATGTTGACTTACGTAAACTATTCTTCCTAACCATTGTAAATCAGTAAAATAAAATACATTTATTACAAAGTATAACATATTATGAAAACTTAACACACAGTATAACACTGGTTGTTGTTATAATTCAACTGAGAAATAAATCAATAAATCGCAAAATAATAATTGACAATCTATAATGATTTAATAAGCCCAATAGGCAATAACACATCACGTATCTAAGTCCTAAGTGTACGTAATAATGTACAATGATGACGAGACGAGTGTAGAATGTAGATAATATACTTAGTTTTGTTGTACGAATAATAAATGTTACAATGTGTCATGGAAATAATCTTCACGTAATAATAGAAAAATATGGGTACAAATATTAGTATTACTACTCAGTAGGTACTCAATTCGTACCTAACGATTCTATACTAATTTCTTATATCACAGATTACAACGTGTAGTATTACTTACAAACTATATTATACAGTACCTAAATAAGTTTATGTTCATTTAAATCGCATTATATGATATAGAGAACATTTTATTTATTGCCGCTTTAAAAATAGTTGCAAATTTCTATTTTTAAAATTTGAACTCAAATATTTTTAAAAATTAAACATTTAAAAAAATAAAAGTATAGTTATAAAACTGTTGTAATAATAATAATGTGGAATTAAAGCCCTTACAATGTTTTTGTAAAATCATTATTTGAAGAGTTATGATTAATTATATTGAAAAATTAACGATTTCAAAACATTTTTTTATTATTAAAACTTTAGAGCATTTGTTCTGTAGCTTTTTTCTTAGGCTTTTTTAAAGTATTGTAACCGATTTGAGGAGGGTAACTTGAACATTTTGTAGTGGAGAGGTTGGTAAATTAAAAGTAGTGAAATGGTGGAACTTTCAGTCCAACTTTTTTGTAATAATAATCACAGGCAAATATAAAAAATACAACGTACTTATGTATAGTACCTATAGCATAACATATTTAAATTTTGAAACATAACAAAATTAAATTTCAGCCCAACTTTTTAAGGAAAGAAATTAGAACAGTGGGATGTGATTTCAAAGGAAATTAATTTAAAAATATTAATTTTATCCCTAAGCAATGCGAACGAAAAATGGGAAGATTATTAACTCGTTTTCGACAAGTGAGGGATGCGTCTAAGTGGTGGAATAAAATGGATAGAATAAAAAATGAATAGTAAATTCCATATTACCAACAGCCAGACAAACAATTTCTTCTTCGAAAAGTAAATTTTTTATTTCATTTATTCCTTCAAATTTTTAAGTATTTATTTATTCAATTTTCAGATAGTTAAGTTAAATAAAACCAACTTAAATCGGGGTCATTAAAAAAAAAAATCACTTGCAATATTAACATATAGTCATTAGTCATATACAAATAAATAAATATTTTTTATGTAACAGATAATCGATGGGAGATCCACCAAAATCTTTATTCAAGCAAAACCATAATGAAAAACAACTACTAAGCTTACCAAATTTGAAAAATTGAGAAATGATCAACTAGAAGCAATCAACAATAACGTAAATCAACTAAATATCTGGTTAGAAAAATGTATTATTCTATTTATTTAGTCATATTACGTTTTAACAGTTGTTTTTGTTCTAAACTTCCTATCATGGGTATTCATAGGTTCGATTCACTTAATATAATATAATAATAATAACTCTGCAGTTATAGTCCAACGCTCATAGTGGAAGGTTGGGTGTTATCGTCTTAATTATGTCTGTCGCGTGCGATAAATGTAGTTTATCTGTGTCTCTAAGCAAGAATAAAATAGTTTGTATAAAGTGTAATGGAACATATAATACAAAATGTGCCAGTACCTTCACGTCGCAAAATGAGAAGTTTTCCTGGATATGTGAGTCATGCATTCTTATTTCTAAAAATGAAAAGAACCTTACTATTCGTAAAAAACATAACTCTTCAAACAATGAAGATATAAATATTGTATTGATTAGAGAAGATATATCCAAATTAATTACTAAAATTGAAACATTAGAAAATTCTGTGTCTTTTAGTTCTAATAAAATTAATGACTTTAGCGAAAAATTGGACTTAATATCAGAATCCGTTAAAAATATTAACAAAAAATTTTCGCAAATGGAAATAAAACTGGCCAACCTTGAAAAGCAAGTAGATATGTTAAAAGGTGAAAATAATCAATTTGAAGAGACATTTTTGTTAAATAATATTACCATAACTGGGATACCTACGACAATTTTAAATGTCAATTGCCCAGCTGATGAAATTATTAACGCATTTCGAATTAATACAAAACAGAATAATGGTAAACTGGTTGTTCGATGCGTTAGTAAGTTTATTTCACGCAATTTGTATAATAATTCAAATTAAATAATGAGCATAAATACGAATGATGACAGTCAACACAGCAGTTGTAGCGAACCATTAACTCCACCACACATGGTTGAAACGGCAAACGCCGTTTCACTAAATCTATTGCCTGAAAAATTAAAGAAAGATATATATTGGCTTATGAAAAAATTTCAAAAGCCAGTGACGTTGATGAAAAAAAAAAAGAAACAAGTGTCAGCGGAAATGTTTTCAATATAAGTAATTGTTCTAGTTGGACATTAAATATAAATTAAAAATAAAATAATATAATATATTAGTATAATAATCTTATCAGTTACAATAATAAAATATACGAAGTGAAAATTGTAATTTTGAAATAAAATAAAATGTCTTCCATGAAATTGTTTTTTAGAATAGTCTATAATTGTTGCCTGCATAACCTGCATAACCTTTTCCATGAACGCAGGGGCGTGACAAAAAATAGTATGTGTGGCTCGCGCGGGAAGGCCATTTCCCGCCCTTGCCACACAATATACTATTTCCCCTGGCTTTCTCTTATCGTACTGATTAATTTACGGACAATGTAGCATGGTATACTTTATCGACTTTAACGAAACTATATTCTATAATCTCTAACGATAACCAGTCTTTATTAATTTTTCATTTTTTCTCTTCATTTTAAATATAATAAAATTTGATAAATAAAAATGTTACTTTGTGATGACTGCTTGCGCCTCCCCAGCGATGTGTATACGCCCCCTAAGTTGTGAATCACTGATATAAACAGTAGAATCTTAAATGATTTAAGTCAATTTTCTATCAATGATAATAATATATCTGTATTTTCTTTAAATATTAGTTGTATTAATGCACATCTAGATGAACTTATGTTATATTTAAATGCTCATAACTGTGTTTTTGATGTTATTATTTTATGTAAAACATGGTTATTGCATGATTTAAACTTCAATTTAAATGGTTTTATTAACTCAACGGGTTTGCTCAAAAAAGCGATGGTGTTACTATGTTTATTAAAGATATTATTCTACTTTTAAATACGAAAAAACACATTATTAAAAATGTTAATGCTTTAGAAGTATCACTATTTATTAGAAGTAAGCACTTAACAGTATGTGGAATTTATAGATCGCCAAATGGTAGTATTGATGACTTTTTAATTCATTTCAATTTATATTTATCTGCTTTTGAGTAACCAATGTGTAATTATATGTGGAGATTTCAATATTAATATCTTAAACAATAATATAAAAACTATTGAATACCTCAATATCTTAGCTATAGTCCAGGCAACGAAAACTGGCCGGTGACCACCGTCACCCGCCTGCTAAATACTGGTGGTTAGCCATGGGTTCTCAAGCTGCACCGCGCCGCTGAGATGTTTACACAATAGGCGCACGGCATGTGTTTTTTTTTGTTGCACGGTCTCTTATTCAATTCACAATTTAGGTACCCATCTAAAACTGGTTTATATAACAGCTGGAGAACTGGAATGTATTATGGAGGGATCGTATACACGGGCATAGCCGTTTTTGACCAAAAACGTACCCTCCCTTTTCGGCCGATTTTTTTTTCGACAAAACAAAAAGTTTTGTAATATGATATGTAAAATAAATAAAATAATTGGTATATAATTTTTGTAAAATTATGGCAATTATATTTTTAAAAATTATTTAAAGTATAAGTTGCATAAAATGTTGTAAAATACAGGTAACTTGACAGGTACCTACAGTATATAATTTATTAAAATAGCTATACTCTATTTCATGAGAGAACGGTAGTAGGTCTCGACGAAAACAGGTTCGTTTTGCGCATCCCCACCCCGTACCTCGCCTAGAGCGCTCTACACTAACGCAACTGGTGTGCTACGGCGACAGCCGTCGACGACGATAGCAATCACGTGTTTGTTTATACGTAGCGGTGCAAAGTGTTACCTACTCTGGTCTCTGACTACGGATACACAGTTTTTTTTTTTAATATTGGCATTGTTATTTATTTTTATTTATTTCATCATTAAATTATCATAATGGATGATCCTTCTCATTCTGGAGTGGATGCAGGTGTTTCACCAGTTAAGAAAAACAAAAAAGGAAAGGTAAGATATTTTTATTAATTTTATTTACCTATTTTTTACCAAAACAATTTTACTTAATTATGAGTATAAAAAATGTAAAACTTGTGATTATAAGTATTGTTTTTTTTAATTGTAATTTTCATCTAAATTTCAAAAGCCTTATAAATTACGTAAAATAATAATATTAAACATAATAAAAAAAGAAATTATACAATAAAATAAATATCTCAAATAAAAAAGTAAACATAATAAATTACGACACGAATTATATTTCAATTTTTTTTTTTTTTAGTTCGTTTGCTCTCGTCAAAAGGAAACAATAATTAATGTATACAAATCAATACTGTTACAACAACCAAAAATTAAATATATGGACTTGGTTCTAAGCGTTTGCAAAACAACTGGTGTCGGTAGGAATACAGTTAGTAAAACCATTTCGGATTATAAAAATGAAGGCGTATTAAAGTCTCCGAATAAAACCAAAATCAGGGCTTCAGTATTCGAAAAAACTGACGATTTCGAAAAGAATGCTGTGCGGCGAAAAGTCCATGACTTTTGGTTTAGACGTGAATTACCGACTATTGAAAAAATACTGACTTCAATTAACGAAGACCCTGACCTTCCAAATTTTTCTCATACAACATTGTACCGTTTATTGAAAAAGTTAAATTTTACGTTTACTAAGAGAGGTCGTAATAGTGCTATGCTTGAAAAAGAAGAAATCGTCATTTGGAGAAATAAATATTTAGAAAACGTGCGTAAATATCGAGAGGAAGGACGGACCATTTACTACCTGGATGAAACGTGGGTAAACGCAGGTGACGTTTCAAACAAAATATGGGTAGACAATACAATTGAGTCTGGCAGAGACGCATTCCTGAAGGGTCTAACAGTCGGTGCTACCAACCCAAGTGGCAAGGGCAAGCGTTTAATTGTCCTGCACATTGGTTCGGAAGAAGGATTTGTTCCGGGCGGACTATTATCATTTGAGTCTAAAACCAAATCAAACGATTACCACGATGAAATGAATGGGAATACCTTTTTTGAGTGGATACAAAGAGTTCTACCATTACTTAAGGACAACTCTGTTATTGTGATGGATAACGCTCCCTATCATAGTGTGAAGGCTGAGTTGTGTCCAACACTTAATTGGAAAAAGGCCGACATTGAGAAGTGGTTAGATGAAAAAGGAGAGGTCTACGACAAACCACTTATTAAGGTACGACTTATGGAAATAGTTAATCGCATAAAACCTCGTTATAACAAGTATGTTATTGACGAATATGTAAAGAAACACAATAGGGTGGTATTACGGTTACCACCCTATCATTGTGAACTCAACCCTATTGAGTTGGCATGGTCGGTCGTGAAAAAACACGTTAAAATGAACAATTCCACATTCAAACTGCAGGACGTGCATAAGCTCCTCCACGACGGTATCGACCGATGCACTCCTGAAATGTGGACAAATTTCATTAGCCACGTAAAAAAAGAAGAAGAAAAATTTTGGAAGATAGATTTCATTGTGGATGACATAATGGATAATATGGGATACACTCCAATGACCATCACAGGAGAAACCTCATCAGATTCCGAATCTTAAAATTATTTTGTATATTACATTTTTTTTCTACTGGTTTATACGTTTTTTTTTTTGTATGTATTTTATTTTATATGTAATTATATTTTCTTTGATTTTTATTTGTTGTTTAAAATAAAAATGTAATATAATATATTAAATTTGTATATCTGTATATATATTATATTATTACATATTATATACAAACATTACATAACATTTTATATTTATTTAATTTGGTGTAAGGGGCAATATAATATTAAATCACATTTTTTTTACTATACATATTTACGTTACTACGACCGCCACCGCGGTCTGATCATAATTAATACTCGTACATACGCATATGACGTGTGACGGTTGACTATTGACAATATAACATAATTAATTTAGCACGCTGTATAGTCGGCGGCAGTAACGGCGGTCGTTCATTGTCGTATCACATCGGCACTGATCGAGCGCTGACAACACATCGAGGGGTCCGGTCGTGTGCCGCAGCTCAGTCTGCATGCGCGAAACACTACCGTTCTCTCGTGAAATAGAGTATAGGCGTTTTTATTACTTAATAGTAAATATATCACTAAAATATTTTTAGGTATGATTTTGTTAAGTTGGTTTCAAACAATTATTTCAAACAAATGTAATGAAAAGCGCTAACAAAACTCAGACGACACAATATTAAGACACAATTATATTGACCTTATATAATTTTTTTTTATATAATATATCTTATATTTTTAATAATATTTGCCATTATTTATCATTATTTATATTATTATACACATTACTATTAGACTTAATAATTATTGACAAAAATTGTATATTATTATGTTATTCTTTTTATAAAATATTATGCACAGTGTGATATATTAACACAAAACTAATGTTAATAATATATAGGTATTCTTATATTTAAATTTTTTTTATTTTTTATTCTACAACATTTTATGCAACTTATACTTTAAATAATTTTTAAAATTATAATTGCCATAATTTTATACCAATTATTTTATTTATTTTACCTATCATATTACAAAATTTTTTGTTTTGGTCGAAAAGTGAATCGGCCAAAAAGGGAAGGGTACGATTTTGGTCGAAAAGGGAATGGACGTTTTATAAATTTGGTCGAAAAGTGAATCGGCCGAAAAGGGAAAGGTACGTTTTTGGTCGAAAACGGTCTCGCCCGTATACACATATACTGTATAGTATATAAGGCTGTCGATTTTGTGTATTATGCAACAGACATTTGTAACAGACTGTGTGTTGTACCTACGTTTTTGAAATCAGTTTTGTGAATATTTGTTTTTTTCTTGTGTTTGAATACATTTTTGTACAAGGATCTATTAAAAATGTCTTTAAATAATAGTTTAGCCAGATTAAACAAATTGTTTATAATGTTTATACATTTTTAAAAGAACTGTCATCAAAACCGGATTTAACTGCCGATTTCTTTAAACACGCTCAAATACGTACCGGCGAAGCTTGTGGATTGTCAGAGCGCACTGTAAGACGTATTTGTTCTGAAGCAAAACATTCAGAAGATAAACCCGATGGATCAAAGTCAGTTTTATCATTCAAATCTCCACGCAAATGCTACAAACGTGCGAAAATTGTATCAGAGCTCAACGATTTTGATTCAGATGTCGTTAGAAGAACGGTGCACGAGTTCTACGATCGAGGTGAGTACCCAACTGCGAATTTAATAATATTAAATGCTTTAAAACAGAAAATCAATTATCCTGGTTGCTTACGTTCGATGCGAAATCTGTTGAAAAGTGTAATGATGGCCATTTAAAAAAAATAATGGAGAGATATGACATCGTTTCAAATTTTTTCGAGAAATTTATACGCTGCGCAAGGATGATCGCCATATCGTTTATATTGACGAAACATGGGTCAACCAAAACCATTCGAGGTCAATGATATGGCAAAATGAATGTAGCACTGAAGGTTTGAAAGTTCCTACGGGAAAAGGAGGTCGGCTTATCGTGTGTCATGCTGGATGTGCTCGTTACGGGTTTATTCAAGGGTCCAAACTAGTATTCCGTAGTAATACAGGCAATACCGCCGACTACCATAGTCAAATGAATGCTGAAATATTTCAAAAATGGTTTATTGAACTATTAAATAATCTTGAAGAGCCGTCGGTCATAGTAATGGACAATACGTCATATCATTCCACGTTGGTAGAAAATTACCTAAAAAGCAATTGGAGAAAAGCTGACGTACAAAAATGGTTAACTGAAAAAAATATTGAATTTCGTCCGCTTGAAACGTTATCAGAACTTCACCAAAAAATTAAAGCCTTAATTCCACGCGAAAAGCAATATTTGCTTGACCAGATTGCTTTAGAGCAGTGATGGGCAAGTACGGCCCGCGGGCCA
The DNA here is from genome assembly GCA_949089665.1 of Macrosiphum euphorbiae. NCBI lineage: Eukaryota > Metazoa > Arthropoda > Insecta > Hemiptera > Aphididae > Macrosiphum > Macrosiphum euphorbiae. The sequence continues at coordinate 56,860,043 of CARXXK010000002.1, forward strand.
ACTCCGGCCGCGAAAGAATTTCATCCGGCCCGCAGAGGGTCCATCGACACGGATAGTATATGGCCCGTATAGTATAAAAGTACAGTATAAAAAAAATTCCCGAAATATTCTGAAAATGATCGAAGAAAATAGTTTTAAATATATAAATCGATTGGCGCGGACTGTGAGTGGTCGTACCCTCATAGCGTGATGTAGGTAGATAGTAGGCACTATAATGAGACTTGGGGTTGTCTGAAATCATTTAAAACTCCGCTTTTTCTGTTTTATAACTGCATGGCGAAGGACTATTTAACTCACTTTCTGCGTTTAAAATCCATCACCAGTGAGTGAGAATAAACTAAAAGAATTCAGTCAGGCGTTGAAAAAACTTCACACAGAATTTCAAACTAGGTTTCAAGATTTTAAGAACATTCAATCATCACTAGATGTTTTCTCGATGCCGTTTAATGTAGATCCGGAAAATGTATCTGCAGAATTGCAGTTGGAAATTATTGAAATGCAGTGCAGTACCCATTTGAAGCAATTGTTTTTGAATTCCACAAAACTAGATTTTTATAGAGCACTTCCGAAAGCTGAATTCCCAAAGATAATTGCTCACGACCAGAAAATTATGGCGATGTTTGCGTCGTCTTATGTGTGAGAACAGACTTTTTCGAAATTGCGGAAAAACTCAATAAGAAACCGATTGACTGATGAACACCTTTTAGCACTGTAGAAAGTTGCTTCGTCACAACCTGCTTTCGAAAATATTTTGGAAGATCAAAAACAATTTCATAATATGTCTCACACGCCTACCATGGTTGGGCCTTTGAATAAAAGTTAAATTAATTATTATTTAAATTTTAAGGTAAAAGGTAATTCGAACGTTTGTGTGTAAAGCTGCAATGTTTTTATAATATTATATGATTTAAAGCTTTACGACAAATTTTTTTTTCTATAATTTTGGCCCTTCTCAAGAATTTCTTAAACAATGTGGTCACATGGGAAACATTTTAGGTACTGATGGTTTAATTAAGAATGAAAATGTTGATATTGGTAATGAGCTAAATAACTTCTTTGCAAATGTTGGAAAAAACATAGAAATGATTTTGACAAAATGTTGGTTAAATAAAAAATGTTTTGTACAAGACTCAATTTTTTTAACCCCTATTTCACAAACAGAAATAATAAAATATATTTCATTAATTAAATCTAAAAATACATTCTTTGAATATGGAATAACAATTACTATATTAAAAATTACTTTTAATAATATTATTGGTCCTATTCAATAAATTTTCGATCAAATAATCTCAACAGGTGTTTACCCAACCTCATTTAAAAATATAATTTTTTATTGTGTTAATAAACACATAAACAATAGTAAATATTGTGGGAATTACAGACCTATTTCGCTATCTTTAACACGATCTAAAATTTTTGAAAAATGCCTGAAGTCTAGAATATTAGATTTTTTAAATAGTCATACATTTTTCTCTAGTAATCAATTTGGATTTCTACCAAGTAAATCAACAATGGATCCTCTGCTAATTCTTAATAAATTTGTCCATGAGAACCTAGGTTGTAAAAATAAAGTGATGGGCTTTTTGATCTTTCTTGATATTCAAAAAGCTTTTGACTCGTTTAATCATGATATTTTAATAAAAAAACTTGATTATGCTGGTATTAGAGGTTCTGCATTAAATCTTTTAAAATCTTACTTAAGAAATAGAACACAGGTTGTCAGAATAAATGGTGTTATTAGTGATATTAAGATTAGTTAATATTACACATGGGGTACCACAAGGAACTGTATTAGGGCCTATTTTATTTCTTATTTATATAAATGGTCTATTAAATTTAAATGATTTAATCATTTCTTGTTTTGCTGATGATACAGCCATATTGCTACATAGTGAGAATTATAATGATTTATATAAAAAAGCAAATTCACTACTACACTGTGTTAAAGTATGGTTTGACAATCATATGTTGATGCTTAATATTTCTAAATCTAAATATATGATTTTTAAAATCAAAGAGCACTCTTTAAAACGGAAGGTGGACGATTTGACTGACAACCATTTGACCGACAACTAAAATATCGAAAAGACAATCAACCGACAAGGTCAATCGACCGACAACCAAAATACTGACAGTAATATTATAAGTACATAGTAATTTAATTTCACTTATTTTAAAAAGATTTTAAAAAAATTAAAAAAAAATTCGTAATATAATAAAAAAAATACTGAAAAGACTAAAAATAAATGTATGCGATTGTAGAGTGTACATTACATGGTTAGGTTGTGAGCAATACCTCGAAGATACTCCAGACGTGTTTTACCTTCACGATTGTTAAAAGCAGTCTTCAAGCGCTGTTCACGTTTTTGCTGAAGATTTATTGGGCGTGGCTTTGGAGCTCCTCGAAGAATAGCTTCGATATCTGCATCATCCTTACTTTGTTCTTTCTGAAGTTCTTTAATCAGCGTAAACAGACCAATATGAGCCCTTCATAGGGACTTATATATAAATAACATACTACAACATGACAAAATTCTAGAAATGAATTAAGTTGTAAAATGTTATTTTATGAAATAATAGAATATTATATTATAATGCAATTGAATACAAGATTTAGTGATACTGATAAATTAACATTTTTGCAGTTAGGTGATGTTACAAAATGTAAAGAATATTCTACTACGTTTCCTGATAGTGGCTTGAATTGTCTTAAAAATACATTTACTAATATTTGTCAAGACAATAATAAACTAAAAACTGAATTAGATGTTTTGTACATTGATATTAGGTACAATCTTCAACATGTTTATGATCTAATTAAAATCTTTGAGAGTGATGGGTTAAAAGAAGTTATGCCAGAGGTCTATAAATTATTTGCATTAATTTTAACTATTCCTTCAACAAGCGTTTCAGTTGAAAAAAGTTTTTCTTGCCTTAAAAGAATTACAACATACTTGAGAAACAGTACTTGCCAACAACGTTTAAGCTATTTGTCATAAATATCAATTGAAAAATTTATATACAACAACTTAAGGAAACGGAACCATTTTATGATGATGTCATAAATATGTATGCTAGTCAGAAAGATAGAGTTATTGAACTTATATATACAACTTAATAGTATTTTTTTTTTTTTAATCTATGTGTACATTATTTTGTTATTTTTATTAGAAAAACTTATCTAGTCAGTAAAGAAATTGATGATCAAATATTTTATCTATAGGATATATGTATTAATTTATAACATAAAACAAGAAAGTCACTTGTTTTATTTGTTATACTTACTAAATCTTGTCAATTGGTTTTTAATAACTAAAATTATTTTATTGTATGATTAGATTTATTGAATCTTTCTTTTTAATTCAAATTAACTATTATTAACTTGTTATTTTATTTTTTATTATACCTACTAGAAAGTACTAGTTATTATTACACAAAACTATGTACCTATACAATTACATCAATTAGTATACAGATCACAGATTATTTACTTTTGATTTTATTTCTTGTTAAATAGTGTCAGGGGGTGTGGGGGGCGAAGCCCCCAACGGGTCACTTAGGTAATATATTTATCGCCTCCTCAGAAAATGATTGCCAAAACCGTCACTGATCCTATCTCATCCTAATGGAAGACTGTTACACTAAATGGAGAGTTAAAATTAATCAATCCAAGTCTATACACACAACGTTCACCCTTAGACTCGCCCCATGCGATGAGGTTTTATATTATAGCACCCAAATCCCTAGTACTCTAAGAACTAAATACCTTGGTTTAACCCTCGATAAGAGGCTGACCTGGGCCCACCATATCAAAGCAAAAAGAGTTAAATTAAATCTACGACTTCGTCTATTAAAAAGCCTAATTTTTAATAATGAATATACACATATTAATACTAAGCTTCTCATCTATAAATCTTTACTTAAAGCTATGGGGAAACGCAAAAAAGTCTAATTTAAACAAAATACAAACGTTCCAAAATATAGCACTTCGTAAACTTTTAAATGCCCCTCCCTACGTATCTAACCATACTATCCATTCAGATCTAAAAATTCCACAAGTTCATGATGAGGTTAAATAATATTACAAAAGATTCCATCTACGCTTACCATCTCATCCCAATCCGCTTGCAAGAGATCTTTCTACTTTAACAATTAAAGGTAACCCTCCTAGAAGGCTAAATCGTAAATGGTGTCGTGATTTACTAATTTAAACTAAAAAAAAAATATCACACGGTGAATTAATCAATATTAACCTAATGAATACTATTTATCAATAATAAAACATATCTATATGCTATATTATACAAATTTTAGGTAAAACATATATGTGAGGCTTTTGAACTTATGATGGCAATAGTAACGATGGGTGATGTGTATCAAAACACCAAACAATTTATTAAAAAAACATTAAATACACTCCTTGACAAAAATGTTGTAAATAGATATTCAAAAAACAAATCAGCCTACGTATATTTATAGTGGTACGTTTTATCGAATCGAAGCCTGGAAGTAATATAAAGGGGCTCATACAAGCCTGTCGACATTTCTTAGTGCATCACTATTATATAGACATACTCTTTCAAATTGTGTATGGAAAAAATGGTAGAGACTACGTTGGTCTAATCTCGATTTCCACCATACTTTTACACAATTTGGAAGACTGCTACCTATACATTATACACACTTGCAGACGGTGACGAGAAAATGGTTGAGCCGAAAACCGCAGTGAATTGAGGGGCGAATAACGATAATGATCAACACAAAATACTGGCATTACCGCACCTAATTCTTGGTTTTATTCGTCAACGTCAAACCATAGGTTGGTACTTTGATACCAAATGTACTAAATCGTATCATCACACATGGTTATTTCTAGGGGAGAGGACTTGTAGTCATACGAATTCACTTTACTTTATTTACTAAGTATATTTGATGATGTTGAAATATACAATTAATATGTAGTATATGTAGTCAGCCTTGACACGTGTGTACAAGATAGTAACTAGTTATGTACGAGCATAAGACTCACTCTCTTTACGGATGTAACATGACCTCGGTCGTGCATATATATAGGGCCTTTGATGTATGTAATATTCACTTGCACAGACGCTGTCATACCGAGTGTACGCGGTGTGTGTGTATAGTCACAGTTTAATTGTCCAGTTGTACGTTATTATATATTATACTTATACATAATCATATTGTCGTGTTATTACTTATTATATTAATGCTAACATCATTAGTCCGTCAAGCTTCACTTTCAACAGATGATATAATTGTGAAGAAAGCAGGGTTGGTAATATACGTGTATAAAACGTTTTATACGTTACACGTATTATACCCCACGTATAAAATGTATAATACGTATAAAACTAATTAACGCCTAAGACATACTAAATTTCCTTAAATTTAGAATAAAATTAAAAACTAAAATTTAAAGTATTAAATCTTAATAGTTAATATTTAATAATCATTTGATTGGTTGTCTTTTTCTTCTATTTTGAGCGAATAGTATACTGCTAACAACTTTTTTGAATGTTCAGGAGATAATCTGTTTCGCAAATTATTATGTATATAAGACCAATTTGAAAAAACTCTGTCCAACTGGGCTGTCGATGCTGGTATGCTTAATAGTTTGTTTGCAAAATCTGCTAATTCAGGATGTTTTTGTTTAGCAAAAGACCAAAATGAATTTGCTGTTAAAGTATCTTTTTCAAATAAAATGCCAAATAATTTTTTTTTTCTTTAAACTCAATGAAGCTATTTAAGCCATTTGTACCAATATCAGTTGAGTTTAAAATGAAATTTTCAACAATGTCTTTCTGCTCAGGTGACATTTTATTGTGTTTTTGGTAAATTGGATGTAAATAATTGGCGGTTAATGAATATTCATTTAAAGCATACTTTTGTCGCTTTGCAATATAATTATTAAAACTTTCAAATCCACTAGGTATTTTGCTAGGTAGATTTAACCATGGTTCTGCTGCATCAGCAATTGATGTTTTGCTTTGTTGACAAATATTAATAAGTTCACATACGGGATCGAACAGGTCAATTGAATTGGATAAATTTTTAATAAAATACTGTCGAATAAATATCTGTGCACCTCACCATCAAACTTATGTTCACTAGATGCCAAAACGTTTTTCATAGCTGGAATGTTGCTCTGAAGGTTTCTGAATGATAATAGCTGATGCAGCAAAAAAAAAAAAAAAAACTTTTATACAGTATAAAACGTATAAACTAAGTAGTTTTATACTGTACGTTTTATACACACGTATAATACGTGTTTTATACTGTACTGTATTATACGTTCCAACCCTGGAAGAAAGTAATTTATATATAATCTATTTACGTGGAACCTTGTTTTACATTTTTAATCCATAGCTATAAAAGTTGAACATTTTATACATTTTTAACCCTTCGTTAGTCGCGCGGGATACTATTGTATCCCACTATTATTGTTTATCTTTGTCGCAAATGATTTTTCATAAGTCTAATTTTAGATATCTTTCGATAATACTCGCCACTTACATTTATTATCATTATTTAAGATTTAGTTATCGATTAGACGCAGTTGTATACGGTTGAACTCGTCCGTGTAACATATGTATCCCGCGCGACTATTGCCGTAAATATTATTTTATTAATATTTTTTAATGTAAAATTATTTTAATTTGTAATTTTTTTTTTTTTAAGCTTTATAGTATCAGTGTGTATCGATAATAGCCAAATAATTTATTGTAATTATGATTTTGCCCAAGCAGGATTAAATAAAAGTATTATTAAAATTGGATATTTATTATTATGCATTATATAACATTATATTTTACTGTGAACAATAGTATGGTAATTTTGGATTAAATATTATATAAACACATTCTGGAAGTGAACTTTGAAACAATATCTAGGAGCCTTCTACTAAATTTTCAAGCTTTTTTAACCAACAAATAAAAAGAGGTGCTCTGCTGTACAGTTGTTATAAGTCTGTAACTGTATAATGGATGGTATTAAATTTGAATTCAATGATATAATATCATTGTATAAGAAAAACGATTCTGAGCGGAGACGGTATGTCAGCATAGGTTTAAGACATATTATATACATATCAAAAACAAACCGTGATACCATCATAGATATAGAATAGTATACTTGAGAAGTTTCAAGTACCCACGAATATTATACAATCACAACAAAATAACTAAAACAGTTATTCTAGGTTTTTATAATGTAATTTCCTCCAAATTTGAACTTAAAATGACTATACAAATAAACTGTGCTCATTTATTTTTTGGTAACAGAATTAACTGCTTACGTGGAATCTTGTTTTAAATTTTCAATCCTTAGATATAAAAGTTGAACATTTTATAAATTTTTAACTACAAAATAATTATTTAATTTTAAATTTGATAAATGTTGAAAAATTAAATAATTGTAAATGCTTACAAAAAAAAAAAAAATGTGACTGTATTTTTTAATATTTATCAACTGATATTATAACAATAAATCAGGAGCCTTGTATTACGTTTTTACACTTTTTGGCCCAACAGATAAAACTTTATTGATATTTGATGCGGTCCTGTGGGGCGCCGCGTGGATGATGTGGTAGCCAATTGGATTGAGGGGAAAAAAAAGAAAAAACACTGGTGCAATTCAGTTGATGTTTTTATTTAAGGTCCTATTATACCTCGTTAGTATAATATAAACAAAATGTATAACGGTATCGGGTTGTCCGTCGGTTGCGGTGTCGTGTCAACAGGACTCACGGGGACGTGCGTGGTGTCCGTGTGTTGCGGGTCGTTGAGAATACAGTCCTTTTCACAAAAAATGGCCCTCGAAGTTAGCGCGCCTGGTGGACGTTTTGACGCAGGGGCTCTAAAACACGCGCGAAACAAAGCGTGGAAAATTTAAATTAATTACTCATTTGTATTTTATCTTAAATATGATTATTTTTACACCGTAATTTAAATGCAATATTTCTTAATTCAAATTATGAACAGTTTTGCTAATTTATTATCACGATTTTTATTTGTTTGAAAATACAAATAAAATTCATTTATTTATCCAACATTAAAAAATATATACATAATTATAACACAATATTTTACAAATCACAATTTTCATTTAAATTTATGTCATCTTCATCTTCTGAATAGTCGGAATCTTGGTCTGAGTTAATGGTCATTATTATTGGCTTCAAAATTTCGTCACGTAAGCCTTCTTTTATAAAATCCTCTTCTTGCAATTTTTCGCAATGACTTACACATTTCTTCTAACTATCCTCGGTCACGGTATCCAAAGCTTCGTTAACAAGTTTTTCAACATCTGCTATTTTAAATGAGACATTTTTTTTGGCAACATCCCCTTTTACTTGTGCCCATTTGAGTTCTATTGGGTTATATATTGGCAATGGTAAGGTGGGAGACGCACGACCTCATGTCCCATTTAAAACGCGATTTGATCAAGCGACAAGCTTATATATTTTTTGTCTGGATACCAATTGTTTGACCCTTTCACGTAATTCACTAAATGTTTCGAGTGGTGAATATTCAACCTCTTTTTCAGACAGCCATTTTTGTACATTTGCTTTTCTTTCATTTGCCTTTGGATAATCACGATTATCTAAATGTTGTAACATTTCTATAAACCACTCTTTAAAAATAGTAATTCATTTGGGAGTGATAATCTACAGACGTATCACTTTGGCATTGAATAACTGACTTTGATCCAGGTACAAATCCGAATGAACTAGATCCTGCGTGGCTAATATTCAATCTACTCCCTTTTCCTGTAGGTACTTTAAGGCCTTCTGAATTAAATTCATTCTGCCAAATGTACCCTTTGGTATGATTCTGATTAATATTCTGATTCTGTTTCTCGTCTAAATATATAACGGGCCGAGTATCATTATTTTGGCGAAGGTTAACTATAGTACGCAACAATTTAACTCGCATAGCTATAATGTAATTTCGCTCCATTAAGAACCGACGCAAGTCATTGCATTTTTTGTACTTAAAGTTTAGATTTTTCAAAATGCTCCACATCGAAGTACTAGAACCCTTGTACTCAGTTCTTTTTTTATATTCAGCTAAAATATTTGATGTGGTAGGGTACTCACGTTTATCGTAAAAATCATGAACGATTCTTCTCACAATATCCTCATCAAAACTTCACTTGCAAATTTTATCCTTTTATATGTTTTTCTTGGGGAAGTGAACGATGGACAAGCAGCCTGTGATTCAGATGAAGATTTGTTTCCTTCCGCGGTGATACGTTTCACAGTTTTCTCACTTACACCACATGCTTCAGTAGTTTTTGATTGTGTCTATTTAAAAAAAGTAGCTATCTCCGGATTAGACGTATCCAATGATAATTTTTTTAAATATTTATGTACATTGAAAATTATCTTTTTCGTCTGTGAATTTGTATCACACTGTGAATACATTTAAAAAAAAATTAAAATTATTGTCGATGTTATTTAAATAATAAAAAGTGCGCGAATAGAATATCACTGCGTATACGAAATATGAACACAGACTAACGTGGTATAAACAGTGACTATAACCACACTATTGATATAGGACGTTATACTACGATATGACGCTACAGTGACATGTAACCATGGCAAAAAAAGTATCTTATTTTGTTATTCTATGGAAAGAAAAAACTGTGGTGTATAAAAAATGTTTTGTACAATATATTCGACCGGCCGCGGCAGCTGAATAGCAGGTGGTCGAACAACAGCTGAGTCGTAGAGCTACCGGCTCTCTCGCGGACAATATTAAGAACCACTGGCTTTCAGAAATACCACCACCAGGCACGCCACCGTCGAGGGCCATTTTTCGTGAAAAGGACTTTTTTTTTATAGTGACTTATACAAGCCGGTTCACCAAACGACCGGCCGACGGTTCCTGGCGCGGGTGTAGCGCGCCGGCGTCGTCCGTCGTCGATTGGCGGTTTGTTTGAGAAGCCACAGCGCGGATTCCGCGTAAAGGCTGTTTGAATTCAAACTGCCATTACGCGGGACCGCGTCATATTTATAGAAAAAAAAACTAAAAAAATTGAAAACTGAAAATGTCCGGAAACAATTCAAAAAGGGTCAAATTTTTTTCAAAATTGTATGGTGTATAGGAAATGCTAATAAAAACATTCAGTGAAGTTTTCATGTATTAACAGTTATTCGTTTTTGAAGTACAACAAAATAAGGAAATCACTACATGAGAAATCGAGTGAATATCCAATGTTGTAAAAATTTGAATTTCAAACGATCATAACATTTTAATTTGACTTTCTTATAGACATTTTTTTATGATAAAGGTAGATTATCTTATAAGGAATCTTGTATTACATTTTAAAATCTTAGATTTAAAAAGAAAAATGTTTACGAATTAATAATTCAAAATAATTTGCTAATTTTTGTGATTTTTCCATATTTTGTCAATTTTTGAACTTTAAATGTATAAAAATAAACTGTGACCAAGGATTTTTAATATTTTCCATCTGCTTTTGAATCAATATAGTAGGAGCCTTGTTTTACATTTTCAAGCTTTTTTAACGAACAAAAAAAATTTTATTGATATACAGTAAAACCTCGTCAAGACGCTCTCGAAGGGGAAATCGTAAAACCGCGCAATATGCGGGATAGCGTTATAGGCGATATCCCGCCTATTACGCTCTTAAAGCGCTATAGGCGATACCCGCATATTAAAAGCGTTTTAAATGTGATAATATGTATGTACATAGATAGAATAAATTAGAAAAATGTTCGTAGTGTGACTTGTTATGTATTACACAGTAACATAAGTTGTATTTAAAATTAATAATAAAAAAACATCAAATATACATACAATAAAATTATTAGGAACATATTTTATAATTATGTATTATTTTCTTGGAAAAATCCGCGTGTTAAGCGGGATGGCGTATTAAACGGGAGCGTCTTAACGAGGTTTTACTGTATTAGAAAAAAAAATTAAATAAAATGGAAAATGAAAATGTTCCTAAGCAGTTCCAAACAAATCAAAATATTTTGAAAATTTTATCATGTATAGAAAATGGAAATATAAACAACCAAAGAAAATTTCATGTATCTACAGTAATTTGTTTTAAAGTTATACCAAAAATTAAAGTCGATTTTATGAAAAATCGATTTTGCGTAAAATTTCCCTTTTTCCTTATTTTCTTTTGTTTTTCAAGACGCTTTTGAAAATTACTATGAATTTTAAATTTTGACCTCTCCAATGCACCCAACAATATTCACTTTTAATTAATAAATTGTAGTATCCACTAAAATAATAATGTTGCTTTTAGATTCCGTATTTAATAAATAATAACCATATAGTCAAGTTAAATGAAAACAGTAATTACTACTATCAGATTTAAGGCCAAATGAATATCACAAAACGGAATTTATGCTATTTTTTTATATTTACTCCAAAGTGGAACAAACTCGAAGTTATTAATGGACGACTACGAATTGGTTCCCAATTGTCGAAATGGTTCCCGGGTTGTCTACAGGTAACATACGAGTTGGTTCCCGGGTTGTCTACAGGTAATATACGAATTGGTTCCCGCAAGCTTTCATAATAATACAACCTTGTTAAATTAAATTTTCAAATTATTATGATATATTCAACCAGCAACAATTTCCTTCCCATTTATTCAGACTGAGGACTGTCTAGAATTCAAATAAGTTTGAATAGTTCAAACACTATGAAGAATACCTAGGTATGGTTAAAAATGTTGCTTAGTAGTTAATATATACATAATATATATACGCTACATATACGTATTTGTCAATAATAATAATTATGCTTGTAATAAATAAGTAATAATAATGTAATAATAAGTCATAATAGGTAAATAATATTAGAAAAAAATTAGTGTGATATGAATTGACACACATTTTTAACGAACTGTAGGTTCAAAATTTGGCCCTCTTTCAATTTTCTAATATTTTCATCAATACACTTTTCCTTTTCAGCAATTTTTTTGACTTTAATTTAAGTGAGCTTGTTTGCTTTATATATGTTTCGCATTGCAGTATTGCACCGCTTTTAATTGTTTAATCAATAAAAAAATATTTGGGTGGGCGGATTAAAATTCCGCCGAATTCGGGAGAATTCAGTTTTTCGTGAAACGATTCGCAACAGTTTGTTGTTCGTTCTGAAGTGGCTGAAAAATCTGCCCAAATTTTTAGTAAAAAATCACTTTTATTTTCGATATAATTTTCAAGTACACAATCAAAAAATGTATCAAGTTTTTCATGTACTGGTTTTATAGCCATCAACTCAACAAAAACGTTTTTTATTATAACATTTGGCAATAAAGGTAATCGGAAAAAGTATTTCAATTATTATTAAATATTTGCCCAATCTCTGAATCTTTATTTTTAAATTCATCTGAGAGTCCTAGAGATTGGATTTTTCTCCACCACGTCTGTCCTAAGTTGAATCTACATCCTCTTAATTTAGACTCTGGCCAAATTTCAGATACTGCCAGGTGTATTGTGTACCTATAGCTTTTTAAAAATCAGCAAAAATAATTTCAGGCCTCATATGATGTTCTATAAATTGTATATAAGTATATATAATTGTATACAAGTAGGTAATGTATAATTGTATATAAGTAGTACTGTTCTTATTGGGCAGTAGGAAAAAAACTAAGGGAAAATAATTGTTAACTTTTACACCATGAATGGTAAAAAGCTGGTAAAATAACTTTGAGCAACTTTTAAAAGTTCCATCTACAAACACTGTTTTCATTTTGCTGAGTATCTCTAAATTATTTGAACAAGTAAAAATTACAATATTTGTTTCACAATCATTAATAAATTTAAAATTTTCTCCACGATTTGTTATAACATCGTAATTATCTAATGCTTCATGTAGTTCTGTTAATGTCTTAGGTAATTTAGGTAACTTACTTGTTGCGTGAATATTTTGTCTTACTCTAAAAACGTCATGCGCAGTAAGCTGTTCAATATCACCATTGACTAGTAACTCTTGGCAAATTAATTTTGTTGGACGTTCAAGATTTTCCTGAGCTTTTCTTTTTAATTTATTACTTAATGCTTGCCTGTCCAATATGTTTTCACTATCTTTTTAGACATTTTTTTTACACATTTTTTAATGTTAATTGAATCGTTAAAAATATTTTTTTTTTATATCAATCGACAGAGAGTTAAATATGACAGGACCCAGATAATTTATAAATTTTTGACCAAAACTTGTATTTGTGAATAACACTTTAATATTATATAATCTATCATCCCCTATTGGCTTGTTATTCTGTTTGATAAAGAAAAAGCTAGATTTTTTATAAACAAACATTATAGCAGTTTTTTTGTACAGTAATTCGATCGGAAGCACATTAAACTCTCTATAGTTTGAAAAGGAAGACCAAATGAGATTTTCCTTTCTCAAACATATACGAACTATACTGTTTTGTTGTACCCTTAATGGATGTAGAACATTTTTAGATGCACCACCCCAAATTACCATACCATATTGTAATATAGATTGGTATAAAGAAAGATAAACTATCCTCATAGTATGCGAAGAAATTAAATATTTTAATTTATGAAATTTAAATATTTCAATTTATGAAATTTAAAAATTAAATATCGCAATTTTACTAACAAACTATTTATATGAAAGTTCCATTTGAGGTTACAGTCGAATATTAGTTATCTACTTTCAGTTTTGTGGTTTGAACTTGAACAATATAGTAACATAATATACGTAGGTATTTATATTATGGGGTGTCCCCAATGGGTGACTTCCCCCCTCCCACTAATTATCCCCATCCCTTTTACTTATTGCAATATATATTGTAATTACAGAATACAGATTGCAGTTCGTGTTAAGACGTCGTACAATCCTCACGTTAATTGTCTCGAGCGCCGCCTTTATTAGCTCTCGTTAGCGTGTTGTATTTGTACTTCTTCGCGTTCAGCGCTCGTCGCGGTACCTGTACTGCTGGTAATGTATAAATTATCTAAACATTCCCCAAGGCCAACCCATAATATATTTTATCTACATCATTATGAGTAACTCTCGTCGTCCATCTACTCCTGTCATCAAAAAACCTCAATTAATAATTAATAACAATAAGACTGCAAAGAAATCTATTCCGCCGTTGATTATCAGTAACCAGCTATTAAATGACCAAACAGGTTGTAATTCCCCCTCTGACCTCTCTGACAACGAATCTGGCTTGCAAACAGTCCTATCATTATCTAAACACGTCACATCACCATATAACGCATCTCCTGTTGCAAAAAAAGCACTTTTTTTTTTGTAAATCGCGACAACACAAGGGGGCACTCCATCCGGAGGTAGTCCTTCCCCCTGCATCCGCGTCGTTTATTAATAAACATTATACACATAAATTACTTAAACTAAGGCCTGGGCCTTTACATGTTTGGAGGGCTCTATACCTCCTATGTTTCACCTGTGGTGCACATAATATTGACCTTAACTATATTTTTAAAATGTTACTGCAGCTCTGGCTTTTTGGACCTGCCTCTCCTCTTCTTCCTTTGTCGAGAGCACCATTCCCGCATACGCCTTGACCGTATTCCAGTACTGCACCTTCTCGAGCATTGTCGCCACTACTGTATCTGGTTCCATCTTTAGTTGTTATTTCTCAAGTAAATATGCCTACATCTCACAAAACAACTCCAAAACCAACATGGTCACCCCTGCCACTTCAAAACCTTATACTCGTAGTAATACGTCGTCTGCTCCACAACTGCCCTCATCTCCTTCTAACAGTGATTTGATGGCAGCTATTTTAAATATTTAAATCTTCCAATCAACACAGTTCGATGAACTCCGTGGCTGCCTCACCAAACTTACGCATGATGTTTCTCACCTCTAGAAAGAAAACGATTCGCTTCGCTCTGAACTCTCCTCTCTCAGAACTAAATTCGACAACTTCGATGTCGGCTCAGCCACAATCGGTCTCGCTGCTCAGCTGCTCCGCGAAACTTCTGAAAGCAATAAATGCGCCTTCAGTGCAATTCGTTACGGCATTGCGGAATCGCGCTCTACTACAGCTGAGAATAACTGACGACAACGCCCGAGGTGTCTAGAGTTCTGGGATCAATTTCCCTACCAGTTTTTAATAACTTTAAGCTATTTCGCTTGGGTGGTCCCAGCTCACAGGAAACCAAGACCCTTGAAAATTATTTTTCCTACCAAAGACGAAGCCGCCGGTATTCTCCGTAGTTACCACTCTGCGCTAAATAATGGCCTAAGGTTACTTGACAACCTTCGCATAGTCTGAGACAAGACAACTCTCGAACGACAACTACTCCGCTCTTCCCACGCCTTTGTATTTCTTACATAAATGGTGTTCCCTCCTTTGTCAAATCCAAGCAAAAAAACTAATTAATTGCCGCCCTGCTTTATCTCACCAGTTAGCAGCTTACTTATTACCTTCATGCTCAAGACTCCATTCTTCATTTCCTAATAATTGTTTTAATTGTCGCAATGGTTTTATTTCTTATGATAACATTGTTAATGAATTTAAGTCTTTTAAAAAAAAAAAAAAAATGTCTACCTTACCTTTATTATGTAACACTAACACTATTCATATGTCTAATTTAAATATGGAACTACCGTCTACCAGAATGTTCGTGGTCTTATGACTAAGTTGGTTAATCATAGGAGCTCGTTTCCCTTATTATCTCTTACAATATTCTTGTCCTTACAGAAACATGGCTAATCCCCGACATTTCTGATTCCGAGCTTGGCCTAGTAGGCTATCAAATTTTAGATTCTGAGTGGAACGATGAATGTATTGATTTTACAATGATCTGTGTTTTTTATTTTTTATTTTTGTGTCTGTGTACACGATAAGTAGTCGAAATAATGCTTCGATTTTCAACTTCAGTATCTTGTTCGATTGAAAAGTGAATATCGTTGGTGCATTGGTAGGTCAAAATTTAAAATTCACAGCAATGTTCAAAAGCGACAAGAAAAACAAAAGAAAAATTAAGGAAAAACTGGAATTTTTAAGCAAAATCGATTTTTCACAAAATTGAATTTGGTTTTTGATTAACTTTAAAGCAAATGACCGTAGTTACATGCAACTTTTACTGGTTGTTTATATTTGCATTTTCTATACATGATAACATTTCGACAATCACGAAAATTAGCAAATTAATTTGAGTTAAGAATTCGTAAAAATTTTTCTTTTTAAATCTAAGATTTTAAAATGTAATACAAGATTCCTTATAAGATTATCTACCTTTATCAAAAAAAAAAAATAAATAAATTGCTGTCATGGGGCACCGGTAGAAACGAAGTTTCATTTCCAACAAATATTATAGATTCCAAATACATTTTAGTGGAACCATTCAAAATAAAAGTAAATGTGAAAAATAAATGAAAATGAAAATTATTATTATTACTATTTAATTACTATTATATTAATCATATTCAATAATTGAAATTACAGGCCTGTGATAACTGAAATATGATACGTATGTTAATGATGTAATTTTTTCCAAATATCTTGAAAATACTACATCGATAGTGGTGTCATCTCTCGTTGTAGTCTTGTAGATTTTACTGGATTGTTTATCATATAAATTTAATGTGGCAATAAGGAAAGTTTTAAAAGTTTCCGATTTCTTATCATTAAAATTGATGTTAGTCACCAAATTGTTATAATTTATTAATTAGGTATAATAATTATAAATGCATAATATGCAGTTATGCAGATCTTATTATGCTGTTTCAAATCCTATCGCGTTATATCCATTTTCTATTAAATAGTGTATGTTATTATTTATGGTGTGAGCCTTAATAATTTACTACTGAATAATTTATACATATTATTTATTTAATTTAATAAAATACAACAACTAGATTGTATGTATCTCACATGTATAATGATTAATGAAGAGCATACTACTACAATCAAATCAATAGAAACAATTATTTGTTATCGAGCGTGTATCTCACTGATAATACAGATAGTGATAATACTTTTTATCACTAACTATTATCAAAGTCCATACCAAACGCGACACACTAAGAAATGTAATCACGGCAAAGGTAAAACACTACATAGAGATATTATGCATATAGATATATTATGCAGCAACAATTTCATGAAATAAAAATGTTTACGCGTTATGCAAGGAGATTATAATATGTATAAATGATGTAACCAAACAGGCACGTATACAGGGGGGGTTCACCCCCCCCCGCGAAATAATTTCTTTAAAAATTAAGTCAAATTTATTATATTCCTATTATTATAAAATATTTTTATAATTAGCTGTTGACTGGTTTTCTCTGTTTATTAGTCGGGTAAGAAATACAAGTTTATACCAATATAGTATTATAGTTGAATGATCGAGGTGATTACTGAGAACTACGCACGAACACAGAACTGTATAGTTGCGATTTACCTAGAAAACTCATATTTTGTGGATAAGCTTATCTTATCTAATTTCCGTACTCGATCGGTCACCAAAAATTTCTATTGATTTGCTAAACTACAATAATAAAATCATTAAACGATGACGATCGTTTAGTTTTAGTCTGTGTTCGGTATTTGAACGGTTATAATATACGAGTAACGAGTGCGATAGTGTTATGGTTATTTTTGCGAGTTCTAACTTATGAAAACTGATTAAATAACCAAATTTATTAAATATCATACATTTTATTATTTTTTTTTACAATGAAAAGAAATAGTGATCAACTATCATTATTCAATTTTGGTGTAAAAAAAATTAAAAATAATGAAGAAACTGAAAGTGAATTGAGTAATATTGAAAATATTGCAACCGAAGTTGATGTACCAAACGCTTTGCAGACCCAATTTGATACAAATATAGACAATGAATCGTTAAAAAATTATTCTCTGGATATTGGATTTTTTTTATCAGCTTCTAATAATATAAATGATGCAAAAAAATACGAGTTATTAAAAAATCCGTGGACACCACCCAAAAATTACCAATTTCCCATCGAACAACAAAGGCGGCTGAAATTTCAATTCGATTGGTTAAACCGTTTTCCTTGGCTTGTTTACTCCGAAAAAGTGCAAGGTGCCCTGTGTAAATGCTGTGTACTATTTTCCAATAACAGTGTTAGGAAGGGGATCCATAAAAAATTAGGTGCTCTGATTAAAAACCTTTTATGAAATGGAAGGATGCCATTGAACGTTTTAATCGTCATTCAAACTCCGAGCATCATAAGCTTTCAATCATTAGCTCTGAAGAATTTATTAAAGTACCTAATGGGAAACAAAAAAAATAATATTGCTCAATACTTCACGGAAACAACAAGTCTTGGAAAATCGATCTATTCTTCGTCCAATAATTGAAACCTTAATTTTATGTGGAAAACAAAATATTGCTTTAAGAGGTAATAATGACGGTGGAAAAATATATGATGAAAGTATAGAAACAAATTACGGGAATTTTAGATCTTTATTAAGATTTAAATCATTGACTGATCCTATTTTAGACAAACATTTAAAAAACGCAACTTCTTTTGCATCTTACACGAGTCCAAATATTCAAAATGAAATCATTATTATTTGTGGCAATTTAATTTAATTTAATTTATTTGAATATATTTTGTGAACCCCAACCGAAATTTTATTCTGTGTACGTGCCTGTAACCAAATGTTTATGCTTTGTAAGGACCGTGGTATAGATTTCAGTGTCTGGTTGTGCATGGTATACGTGAACATCACTTTTGAGGATTTCCACTTTTTTTCCCCGGCATGGGGATTCTCATTCACACTTTACGGCCCCCTAGACAGGAAAAGGTCGCTTTCCAACGCTTCGAAAACCAAACTTTCGGTGCAGGCGTGACAAAAAATATAATACCTACGTACAATTCAATACTAATATATATTATATACTTATTACATATATATTTTATTAATTATAAACTTTTTCTTCTAAAGTACCAACTAGATTCACTTTCCTATCAGAAAAGCTACTGTTGAAGAATGTCCAAGCACTTTTAGTGTCCTAAAACGTGATGGCAGACACAAAAAAAAAAAAATATTTTAAATTAAAATAAAATACATTTGGTAACTAGTCTAGTCCAGCCAAAATTACATTAAAAGTTAACAGAGAACCTAATATACATCCATACAAGAGTTGTTGTAACACTTTTTAGAAAAAGTAATTGAGAACAAATACAAACATTTTCATGGGCATTTATATTTTTTTTTGATCACAACAAATGTATTTTGTGCTTAATGTTCACTACCGTAGACTAGTATTTATGAATAACTGACAAAAACTAAATTATTTTACATGACTAATGTCTGAAGTTAACGTTGAGGTATGGCCTAATAATGCCCGCTTAATTTAACGGTTCTGGGTGGGTGGGTGTTTGGTAAATGTTTACTAGTTTGCCACCCCATTTTAAATTGAGTTCGGCGCCACTGTCGAGGGGAGTTAAAACCCTTTTGTCCGAAAGACTAGTTCGACGGGGTGGGTTTTTTTTCTCGGTTTTATCGCCGGTCCGCAGCTTCCATATTATATAGCCGTCTCTCGTCCTCTCTCTCTTCCGTCTCATGTTTCGTGCTCGCAGCTACGTATGTTATATTCTACATCCGTGTATACATAACACCTATACCTTATTATGTACTTAGGCTTGAAAACCACAACCCTTGCGTTGATAACACTATACGGACTACGGAGACATGGTCTTGCAGCAGTTACTATATAGTTACCTATATACGGCTATACCTATATCGAGTAGTAGTTTGCGTCATTTAGAGATTTGAATTATATTCCGTTTCGATTCCGGTTGCTTACGAAATGCCAAATAATTTAACAAAAACTCATCACATGAACAGTTCAATTCGCCGCCGGTGAAAAAATTCTCGAGTTTCAACTTTCAAGACTGTTATCGTTATACAATTGTATATTGCCTTATTATGTTTTTTACTTTTTATCTTATTCGTTTATATTTTGTTATTTGTTTATTTCATAGGTATACGCAAGATATTTAGGAGGAGGAGGCACATATAAATTGTAGAATTTTAATTTTAATTAATAATACATACATACTATCATTTTTAAACAATAATGATTATAATAAATAATAATTAATAGTATTATTCTTATTAACTGAATTTTTCATTTATATGATACTCGTAGTTACATAACAAATTGTCGACAGAAAATTGACAGGGGGACACGTGCCCCTCCCCAAAATCTGCCACTGTACATAATTTTTTCAAATACAAAAATATTTATATAGTTTGCCATTTCGAGGGGCCAAATTTAACTGGGAAAAAAACTGTGGGTCAGCTGGCCTCTCGACCCCTCCCCCCTGGGTCCACCCCTGAGTTATTAGAAAAAGTTCTCTGTGTTGGCTTTTAGAAAACAATAAAGAACGAATAGGCACTGATAGACTACCAAGATTTATTGTTAACTCCAAACCTCCCATTAAAAGTGTTCTAGAAGATCATCATATTAAAATATTATTATCTGAAGATGATACATCTTCCCATGACTCTAATTTTTCATTACACGACCGCCCTGATACCGAAACTTCTGATGATGACAAAATGAACAATGACAAAACAAACATAGAAAAAGAACAATATTATGCTGTAATGTATGACATAGCATGGTACATTGGTCGTGTGATACTTTATTTTAGGTATTTAAATCCTATTGTCTATCGTTATCAATATTATATTGTACTGTTTTATTCATTAGAAATTCCTACTTGATTAATTTATTCTTATTTTCTTTTTATAATTAATATAGGTACCTTATATACAAAAATAATTATTTTTATTTCAATTAAATTTGTCATAAATATATATTAAAACAGTACCTAATGAAAAAGTAGTTAACTTAAAATAGTCCATAATTATGCAATAAGTAGGTAGTTGTAGCAGAATTTGAAATATTATAGCAAGTAGGTAAGTATAACATTTTTAATGAAGTCAAAATATGTAAAAGGAAGTCCTGGAATTTTCTAAGAATTCTGGTAGTTCCATAGGAATTCGTAAAGAAGTCTGTGGATTCTTTAGGAAATCTAGGAAGTCCAAGAATTCTATTGGAATTCTTTAGGAATTCTGGGAAGTTTTTAAAACAGGAATTCTGGTGTACAAAATATTCATTCGCGAATGACCCTTGTTTTGTAGTTAAAAATTTATAAAATGTTCAACTTTTATATCTAAGGATTGAAAATTTAAAACAAGATTCCACGTAAGTAGTTAATTCTGTTACCAAAAAATCTAAAAAATACATTTTTACTATAAATTGGACAAAAGACTTAAAGTTTAGTACATTTAACTTTTGTCAACTTACTTTTTATATTAAATGTGTGTACCATAGGCAAGCATCAGCATTATGAGTTTAACTGGGAAAAAGAAGCCCAATTGCAAGGTAAACAAACAATTAACACTAAACAATTGAATGAAAACTGAAAGTATAATTTGGCTTTATATGGTGGCTAAGAAGAGAGAAATTGAATGCATAGATTATGACAACCTTCTGTATTCAAATAATGTGGTATTAGAAACTCATCGCAGTGACCTCATAATGCATTCAAAAACATCGAAACACACTAGAAAGGCTAATTGCTTAGTTGTAGCTAAACAACCCAAATTAAACTCTTTCGGTAATATTTTTTTTTATTTAGCGTTTTATTATATAAGATTCAATTTATATACCTATGTATTTGTTATTTTTACATTAGGTTTATCCACAGTATACAAGCAGTTTATATTCCTACTCATACTTCTATAAATAGTATAGAACATCTAGGAGAGCTCTTAAAAATGTTTGGTAAAGGATCACTGCTAGAAAGCTTGCATTTACACAGTGCTAAATGTATCCAGTTGTTAATATTGAATGTAATATCACCTGCTATTGTAGAACAGCTTGTTACAGAGACACAGACATTGGTGATTTTGGATATTCTATAATCGTTGATGAATAAACAGACATTTCTATTTGTAAATATATGGCTTATTGCTTAAAAAAAATTATAAATGAATCCCAAATTTTTCGGATTGGTACTCGTAGAAAGAGCAACAGCTGAAGCATTGCAAGGATCGCACAATTGAATTCCTTGAAACATTAACAACTTAACTGCCACGTATTTTTTTGAAAACTTCAATTGCCTGCCACGAGATCCTATATGGGGTCTCACCAAAACTTCAATTCCCTGCCACGAGATTCTATTAGGGATCTCAGGTAATATGTTTTTAGAAAATTGATATCTCTTTAGGAATCTCATTTATCGGGTTTATTCTAGTGCATTTACATTCTACAGTGTGACCAACACACGCCGGTATCATTAGCACATGAAAAATAATTTTTTTGAAGGAGTTATGTTGTTTTTAATCTATATACTTTTACTACGCAAATATCATATGTTATACTATTTCATCGAGGTATTATACCTCGATGAATTTATATATTATTATTATTTTGATAAGGTTGATAAACGTTAACATATTCTGTGATTTTCATAGACATATATAAACAACAAGTTGTGTATATAATATATCTATAGGGATTTTAAAGTTTAAACCATAATAATGATTGATGGTTGATATTTGATATCACTAAAAGTGTTTAAGTTATTCTTTACTATAAGTTCATGAGTTTATGTTTGAAATTTTTATAATGAATCTAAACGACGAATTAATTAATAATATTTTAATCGATTCTGACTATGAATTTCCTGATGAAATTGACGATTCCGATTTAGACCCGGACTTCACTATTGGAAAAAATGATCATGATAGTGACATTACCCATATATCAGGTAATATTGTTATTATAATATGTATATTATGTACTTACAATATCAATTTATGGTATAATTGCAGTTTAGCTACCACGAGATTTTTTCAAATTTTTTTTTCGAAACCTAGGTAAATCAACGTTTTAAAAATGATGGTGCCAAAAAAAAATTGCGCAAACTATTAGTTTTTGAGTTATAACTGTTAGAAATTCAAAAATTCCCAAATATTGCATTTTGAATTTTGAATTTTTTTTGTGGTAGACTTATGTATTTTGACTATTTAAAAACGATGGTGCAATCAGAATTTGTCGATCGAATTGAGTTTGAAAGTTATAGCGGTTTTAAGTTAAAAATTTTGGATTTTTAAAGAAAATTTTTTTTTGTTGAACCAAGGCGCCAAGTGAGGTAGTTGCGCCTTACCTGCTCCGGTTATATTTTTCAGATATATAATTTCTCTGAATCCAAATATCGTAAATATAAATGTTTCTGTAATTGGCAAAAAACAACTTTGTTTAATTCCGAGGTTCACCTGAGGTGGTTTTACACAACAAATCGGGGGATATTTTCGATTTGCGGAGCGGAGCGACGGCGCCGAGGAGCGTAGCGACGAGTGCCAATACACTCGTGATCACTGCAACTTTTAACTTTCATAACTTAAAACCGCTATAACTTTCAAACTAAATTCGATCGACAAATTCTGATTGCACCATCGTTTTTAAATAGTCAAAATACATAAGTCTACCACAAAAAAAATTCAAAATTCAAAATTTGGGAGTTTTTGAATTTCTAACAGTTATAACTCAAAAACTAAGAGTTTGCGCAATTTTTTTTTGGCACCATCATTTTTAAAACGTTGATTTACCTAGGTTTCGAAAAAAAAATTTGAAAAAATCTCTTGGTAGCTAAACTGCAATTGTTCCACCTAGTCAGGTTAAAATTTTATTTTATATTATTTTCTTTTATTGTAAAATATTTTATTATGAAAAAGTTGATATTTTTTTTTTTATATTGTTTCTTATGCTCTATGTAAAAATAATAATTCAATTAACTGTTATGATTCATTATATTATTATTTATAAGTTATATGTGTAAGTTTACTAATGTGATAATTACAAATAAAAAGACTGCATTGAAAATTATCTTTTTAGATGAATACCTAATCAGGTTAATTCTTAATTATAATTATTAATAATACTATATATAGTATATACAGAAAATTCAAATTTTATACAACTATATTTATTTACATTTATGATAGCAAATGGTTCTATATAAAAATAATATTTTTGAGATCTGTAATGGAATCTCAGTTAAAATAAAAAAAAGTTTTTGAGATCTCATATTGAATCTCAGTGAGATGGTTATTTTCATAACGATAAAAAAATCAATCCCCAGTGCCATGAGACACAATATGAGATCTCACGTCCTAAAAATCCAAAACCCTGTCTAAACTCTTGTATTTTATGTCACTAAAATAACTGTAAAATTTCAATATCAAATAATAAAGTAAAGTACCATGTCATTTTTGAAAAGTTTGCTGTAAAAACTTGTGGCAGCCACGTAAAAGTTTGTGAGACCCCAAATCGGGTCTCATGGCAGCCAACTTGTTAAATATACAAACAAAAATTTGCGCCTTACAAACATATATTATTACAATAATAATAAATTGCGAATTTCGCATAGCAAAATCAGTAAGAAGTACAATATACTATTTGAACCACACCGACGATTTACGTAAAGCAAAAGTATACGTTCTCGCTGACACCGTAGAGCGAACTAGGTTTCGGCGGCCGGGTTAAATTTGTCCACCGGTGAGCCAGCGGCGCGGCGGCTGATTACGCACCTGGCGTAATCTAAAATTATATAATACACTAACAACGAAATAATACATTACAATAAATTAACGAATAATGTGTTGTGTGTGTGTGTGTGTGTGTGTGTGTGTGTGTGTGAGAGAGTGTCAGTCGGCGGCTGTGCTTGGGCCTAGAATACGTTGCGGGCCTCAACATTAGTGATTATATAATATATTATATATATAAATATTAGTGGTATACAGAATGGATTTAAGGCCTGATCCGATTTAATCTGTTCTGATTTTAGCAATTTAAGATTAAAATTATAAATTATAAAAAAAAATTACACACAATACACGCATACGAAATACTGGTAATGTAACAATAAATTAACAACGCACTCGCGCTCTTACTCAGTACTCCCACAACACTCGTCTTAGACGTTTAATATTATGATAAAGATGGTTTATTTGTAGCATTCGTTAAGAAATTATTAAATATTTAGATGTAGGTACCTACCCAGTGGGTAGCATGCACTTGTCCGAAAAAATATAACCTACCGCTACTGTAACACGTACCCTTACCGTCGACCGACTCGGCTACACTCAATAAAATAACTAAAACATATGATATGTTAACCGGATTGCTGGATTGCTAAATTATGCACCGCACCACAGATCGTGGAAGTGAGCTAACTGCTAGACGCGGCTACGGCGCGGCGGTGTGGTGGGTGAATCGCGGTAGTCGTGATGTGGTTATGGTTGTGGCGGTGTGGATGTGGGTGACACTCGCAATATTTTTTTTTTATTTTTACAAGATATTTACAATCTATTCATACATAGAATAATAAGCAAATTAGATAAGTATTAAAAACATGAGTAATATGACGGAAGAAGCCACGCAATGATGACACTACCTATTTTGTTTAAAGTTTATGAGGATTTCAACTAGGATTCAAGCATCTAGCAGGTCACGACACCAATTACGTTTGAGACTCCGACGGGGTTACCCGGAATCGAAGGGACTGTTAGATTTTTTATGAGAGGGTTAGGATGATTAAGTAACCTACTGTGAAACCACTTATAGTAGAGTTTTGCTTCATCTTTGACGGGGTTCATCCTGAGATCTTGCTGAATAGAAAGGTTGGAGACATAAGGTGGAGCAATAAGTAGTTTCCTTAGAGCTATGTTTTGGAAGGTTTGTATTTTGTTGATGTTTGATAGTTTTTCATTACCCCATAGTTGTACCTATGCCATATATCCAGATGGGCTTAATTAGAGATTTATAAATTAGGAGTTTAGTTTTGATGTGTGTGTATTTTTTTAGATTCTGAGTGAAACGATGAATGTATTGATTTTACAATGATGTGTGTTTTTTTATTTTTTTTTTTATTTTTTTTTTTATTTTTTTTTATTTTTTTTATTTTTTTATTTTTGTGTCTGTCATCACGTTTTAGGACAGTAAAAGTGCTTGGATTTTCTTCATCAGTAGCTTTTCTGATAGGAAAGTGAATCTAGTTGGTACTTTGGGGGGTCAAAAGTATAAATTTCCCAGTAGTTTTCACAAGCGCCGGGAAAAACAACATAAAAATTAAGGAAAAACGGGAATTTTTACGCAAAATTGGTTTTCCAAAAAATCGATTTTGGTTTTTGGTGTAACTCTGAAACAAATGAACGTATATACATGAAATTTTCACTGGTTGTTTATATTTGCATTTTCTATACACGATAACATTTTCAAAATATTTTGATTTATTTTGAACTGTTTAGGGACATTTTCATTTTCCATTTTTTTTTAGTTTTTTTTCTAAAAATATCAATAAAATTTTATTTGTTGGTTGCGAAAGCTTGAAAATTTAATAGAAGGCTCCTAATATATTGCTTCAAAGGCAGATGAAAAATATTAAAAATCCTTAGTCACAATTTTTTTTTATAAGCATTTAAAGTTCAAAAATTGACAAAATATGGGAAAATCACGAAAATTAGCAAATTATTTTGAGTTAAGAATTCGTAAAAATTTTTCTTTTTAAATCTAAGATTTGAAAATTAAACACAAGATTCCTTATAAGTTTGTCTACCTTTATCAAAAGAAAAATGTTTATAAGAAAGTCAAATTAAATTTTTATGAGCGTTTGAAATTCAAATTTTTACAACATTGAATATTCACTCGATTTCCCATGTAGCGATTTCCTTATTTTGTTGTAATTCAAAAACAAATAACTGTAGATACATGAAAATTTCACTGAATGTTTAAATTAGCATTTTCTATACACCATACAATTTTGAAAATATTTTGACTCTTTTTGAGCTGTTTATGGACATTTACAGCTTTCAATTTTTTTTAGTTTTTTTTTCTATAAATATCAATAAAGTTTTATCTGTTGGGCCAAAAAGTGTAAAAATTTAATACAAGGCTCCTGATATATTGTTATAATATCAGTTGAAAAATATTAAAAATACATAGGCACAGTTTTTTTTTATAAGCATTTAAAGATCAAATTTTGACAAAATTTATCAAAATCTCGAAAATTATCAATCATTGTAATTAATAAATTATAAAATGTTCAGTTTTTATAGCTAAGGATTGCAAATTCAACACAAAGGTTCTCGTAAATAGTTCATACTGTAACCAAAAAATCTAAAAAATATATGAACACAGTTATTTTTTACAGACATTTTAAATTCAAATTTGGACGAAATTTCATATTAAAAAACCTAGAATAACTATTTTAGTTATTTTGTTGTGATTGAATAATATTATTCGTGGATACTTGAAACTTCTAAAGTGTACTTTTATATATCTATGATAGTATCACGGTTTTTGTTGATGTATAACGCGTTATAAGTACCTAATGGATATTTTGATATGATTAATTTGGAATTTATTATAGGTACCCATTATAGGTCAATTTTTTGTTTAATACCATAGATATGTATATAATATGTCTTATACATAGACTGACATACCGTCTGCGCTCAGAATCGTTTTTCTTATACAATGATATTATATCGTTGAATTCAAATTTAATATCATCCATTATACAGTGACCCACTTGTAACCTACTGTACAGCAGAGCGACACCCACTTGCCCACCTTTTTTGTTATTGCAAAAAGTTTTTAACAGGCGCAGCCGTAGGTTTAAATTTTGTCTTTTAGATTTTAGGTGGGGAGCCCAGGTAAGTCTACGATCAAGTGTAAGTCCTAGATATTTGACAGTAGAAGAAGTAGGAATTTGAGTGCCATAAATAGATACCTCAGGGCAAGGAGAAAGACGAAGCGTGAATGTTGTGTGGATAGACTTAGACTGGTTAATTTTGAACCGCCACTTGGTATACCAGTATTCCATAAGGGTTAGGTGATTCTGAAGATTGAGTGAGGCTATTTCCGGATTAGAATTTATAGATAAAAAATAACGCAACACCGGAATTTGAGTTAGGGTAATGTCTGCGGGGGACGTTTATTCGTAATGAACAAATACATAGTTTATTTACTTATAACTTATACAATATTATATTATAATGACGTTAGCGTCGTCGTATAGACGGTTGGTGAGCGAGATGGCATTGTCGGTAAGACGGTCGACGTACGACTGTACGAGAGCGTAGAGAAGGGTCGTTCGCGAACGATTCATTCAATTTGAACGAATCAGTTCAGTGAACGAATTGATTCAGATTCGGAAAGTTAGAACGATTCGTTCACAAAATTAATTTCATTCGTAACTTCATTTGAATCCGGACCGACTCGAATCACCAATATTGTAATATTATTACCAATGAATATAATTTATTAATTCGTTCACTGATTCAAGTCTAGTTCAGTCTCAAAGCAACCGGCTGCACAGTTGCAGCTGTTCCCCGGCTAATCCATTATACAATACCTACCTTGTGGTACCAACTATCAGTTAATATGACTGTGATGATAAATAATAAGATTTGGATAGTACTGTGGCACGCGGCGTAACAAGTTAGTTCGTCGCGGCCAACACAAATAAATAATAAACGAATAACGCAGATTAATTCGGATAAAAATATTTATTATATAACGAGCTGCGGTGTATTACAGTTAAAAAAAAAAAATCTAAAATGGCCGGTTACGACACGATGGTGAATGATCGTAATACCGCGGCGACGATGCTAACGCGAGCCAGAGCGTTTAAGCGTCGCGGTCGATGGGAGATGCGTACACGGTGGTACCCGGAGCCTCGATATCCGTGATCAGTGATCGAGATGGCGGAGGGCGGGTAAGATACACGTGTGAGTGCGCATGCCAGCCAACGTCAGAGGCCAGGGACACGGAACGTATTGGCGGTAGCGAAGCGGAGACGTGATAGTATGGGCTGATTAGTGAAAATCCCACAGTGTCTCTCAAAATTTCCCGTATATAGTCAAAATTTCCCTGCACCACCGCAGTTACCTCTAGTGGTTTATTTAATTACTGCCAGAGATGTAAGTTGATACCTGAAAACATAATATGTGCTTATAATTAATTACAAATTAAAAATATTAAAAATAATGCGAATTATCATAGTTAAATATTTACCGATCTTATCAAATTTTCTGGAGATCTTGGCAGTAATGCAGTGGCTTTACTTGCTGCGAGCTCCGATGAGTGGCATATACAATGCATTAACACCAAATTAGGAAGTTCACTCTTCAAATGAGAAAAAAATGAATTATTTTTTCCGATCATGACATTAGCTCCATCACTGGCCACTCCAATTAAATTAGAAAGTGATATATCTTTACTTTTTAAATATTCTTTGAATTCTTCACATAATTTTTGTGCACTACAGTCGGTCGCATCAATAGCTTTAAGTTCTAATAATATTGTATGTATTTTCCAATCCTCTGGATGAACAAACCTTCCTAATATATATAACAACTTACGAGTGCTTATATCGGTACTATCATCAACCAGAACAGAAAAGGGATTATTTTGAATAATTTGAACAGTTTCTTCAAGTTCCACAGGTGCAATTATGTTTTTTACAATGCTGGTACATTTATGTCTGTGTAATTGCACTTTTTGGGCTATATTTGAGTCATTGAATATTTCTTTTAAAAGAGGAGCCAACTTATCAACTAACTGAAAAGCAACATTATTTTCTGCAAAAAAGCTGCTAATTTAATTTCTGCAGTTTTTACCACTTGTAACTCTTTTGTTGATGTTTCAGTTGGTCGGCTTACAAATGATGACATATTCTTCAAACCTCTTAAACTTTTAACATTATCAGAATGTTTTTTCCCCTTGTTATGCTTCTCTAACTCACTTTTACCACAAGATAAAATAATATTACAAGCAATACACTTACATTTCAATTTATTATTGGGAATTTCCTTCAACCAATACTTAAAGTCTTCATTATTCAACCATTCCTGGCGAAACAATTTTCTGTTTACTCTTTCTTTTTCTTCGGCTGTTAGTTCATTACGAGCAGCTCTTTTTTTCTTATGAGTATTTGTTTATTGGCTGGTGGCTTATCACATTCAAAACTATTGTCCATTTTACAGTTATGTTATTATTACTACCACAGTACGAACGTTTACGAGTTACAATTATTTAGCAACTTTTAACTTTTCTTGTACAAAGTTATATTTTTTTGTTTGTTTGATTAATTTCATAGAACATATTATAGGTATTATCACATATACTATTATAGGAACATATTGTTCTGTGGCATAACCAGTAACCATGGTCTACAAACGTGACTAACACTAACTAGACATAGATTATTAATTATGATTTATGATATTGATTTAACAATATAAACAATGATAATAGGCCATAGGGTTAGGCAGTTAGTAGCATGGTTTAAAATAGAATTTTCTATCTTAAACCGTGGGCACTGGGCTGTGTAGCATAATATTAATAATCTATATTTAGATCTATTTTGTCATGATAATATAATATAATATTATATTTTCAATTTTGTGACAAACTTTGATAAACAAAATGTTGATAATTTTAGATTCTGAGTGAAACGATGAATGTATTGATTTTACAATGATGTGTGTTTTTTTTTTTATTTTTTTATTTATTTTTTTTGTGTCTGTGTTCACGATAAGTAGTCGAAATAATGCTTCGATTTTCAACTTCAGTATCTTGTTCGATTGGAAAGTGAATATCGTTGGTGCATTGGGAAGGTCAAAATTTAAATTTCCCAGTAGTTTTCAAAAGCGCCGGGAAAAACAAAATAAAAATTAAGGAAAAACGGGAATTTTTACGCAAAATCGGTTTTCCAAAATATCGATTTTGGTTTTTGGTGTAACTTTAAAAAAAATGACCGTAGATACATGAAATTTTCAGTGGTTGTTTATATTTGCATTTACTATACACGATAACATTTTCAAAATATTTTGATTTATATTGAACTGTTTAGGGACATTTTCAGTTTCCAATTTTATTAGTTTTTTTTTTTATGAATATCAATAAAAATTTATTTGTTGAGTAAAAATACTTGAAAATTTAATACAAGGCTCCTACTATATTGTTTCAAAGACAGATGAAAAATATTAAAAATCGTTAGTCACAGTTTTTTTTAAGCCTTTAAAGTTCAAAAAATGAAAAAATATGGAAAAATCACGAAAATTTGCAAATTATTTCGAGTTAGAAATTCATAAAAATTTTTATTTTTAAATCTAAGATATGAAAATGTAATACAAGATTCCTTATGAGATTTCCTACATTTATCAAAAAAAAAAATTCTATAAGAAAGTCAAATTAAATTTTTATGAGCGTTTGAAATTCAAATTTTTACAACATTGGATATTCACTTGATTTCTCATGTGGCGATTTCCTTATTTTGTTGTAATTCAAAAACGAATTACTGTAGATACATGAAAATTTCACTGAATGTTTATATTAGCATTTACTATACACCATACGATTTTGAAAATATTTTGACTCTTTTTGAGCTGTTTACGGACATTTTCATTTTTCAATTTTTTTAGTTTTTTTTTCTATAAATATCAATAAAGTTTTATCTGTTGGGCCAAAAAGTGTAAAAATTTAATGCAAGGCTCCTGATATATTGTTACAATAGCAGTTGAAAAATATTATAAATACATAGGCACAGTTTTTTTTTATAAGCATTTAAAGATCGCATTTTGACAAAATTTATCAAAATGTCGAAAATGATCAATCATCGTAATTAATAAATTATAAAATGTTCAGTTTTTATAGCTAAGGATTGAAAATTTAAAAAAAAGATTCTCATAAATAGTTCATACTGTAGCCAAAAAATCTAAAAAATATATGAGCACAGTTATTTTTTACAGACATTTTATGTTCAAATTTGGGACGAAATTACATAATCAAAAACCTAGCATACCTATTTTAGTTATTTTGTTGTGAGTGTATAATACTATTCGTGGGTACTTGAAACTTCTAAAGTACACTATATTATATATCTATGATATATTATATTAGCATATGGCTCCGGCAAGCACAAAATAATAAATAAGTAAAAAATATATAAATTACAATAGTATAAACTAGAATAATAGTCATAGAACAAATTAAAAGACTTAGTACTAATTAAATTATATAGTTATAAAAAAGTCAAAAGAAAGCAATTAAAATTAAGAATTAAGTTTGGTAATAGTAATTTGGTAACTCATAGTTTCATTGTTTTAATTGATATTTCCTTGGTCACAGTCGCACGCCCAGTTTTTTCATCCATTCGATACCCTCCTCGCTGGCTGTGTGGATTGCCTCTATACCTCCCGGGAACTTCATTGACGGGCATTCTTCGACTATATGTTTAATGGTTTGTTTTTGTCCGCAGCTGCATAGAGGGGATTCCACCATTCCCCACTTATGTAATAGATAATTGCATTTTCCTTGGTTGGTTCTAATGCGATTTAGCGTGGTCCATAAGGCTCGTGGTAAGTTGAAACCTGGTACTTTTACCGTTGGATCCTCAACCAGTGATGAATTTCTTACCTCACACTCTAGCCAAATCTTTCTCCATTCAGCCTGTAATTCCCTAGCGGTTATATCTTCATCCCAAACAGGGCGTCTAGATTTTAGCCTTTATTTGGGTGATGTTCTATGTCGTTATAGATAGGCAGTTCAGTGTTCTTTTTAACTTTATTGATAATATTTTGTGTAGCTATTTGTCTACGTATTTCCGGAGGGCCAATGTTTGAAAGTACGGGAAGCCATTGAGTTGGAGTGCTTCTTACTGTACCCGTGACTATTCTCATTGCTGCATTTAGTTGAACGTCTATTTTATTGCAGTGAGCACTTCTTGTCCACACGGGAGCGCAATATTCAGCTACACTGTATACTAAGGATAGTACTGAGGTTCTCAGATATCATATCTATGATAATATCATGGTTTGTTATTGATGTATAACGTGTTATAAGTACCTAATGGATATTGTGATATGATTAATTTGGAATTTATTATAGGTCAATTTTTTTTTAATACCATAGATATGTATATAATATGTCTTAAACCTAGACTGACATACAGTCTTCGCTCAGAATCGTTTTTCTTATACAATGATATTGTATCATTGGATTCAAATTTAATACCATCCATTATACAGTGACCCACTTGTAACCTACTGTACAGCAGAGCGACATCCACTTACCAACCTTTTTTTTCTTTGTATTAATTTTGATAACCACAATATTATCATATGATTCAGTCACAGACTTCTATATAAAGTCTGTGGATTCAGTCAATAGTCCTTGGATATTGTTCTGTGATAATATCTAAGTCCGTGGATTTCATATTATAATTTATAATATATTATATTTTATGTTTTTGAGTTGTGAATTTAAAATATTAAAACGAAATAAAATGGGTGAAAACTATAATTGGAAAATTTACCTTCATTTTGCCTTAATGTCTTCTAATCTCCCTGCGCCCCCTTTTTAACAATTTTCATCAAAATTCCCCCGCGCCGAGGGAATTTCCCTGCGACTTCCCATCACTATTGCGGAGTAAAAACTAGGACTATGCAGCCGCCTGGCACTTCGTCGTCGCTACGGACGACGAGGTGCTGGGTGGTGTTGTGAACGTCTGGAAGGTGTGACCGGCGCACAGTGGGAGGAATACGAGTTCTAGCTGGCCAAAATTTAAAAAATTAACAACATTAATATATTAAATAAAGGTTAGTGTATTACAGTGCATACAAATTAAAAAAAAATTCGAACACGAGTTCTAGCTGCCCAAAAAACTGTATAGAAACAAAATATCATCAAAATGAATACATTAAATATCGTAAAATATACTAAACATATATTAAAAAAAAAT
Organism: Macrosiphum euphorbiae; assembly: GCA_949089665.1. Lineage (NCBI taxonomy): Eukaryota > Metazoa > Arthropoda > Insecta > Hemiptera > Aphididae > Macrosiphum > Macrosiphum euphorbiae. Next base: position 56,893,873 of record CARXXK010000002.1, read on the forward strand.
ACAAATACAAGCTTTAGCTGGCCAAAATACACATAGTCAAATAATCAACAAAATTATAGAATTAAATATCATAGTACACATAAATTCAAATAAAAATCAATCGAAATCACTTAAATATTCACTTTCGAAAGCACTAGACTCGGATTCAGAATCGGATCTATTACCGATTTTTCCAATGTTCAATAAAAAGACAACTTCTGGTGGTAATGTAGTCGGAGGTTTTTTAGATTCAGTTCTTAATTCTGTTATTTTAGGATCCGATGTTATTAAGAGATAATTGAAAAGGTCTGCATTAGTATTTACTCGTGAATTCTGTCTCGAATGGTGTTTTCTATAACGAATATAATCCTTGTTACGTGCCTCTTGGGCCTCCTCCGATAACTGGCCAATTGGAACAAGGGCGTACTGTATTACTAATGAATCGTGCATTAGTATTTTGAGTATACTTGGGGGCATACGATACCATTCATAAAGACTTACATACAGTTCAGCAGTTTATTTTGTGTATTTGTCAAATCGTTCATAGTTTATTTCTGAACCACTAGTCATAGGCGTTAAAATAACAGAAAATCTATTTAATAAATTTACATCGACTCCGGTTATCTCAGACACTTTTCCATATTTTTAAAAAATCTATGAGCAACATTTCTAGTATTAGATGTGCCTCTGCCTTGAACAACTTTATCTACTTTCAAACCTAATTCATTCCAAAGCCTAGATTGTACTAACTTTTTTTTTCTGCAATACCATTTTTCTGCTCTGCAGTGGTCCTTTTAGTTGTAGCGGCTGATTCTAATTTATATGAAATATGTAGTACGCATTCTAAAAACTTAATCCACGCATGTAAAGTAGATAATCCATATTTGAAATTATTTTCATTAATTTGAAAATTATGCATTTGATCTAATTTTTTCATGTTCTTAGGATTACATTTACATATAAAACATATCTGACTGGATGACTCGGTTAAAGTATTTATTACTTTACCATCAACCATTGTCATATACAAGGTATAACTTATACTAATGATATGATAATTAATATTTAAATCTAAAGATTTTAATTCGATTATTTCTTTTTCTGTTTTCTCTACTTCAGTTCGGGTAACCTCTGATGTTTCCTTTTCGTTGCTAAATTGTATAGGCCTGCAATATCGGGTTGATGAAAGGCATGGATTTTCCCATAAAATTGAATTTTTATTTGTATTTTTACAGTTTGCTAAAAGTCGCAGAGGACTAATGAAAATAAAAAAAAAACACTAGAATCTGTCAGATTTGTTTCGCGTTCATCACAATCGTCTGTTAACGTATTTCTAAATTTTTGATGAGACTCGCTGTGGCCAAGAACTCCCATCTCATCCCCATTTCCATATAAATTTAAATTGTGTATATAATTCTCCATAGTTAATATTATCATACAAATTAAGTGTTTCGCACAATCTTAATAATGTATGATTTAATAAATCTTGGAGAGGAACTGAGGCTCCTACTTCATTTATAATAATATTTTATGGATAACACCTCTTTGGTCAATCAAATTCTATCATAGGAGGGATATATGTTAGCTCCGTGTTTTTTGGCACCGAATCTGGTTAAATGATAAAAATTTTTGGTCATACGAGTATCAACCATAAATGAGAGAGCCTCATCCTCTGTGTATGGGGCTAGGTGGGACTTAGGATTTTTGTAAATTTTCCTTATTTTAATTGCACGTTTAGGTAAAAACTCGGATACTTGTGAAATAACATAGACTGTTGCATGCTTTCCTTCTACGTATAATGTAGGTTTTGCAGCGTAAACTAGTTCATCTGACGTCGTCGTCTCTCTTAAATGTTTAACGTGCCTACGTTTAGAGAGGTCACTTAGGTCCGGTGCAACTCGTTTGCGCACAATCCAAATTGTTTACCTAGATATCGATGACTCGTTTGCGCACAACATAAACACTGCATAACATATATTTTATATTTTTAAATTTGGACTAACTTAAGTAATTGATTATCAGTACATCAGCATATCAATATTCAATATATCATTATCATCATTGAAAATAATCGACGTGTATTAAACATAATATTTTTAAGCAGTCGTTCTCCAGTAAGCGGTACTACCTACTGACTAGTGACTATGGATATCGAAATTTGTGATATTTTTGAAAGAGAATTTCGAACTTTAAAATCTAGTGATACACATTTTAGGTGTACAAATAAAAAATGTTCCTTGAGTGATGTAGTAAGGTTAGTTAATAATAAAAAAATATAAAATTTTAAAAATTAAAAACACGCATAGAACCACTATTACTTCTTATTAATTGTATAATTATATATTTATTCAGAACAGACACACACGACATGCACATTTTTAATCTGTACAAAACAGATGGTCCCAAGCCTATATTAAAGTGAGAAGAGAAATGTGCTGTTCTGCTCAAAGTGAAATGTGCGCAAATGAGTTGTACCTTTATAATTTAAACCCAAAATATGTGTGCGCAAACGAGTTGTGATTTTGTGCGCAAACGTGCCGTAAAAAAGGTAAATGTGCGCAAACGAGTCGCACCCCTTAGGTCAGCGAAGACTTTGGGTGGCCTACCGGAAATTGTCGATGGTTGGTTAGGTACATCACAATTTACTACGTAAGGAATATTAAAATGTAATTATAGCCAAAATTAATTTTTTTTTTTAAACTTTCTTACACAATACTTCGACTCCTTCCATTTGTTATACGCAGTACTACAAAATTAATCAATTTTATTCGACAAACATTTTTTAATTTCTTCATTATCAAAATTACATTTATTACCAAGTTTATTTTTTACATAATCCAACAATAAACTTTTCATTTCACTTGAATGTGTACTAAATCCTTTTTCCAAACATATATCAAACAAACAACTATTTTTTATATTTTGTTTATTGATATTTTTGTCTGGAAAAACATCAATAAATCAATTAGGGGGGTTCAGGGGGTAAAAACTAGTATATCATATTAAATCACACGTATTTAGGTTTATATAAAGCTATAAATTAAACCTCTAAGAGGCTATACAATTATTTTCTACCTTATTTAGGGTAAAATTAATACCTAAAAACCTAAATCATTGAAGACCTAAATCATGTATATATTTTTATCAAAATAATAAATTGAAATGAAAATCGTACCTTCTAAATCCAACATCGGCTCGTCCATTTTAATAATTTAAAAAAAAATTATTTTTCTAAATTATTGGAAAAAGGCCTACAACGATGCGTTGCAACGTACGAACACAAATGATAAACTGTACAGAATTCAATAATCTAATGACATTAAACAGAGCTTATCGCTGTGCCCCGCTAATAAATATAATCGATAGTGCTTCATTTACTATCACCAAGTACCTGTGTATAAGTATTCATATAAATTTAAAATTAAAACGATGGTTTAATTATATACATTTTGGCCAGCTAGAACTCGTATTCCTCCCACTGTGCGGAGTTGAGAGAGTATTGTGGTGAAACCACTGGTTCGCCACACTACTATCTTAAATCATAATATAGTAATAATATGGATGGAGCCATTTGCCAAACAATATTCAACAATATTAACATGCGTCTCAGAGTCTTAGACCGCAGTAGTGATGGTAAAATGCTATTTTTTTAAATAGCAATAGCTATTGCTATTGCTAATGTAAAATAGCAGTGATAAATAGCTGCTATTGCTATTTTCAATTTTGTATAAACAGCTGATAATGTGATGCTATTGTATAGTTCTAATAATTAGCAGCTAATACTATAGTTAACATTTTAGCAATACCAAATAAGCTCGTAGCATCACTACTAGATGGCACTTTTTGACATTTTCTAGCTCTCCCTTGTGACTCCCTAGTTCATATTGATTTATATATAAAGGTTTTCCATACTCATTAATCTCAGTGCGAAAACTCGAATCCCGGAAAAAAAACCAAGGAAAAAAAAAATCAAAGTGATAATAATCAGAGAATTAGCATTATCACAATATATAATATACAATCTATATACTGTGTTATAAATATTATAAAAATTATGTGTTGATTAAATATACATTCAAATATTATACAATTAATTATAATTATATTTTTATTGAGAAAAATATATACAAATGAGCATGAGTAAATGATTGTTAGAATATAAGTTCGATCACTATGTATATAAAAATATAATTAATTTGCTATTACATACATTTTAGTTTGAGAAAATTTTTAAATTTTATTGAATAAATTACCAAATTTAAAATGTTTTTACTTAACATATAATGTATAATAATAATATGTATAATAATATAATGTACATTATTGATTCAGAATTTAAGTACAAATACAAAATATACTTGCCATATATTTAAATACTTTTTTTATTTTACTTAATAAAAGTCTGTTTGTAAAATTATTTTTGTATTACTAATTTAAAATAGTATAATGTTACATCTAATTAGGTACTAAAGGTAAATGGAGGTTGTACTCCTACTTAACTTTATACTAAAAAATGAAAATAAAACTTGTTTTATAATAATTTTGAAATACTTTATTCTTTGGTAATTAGACAGTTGTTAATAAAAACAGAAATTAATTTAATTATTTTACTAGGTGAGACATTATTATTTTAAGAGGTATATTCAATTTTCAAAATTGATTTTAATTGATTAACAAGTGTACTGGGTTTCTATAGAGGACAGAGGTATCAGAAATCAGTATATTATTTGTAATAATCATAAGCAAGTAATCGTCAATAGGAGCTCTCAAAATTTATGAGTGAACAAAATATAATATTATAATTATATTGATATTATAAATAAAATAATAAAATTATTTTCAAAAAAAATCTGATACCTGACGACTGATGAATAATAATTGTTTTGAATTTTTAAGTATTTACACAAAAGCATTTGAATTACAAATACAAATTTGTCCAATACTGAATACAGTATTCCATAAACTACCTATAAAAGTATTTAAATACGTTTACTCAAATAGGTACTTTACAAGACTTATTTAAGAGTATTAAGTTTTGAGGACAAGAATCTTATTGAATTTTGTCATTATCAAAGGTGGGCAAATTTATGAGAAACATTATTTCAGTAAGTTAAGTTAATAGTTAATAAACAATATATTAAATACTAAAATGCTTAACTCAGTTAAAAAGAAGTTAATTAATTAATTTTTAATCACCACCATAAGATGAGTTAAAACTAGGTACTGTTGATATGGACATGGTTAATAAAAAGTTAAATCATATAATATAATACAAGGAATAAAATTATATATTTTATAATATATTATTATATTATATTGTTTTATTAAGTCTTATGTGGATATAGTCATTTGTATATTATACATAGTATAGTTATAATAAATGTAAACAATAATAAACCATTTCTTTGCAAGAATTGACATGTTCCTACAAATACCAACAATGTCTATTGTCCAAATGTCTACAAAACAATTCATGTAGGCATTTAAATAATTAAGCACATTTTACCACAGTACATCATAGTCGAACATTGTGTTGTCTGTGGCCTGTGCTAAACTCTGATATACTAGTTGATCTGTTAATTTGTATGTTAAGTGATTTTAATATATTTAATATATCAATATGAGCCGCAAGACAAGTGATATTTGGTCTCATTTCACTGTCATTGAAAACTCTACATATGCAAGATGTATGATTTGTAAAAAAAAATATTCGTTTAAAACTAGCCTTACAAATTTAAAAACGCATTATTCTAACGTACATTGGATTGCAGTAAGTGCAGAAAACCAGGTAAGTTCATTTTAAATTTTTTAAATAAAGTATAGTAAGTATATATACATACGTATATTACTTATACTGATACACTAAACAGTATTATTAAATAAGTTTATTTTTCTGTAGTCGAACAAAGTTAACGAAGAAATCGTTGATGATCCTGGTCAAACGTCTAATGATCAATTTCCCGCATCTTCTTCAAATATGGTACCAAATACAACTCCAACTACAGATATACAAAATACAACTCCATCAACATCTTTTCAAGATCCAACTTCATCAACATCTATTCAAAATTCAATAGCTAATATCCGCAAAAGAAAACAAACTAATATTTCAGAATACGTACCAAGAAAAATGACATTCGACACACAGAAGAAAATTGACGATGCCCTTATCCAAATGATCACTAAAGATTTTCAACCATTCAAAATAGTTGAAGATGAAGGTTTTAGGCATTTTGTTCATCTCCTAAATCCTTCATACAAAATACCAAACCGCCATACATTGTCCAAAGTTCACATACCTGCGTTGTACCAAAAATGTTTAATTGAAACAAAGGAAATAATTAAAACTGAAGCTGTGAGTGGTTGCATTACAACTGATTGCTGGACATCCAGAAGTAACATGGGTTACATCGCTATAACATTTCATTTTATTGACAACAATTTTGGTCTTGAATCTGTTTTATTAGGTTGTCATGAATTCTCTGAAAACCACACAAGTATAAATTTAAGTAACCAAATAAAATCGACATTAGAAGAATGGGATTTAACACACAAAATTACTTTTGCAGTATCCGATAACGCAAATAATATAAAGAGAGCTTTATCTATCCTTGAGTTAAAGCATTTTGGATGCTTTGCTCACACGTTAAATTTGATCGTTCAAGGGGCTCTCACAATCGAATCTAACCTTTTAGAAAAGATCCAAACAATTGTCACACATTTCAGAAAGAGTACATCTGCAAATAAAAAGTTAAACAACTATCAAATAAGTAACGGGGCAAAAGAACCAAAAAAGTTACTTCAAGACGTGAGTACCCGCTGGAACTCAACTCTGTACATGATCGAGCGGTTGGTTGAACTTGAAAGTTCTATTCGTGGAACTCTTGGCTTACTAGATAATCCTCCTGAAGGCTTAACAGTAGATGAGTGGAAAGTAACTAGAGAACTGTGTATAGTGTTACGTCCGTTTGAAGAGGCAACAAAAGCTGTAAGTGGAGATAAATACATGACAGCTTCTTTAGTTATAGTCTTAGCTGAAGGACTTAAAAATGTATGCAGCAAACTACAAAAAGAAAATTAACATCAAAGAGTAAACAATGTTTTAAATAAATTATTATCTGGAATGAATGATAGAGATCGCTGGGGTAACATTATTGGTAGTCATACACTTGTCCGTTGTACATTCCTCGATCCACGATTCAAAAACATTCCGTTCACTGAAAATCACCTACAAATAATTAAAAGTGACATTATAGAAAGAACTGCATCAATTATATCAGCCAATAGATCAGACAATGAGGTGCAACGTACTTTACAGACTACTACTGCTTCAGAAAATGAACAAGGGTTTTCAATTTGGAGTTCCATCGATTCAAAAGTGTCCCAAATTCAACCTACAGGGACCAACACATCAAGGGCTATTATAGAGGTACAAAGGTACTTAGAAGATGACGTACAGAACCGCCACACTGATGCATTAAAATGGTGGATGGATAATAATTAATAAACATAATTATCCATATTTGAGTCAGCTTGCCAGGAGAACACTTTGCTGTCTTGGTACATCAGTGCCCTGTGAACGCGTGTTCTCTAAAGCTGGTTTACTCATCAGTGACCGCCGAAGTAGACTTAGTAGCAAGAAAGTTGAAATGCTCCTTTTTTTAAATCAAAATTCATAAGAATGATTATTATTTTACGTTTTTATATGCAGATTGTATATAATTTATTTTGAAGATTATAAAATTAAGTTAATTAATTTAATTCTTTATTATAAATTTAGTTGTATCTACTCACCATTTTTTATCTCTCGTACATTGTATATTAATTTTTATTTACATCAGTCCACAGTTCAAAACTATTCAGTATCCACATTCCACAGATTCTAGTGGCCAGTAAAAAATTATAAGTACATAATATAACAGTATAGTACTTACAGTCAGTAAATACTTAACAGTAAACAGTAAAGTTAGGTAAAATCGTTAAGTCGTAGGTACCTACTGGCTACTATGTCAAATTGTCGAATAATTAATAACTAATAACTACTGAGACAATGAGAATATTGCACTATTGAGTACTGAATATTGAAATTTGAAATTATATTATAATATTGAATATTGATAATTAATATTATACTATTGATATGACGTATATTATTTCATATTCATCTAGGCCATAGAGAAAAATATATTATAGAGCTTGCATGGCGAGTGATAAGTAACACATAAATGATTAAAAACAAAAAAAGTAAAAACACAATTCTAAAGTTGCTATTTTATAACAAATTAGCAGCAGCAGCAGCAGCAGCTGCTAAATTATAAAATATAGCAGTATCAGTTTTATTTAATATTTTTATACCTCGATAGTCGATGATAGCAGCTATTGGAGAAATAAAATAATAACAATGAACAGTGTAGGAAAACACAAGATACTAAAACTTACTATACAAATTTTAGCAATCACTGCTATTATTAACACTAAATAGCAGTCTGCGATTGCTATAGTAAAATAGCAGTGCTATTAAAGCTGCTACTGCTATTTCTTACCATCACTAGACCGCAGCGATTATTTTGCTTATAAGAATTTTGTGCTTGTGACTAGTGTTTTGTATTTATTAGTTTAAATTATAATTATTAAATTATGCCTTAAGAAAAATTAAACAATATTATAACTTAACACACTACTTTGTTTCTTGTTAAAGTTATTAAAATATTTTATATTATCATAGTCTTTTTTGTGATACCTATCTTAGTTTTGAATGTTCGTATTTCTTATTTAATATTTTATACATACGGTGTTTGTAAAAATGATCTGCGTTAAATATGTGGAGTAAATTGTATAAATTATTAGGTAAGATATGTATTATGTAATGAGTTTTTTAATTACACAATGTTATCTTTATGTTAGGTATTGTATGAAAAGAATATAATATTAAACAAATTTTCATAACGATGGCGTAGCGCACAAGTGTGATAAGTGACATTTTCGTAATTGTTCAGGAGAACGATTTTTAAGTTTGAGATGTTATAACAAATTCAAAAATGTAACGAACTGTACGACATCTATCGGAGTAAATAATGAACTATCCACTTACAACGTTTGGGCATAATGTGCAGAATTGTATGATTAAATTGATTATGCACTTAACTCATTTTTTAAAAAAATGTCACTTATCACACTTGTGCGCTACTCCATCGATAACAAAATAAAACTAAAAATGTAACTGTTCATTATATACTAAACAAAACAAATATGCTTATGCAATACTATGCATATAATATGGATACACGTCAATTGATCGTAAACAATTTACCGCACGAAAATTTACCGCAAATTATTGATCGCAAGCCAATTGATCGCAATTGCAATTTACCGCACATCAATTGATCGAAAAATAACATTTTCAGTAATATAAACATATTATGAATATATATTTAATTTTAATAAATTTGGCACAACTCTGGTTACATGTATGGTTAAAAATATATTTTTCGTCTTAGATTAAAAATGTTTAAAAAATATTGTTCAGAATATAAAAATGAGAAAGATTTAACTTTTAAAATTATAATCTGCAATATTTTTTTTTAAAATAGATAATATTTTTAGGTACATTTAATTAAACATAAAAAATAAATAAATATAATATTATAATAAATCATGAAGGTAGGTATATAATAATGAAAAACAATAAATATTAAATTTGCAATTGAAAATTGTATGCAATGCCACGAAGATAGTCTTCAATATTTGTATTATTGTTATAATTGGTACAAATTTTTTTTATTTTAGCTGCTCTATCTCGGTAAATTTTTTTTTTGGGTGGCTCGTTGCCCCCAACATATTGTTCGATTTTGAATCTGTTAATGCTCTCTTCTTTTTTTAATGCATCTATAAATCGCCAAATTGAAGGATGCATACTATTTATAAGTGATGTGAAACAATTGTGCCAACCTTCTATAGCATTATTTGTGGTAGCCAAATCTTGGATTACTCTCGAAAAACAGTTCCATAATGTGATTGCATACTTTGGCGGCTTTCTTTTTCCTCTCCTGTCTAATTTTCCTACCCATGTATTTTCGAAATAATCCAACAGCGGCGCCAGTAGATCTTCATTATCTGTGTAATAATTTGTAACTAGTCATGCATTATAACATTTTATTACATCTGCTTCTGGAATAAAAGCTAATGCTGGTAGCATTCGAATTCGTAATGAAAACTCCGGATCATTTCGATAAGTTGTCTGTTGGCCCAATTCTTGGACATGACGCCAAATGCATTGTGACATATGAAAGAAACAACCTTTTACCTCGGTATCACAAAACTCCGTTTCGATTGCATTTAAAGCTGCTCTTTCATAATCTATCATAATACTTTTTGGATTTAAATTTGACTTCAGTGATTTTAAATTTTCAAACATGACGTGACGGTAAGTTTTTTCTTTTTTATCTGGCAGTAATACGTAAACACTAGGAATAACGTTGGAATAACATACCCCGTGTATAGTATATAACTGAGCAAAAATGGGGGGTGCCACTGAAAATGTTCCGTCACAAAACCAATTATCACATTCACTCATAAAATCTAAATTTTGTTGAGTTGTAAATATTAAAATTCGTGATTCAGTAGGACCGCTATCGAATTTTAAAAATAATTCACCATTGGAGTTATATCTATATTGATCTGGTATAATAAATTCAAAATTACTTGGATTAGCTAGTGCAGCTTCCTCCTTTTGGCGTACCTACACGTTGAATTGTCCTTTTCAATGTATTAACACTCGACATTTCTGCGGAAACTGCACTTGTTACCTAATTTAGTTTAATTTGAATAATTAACTATTTTTTCCATTTCTATATGTAACTAAAATATGAATTACCTGTGGCGACTCCGGATTCAACGAACAATTCTAGACGGGCCAGCAGACAATCGAGGAAAAAATGAACACAGCAGTGGCAACAGCGTTATTGTGAGTATATTAATTAAGTGAAGATAGATAATTAAATTAAAATTGTATAGCTTGAAGTGCACGTCTCACGTTGATTCATATAAATCAGCGTTTATTTTATACTTGGTGGTGGTGTAAAATATTAGGGAAAAATATTCGAATAAAAATAAATAAAAAAAAAAAAAATAGGAAACAAGCTTGGGAAGAACTATATACGTATTTTTGATAGACAGCTGTAGACTGATCTAGGATTTTTATGGTAAATAGACGGCAAGGACCGATCTAAGATTTTTGTGATAGGCAGCAAGGACTGACCTAAGTATTTTATGGTATTTTATAATAGACAGCAGGGACTGATCTAAGAATTTTATGGTATTTTTGTGATAGGCAGCAGGGACTGACCTAAGTATTTTATGATATTTTGTGATAGACAGCGGAGACTGATCTAATAAATTAAAAGTAGACGGCGATAGGCTGATCTAAGGAATTGATGCACGCGCGTAGCATTTTTAAATTATATATGGAAATAATTGATTAAAGTGAAGTATTGAATTTTTGAATTGAAATATAGAATGATAGATAATTGTTGAAAGAAAATAAATGATATATATTGAAGAAAATAGATTTTGAATTAAAAGGCAGCAGATGACCTTATTAAAGTAATTGACGTCAAATTTTGAAAAGTTTGAAAAAAAAAATTAATTATAGGGGCCCTAGGATAAGAATTAGTATAACATTACTACGAATAAGTTGATAGAATAATTGTTAATGAAAAAAAAATTAATTTTTAGTGAAAGTAAATTAAATAGTTAAAGCGCGTAAATTAGGAAATTAAAATCATTTAGGAAATATATTAGTAATAAGAAAAATAAGGGATAGGAAGTCGAATATTATTAGAGGGATTTACGGAGTAGCTAACCGAGAATTGTTTTATTTTATAATATTCGAGCGTAGTACGAGCGCGTACGTAAAAAAAAACATCGCGGAGCATGGCGAGGGAAACGGGTGAGGAACACCGTATCGAAATTTAACACGCGTAGCATAGGCGGTCGAACGTTTTACGTGTTATTAGATAGGTACTCATCCATTTCAACGTACGACGCGCGTTTACGTAAATTCTTTTTATTATTTGTGCATGATAGTTATTTTATAAGTAGTAATTTTTAAGTATTATTAATTTTGGTGACGGTAGTTACGTATTAATAATTTAGTAGATATAATTTATTGAAAATTATATATATCTATGTAATGTCTAGATAAATATATGTCAGAATCCGATAGTTCAGATATTGACACTAGTTCTACGGACAGTTCAATAAAAGTTAAAAAATATAAAACTAGGAAAGAAATAAAAGCGGAAATTTTAAAAGACGCTGTAAAGAAAGAATTTTTAGAACAAACTAGGAAACAAGTAATTAAAGCTGAAAAAATTGTTAAGGAAAAATTAGTAAGAACACATAGTTTAAATGAACAAATAGGTACCACGCCACGAAAACAAACCGTAGGACGTTTAGGTACTAGGTCAGATTCAAGCGTAGTTCACGAGCAGTTAGAATCAGTAGTTAAGAAAAAAATGAGTAAAATGGATTTAGATAAAGCAATTGCTATGATACCTATTTGCACGGGCAAAAAGGACGTAGCCGAATTTATAAATATTTGTGAAATCGCAATTAAGGAGACAACGGATGCAGAAATACCGATATTATTGAAAATAATTACTTCTAAGTTAACAGGAAATGCGTTGGAAGTAACAAAATATCGAAATTTAGAAACATGGGGAGCAATAAAAACAATATTAGAGGGGGCATTCGAACAAAAAGTATCGGAGAGGGCCCTATCAATAGCTTTAAACACGGCACGTATGGCCGAGGGAGAAAGTGTAGCAAAATTCGCTAGTAGAATCGAAGAGTTATATTATAAACTCTGCGCGGCAAGTACGGTAGGTCTAACTCCGGCCGAGGCAGATATAGTGAAAAAACAAACAAAGAAACAGGCAATGATCATATTTATGACGGGGCTACCTCATCACCTATATACAGTACTAAAAAGTCGAAATCCCACTACATTGGAACAATGTTTCAAAACGGCGATCGATGAGATGCTTGAATATGAATCAAAAGTAGAAATGGACAAATTACAGAGACAGATTGGTAATGGAAAACAGGCAGGCGTCAATAACGAGGAAAAACGACAAAACGATGGTAACAACGCAGTTAATCGTGGAGGAAACGGTAATTCAAATCAAAATCACAGAAATAATAATTTCAACGGATATAACAACAGATATGTTAACCACAACAACCGCGGTAATTATGGAAATAATAATCGGGGCGGATATGATTCACGCACGGTTAATCGCGGCGGTTATCGAGGCGGAAACAGCTATGGACGAAATTTCAATGTCAATAATGTACAACAAAATAATAATAATCGAAATAACGCAGGGTGCTACACGTGCGGCAAGTCTAATCACTTGGCGCGGGATTGCTGGAGCAATCGACCAAATGCGCAACAAAATACGAACAACAATAATCGTGTAGGCGGCACGCGTAATACGAACAACAACAATAATGTTCGTAGGGACAATAACAATACTCAGGGTGTCCATTGTAGTTACTGTAATAAGATAGGTCATGAAATTTCAAACTGCTATACAAAACAGAGAAATGAAAGAAACACGGCGGGAAACGCCAACGGACCATCACCAGTGGGAGTCAGATTGGTCCAAGAAATAATTCAAGACCCACACACAGGATTTTCCACATCACAGCAGAATTAATAGACAATCACATTACTTTAAAATCACCTAGTTTTAATAAAGATCAAATTAAATTATTAGTCGATACTGGGGCGGATCTAAATATAATTAAAATTAATGCATTAAAAGGAAACATTGAAATAAACGAAAACGAAAACATTTATTTGAAAGGCATCAATGAAAAAATAGTTTCTACAATAGGAAAAGCAGAAATAGAATTAATAATTAATAATGAAGCATTCGAAACACAATTTTATGTTGTAAATAATATTTTTCCGATATTGGCGGACGGGATTATTGGTAATAAATTTTTAATTGAAAATCACGCAGTAATAGACGTCGCTAATAACACGCTAACAATAAATAATAATAAAACAGGAAGCGATAGTGATGTCTGTTTTACATTAAAACCGCGCTCAGAAACCATAGTACAGATCGATATACCCGATAAAGAAATGAATAATAAAAATATTTTAATAAATAAACAAGAATTAATACCGGACGTATATTGCGCGAACATTTACAATACAGTCAAAAACAATAAAATTACTATAAGCATATTAAATATATCTGAAATGGCGCAGGAAATAAATGTAGGACAAGCGCGTAATATTTCATACGACACGGATGTTTCAACAGATAGCGTACGGTGTGTAAACACAATTGACATTGAACGTTCGCGTCGGGTTAGGGCGTTGATACGTGCTGATCATCTTCAAGTTCACGAGTATAATTCGATAGTAAAAATATGTGAACATTAAGCGGACATTTTCTATTTAGAAGGGGATAATCTTACGTGTACTACGGCAGCAGAACACGTAATAAAGGTTCCTAAAGATTTGAAACCGATTTATAAAAAACCATACCGTTTACCATTTTCACAACAACCGGAGATAGAAAAACAAATAGGTCAAATGATGAAGGACGAAATCATAGAAAGATCAATGAGTCCGTTTAACGCACCATTAATATTAGTCAAAAAGAAGGAGGACGCCTCGGGGAAACAAAAGTTCAGAATAGTTATCGATTTTAGGGCACTTAATGAAGTAACTTTAAACGAATTTCACCCATTACCAAATATAACGGAAATATTAGACCAATTAGGACAATGTCAACTGTTCAGTTTAATAGATTTGAAATCGGGATATTTCCAAGTACCTTTGGCTAAAGAATCAAAAGAACTTACGGCATTTTCAACGGGACAAGGGCATTATCAATTTAAACGATTAGTTATGGGTCTAAGTTCAGCTCCGGCGACATTTCAAAAAATGATGACGAACGTGTTATCAGGGTTAATAGGAATGAAGTGTTTAGTATACCTGGATGACATAATAGTGTATGCTAAAAATTTGCAAGACCACAATGAAAAATTAATAGACGTATTTGAGAGATTACGTATACACAATCTAAAAATAGAACCGGACAAATGTAGTTTTTTGCAACGGGAATGTTTATTTTTAGGTCATGTAA
The DNA here is from genome assembly GCA_949089665.1 of Macrosiphum euphorbiae. Classification (NCBI taxonomy): domain Eukaryota; kingdom Metazoa; phylum Arthropoda; class Insecta; order Hemiptera; family Aphididae; genus Macrosiphum; species Macrosiphum euphorbiae. The sequence continues at coordinate 56,909,022 of CARXXK010000002.1, forward strand.
TTAGTGACGAAGGAATAAAACCGGACCAAGCAAAAGTTAAAGCTGTAAAGGATTTTCCGGTTCCTAAAAATGTCAAACAAATAAAAAGTTTTTTAGGACTTAGTGGGTATTATAGGAAATTCATAGAAAATTATAGCGCTATTGCTAATCCAATAGTGAAATTATTAAGAAAAGACGTAAAATTTAATTGGGACGAAGACTGTCAAAAAGCTTTCGATAAATTAAAAGAAATATTGTGTTCAGAACCAATTCTACAATATCCAGATTTTACAAAACAATTTATACTTACGACAGACGCTAGCGGTAGAGCGCTAGGTGCAATATTATCTCAAGGTAAAATAGGATCGGATTTACCAATAGCTTACAGTTCTAGAACTTTAAACAGGGCGGAATGTAATTATTCGGCAACGGAACTGGAATGTTTGGCGATTATATTCGGCGTAAAAACATTTCGACCGTATTTATATGGTAGAAAATTTACAATTCTTACGGACCATAGGCCTTTGTCATGGCTATTTAATTTAAAAGACCCATTATCCCGATTGGCAAGGTGGAGACTACAATTGGAGGAATACGAATATGAAATAGTATACAAAATGGGTAAATTAAACACCAATGTCGACGCGTTATCGCGTATGTATAATATTACGGAAATTAAAGACGAAAGTTATGATAATTTTATGCAAAAATTCGAAACAACATTAATATCTAATAAGGACGTAAAGGAAGTACACGGCGAACTAATAAACAGTCCGTCGGAGTACCACATAGGATCAGAAATCGAAAAATACTATAATTTTCGATCAGGTATTAATTACGAATTAAGAAAGCGATTTGGTAGAGACAAACAATTAAAATCTCATAAAGATTTAGGCGATGTCGTAAAATTCAAAAGTGGAGATAGGTACATAATATTTTTAATAACAAAAACGAAAAAGAAACAATTAGCCACGTACCAAAATTTACACGTTGCTTTACTAAATCTTAAGTATTTTTGCGAAAAACATAAATTAACTAAATTAGCAATGAACCAATTAGGACGACAAGACGGACTAGATTGGGCAAAAGTCAGAGCAATGATAAGATACATTTTTCGTAATACAAATATAGAAATAATAATTTGTACCAAATTAGAATTTAGTGGGGAAGAAAAATTAGTAATTTTCAAACAATTACATAATTCCGTATTGGGTGGACACCTAGGAATCAACAAAACCGTAAAGAAAATAAAGAAACAATTTAACTGGCCGAACTTAAAGCAGGACGTAAGAGAATATATAAAGAATTGTACAGCATGTCAGATGAATAAAAATACTAACAAACATATTCAATATCCGATGGTGATTACTACAACTAGTACGAAACCATTTGAAAAAATATTTTTGGACATTGTAGGGCCTTTGGTTACAACCGGGCTAGGTAACAATTATATACTCACGATGCAATGCGATCTAACAAAGTTCAGCCTAGGGGTAGCAATACCTTGTCACACCGCTAACGTGGTGGCGAAAGCGTTCGTAATAAATTTTGTCTGTATACATGGGATACCGGATGAAATTTTGAGCGATCAGGGCACCGAATTTATGTCAAATTGTTTCAAAGACGTATGTAGATTATTAAAAATCAACAAGATTAAGACTTCCGGTTATCATCCGATGACCAATGGGGCTCTAGAACGTTCACATAAGACATTGGCAGAATATTTAAGACACTACGTAAGTAAAAGTTTAGACAATTGGGATGAGCTTTTACCTTACGCCATGTTCGTATACAATTCTACGGAACATACGTCCACGAGGTACCAACCATACGCGTTATTATATGGCAAAAATATTAATATACCAGTTAAACTGAAAGCAAAACCAGAACCTAGGTACAATTATGATGATTACGTATACGATCTTAAACAAAAGTTCCAGGAAGCTCACCAAATTGCACGGAATAGATTAATAAAGAATAAAGAAGTAAATAAACGATATTATGATAAGAAAACAAATACGGAAGAGTTAAAAGTCAATGATATGATTTTACTTAAAGATCATACTCAAAGAAATAAATTAAGTCCACTTTGGAAGGGACCATACGAAGTACTAGACGTACTAGATTCGGAAAATGTAGTTATATCACGAAATCGCAAGAAAGTGACAGTACACAAAAACGATGTGAAACTGTATTACGAAGATAATAATGTAGATAATGAAGAAATCACAAACACATGACGAAGTTTTAATTATAAGTAATTAAATAATAATAGGATAGGATAGTTAAGATATCATTACAAACGCAGTATAATATATATATAGTATAGATATAGATATAGTATATAATACGAAATAATTATAGTAGGTACACAAATAAAAAGAGAAGAAAAATAATAACAATAAAGGATAAAGTCGGCGTGGGATGTGCTCGCGATGGCATTTTATATATATAAAAAAAAAATTATATAGAATATATGAACATTATAGGTGGATTTCATTAATAACGACATCAATAGGAATAGTAAAGATCCAAAGAAATTCAGGTTCTAGCAAGAGTCCAATGATAAGGATCTATTATAATACAGGGAATCTGGTAGGAATAGACTACTATCAATCCGACACAATAATTTTGCCACAATTTCAGTACAATGAATGTAATATGGAATCGTTACAAATTATATGTAGCACCCCATATCAAGGAAGTGTATTTCAATCATTTGTTCTTGAACATGAATACCTATTGGAGAAGTCATGTACAATACAATTAAAAAATAAGAATGGATCGTATTATGAAAAATTCAAAATGGAATCGGAATATTATATGGGTTATCATCGGATGGGAGAAATAGAAAACGTAAACAATGTAAACAACGTAAACAATGACAATGTAATACACACAAATATCACAGCAACGACAACTGGGTCAGTCGAGTTCAACGCCACGGAAGTAAACGAAGATTATGCAAACATAACTAGCACAGTAGGTCACACTACACAGACAGCAAGAACCGGACGTACAATATCAAATTACGAATTGAATAATATTACGGACGAAACATCAACACGATACTGGAGTACCACAGAAAGTGAAAATATAAATTACGAAACAAACCAAGGCAGTTATTATGTGAACAATAATGAAAAAACAGTTGTGTGCATTCCTGATGAACGCATAATTAATTACCTATATATAGTATGTGGAATACTAGGAATAATAGTAATCATAATGCTGTTGATAATGACAACTATAGTGAAGCACTATAGGTTTGTCAGGAAGGAGAGATATCGATACCTCATACGAACATTAGAATTTACGGAAATGGATACAATACGAGCCCGCGACGACACAGCAAACTCACGACTTTGAAAAAAATTTTTTTTTTTAAAATAGACATAAAATAAAATTAAAATAAATTAAGATTAAATAGTGTTAGGTAGTATACAATTAAATAATAAAAAAAAAAATCTAATTATAGGGAGACATACAAGTTATTCTGTATCGAACTGGATTTCGCCATTATGAATGGGGAACATGAAAAATGTACGATAGGCGACGGAAGTAATATACCACCATGTTTAACAAAACATATACAATTAGCGAACAGTCAACTAGCTGAACCATTCTCGGAAGACAAAATAAGAAGGATGGAACAAAGCATCGCAACATTTCTCTACGACATGTCAAAGGGCAGAGTCGGCAACCAATATTGTCAAGAATTAGTCGAACACATGGAGTATATACCGGAACCAGAAATATTGTTGGAATATGTAGGTCAATATACGAATTAAGAATAGTACAAATAATAGGATAAAATATAGAATAGAATTAATAATAGGATATAATAAATAGTCATAGTCTAAGAAAAATTTTACTGTAGGGTAAAATATGCATGGTAATAGATTCCTAGTAGATTAGTACAAATTAACCTAGTACAAGCTTCATTGTAGAAAATGACGTAGCTAGAAATTAATTTTATTAATGTAAGAGTAGAAGTAGTTAACGCAATAGTAGTTTGGATTATTTTAGAATAACAAAGCATATTATTAAAATGAAAGATCTTGTAGGGAAGAGGAGATAGCGGCACTGGTGGTCACTGATTCAGATGGGACCAGACTGCTAGTACAATTCGACGGAAATGCAAATGAAGACCCGGAGTTTGAAATGATTATGAGTGTACAGGCGGGAGGTCGTCTGGTGGTAATGGTGTTGAAGAAAAATGATAATTACATATGCGAATTACAACTGTTTCGCTATACAGGGGAGGAACCTATGGGACAAGTTACACATAACCTTAGGGCATTAATTGATGTTTACTATGGAGATCGAGGTAACATCCTTCCCGGTAGGTTTCCACAACCGGAGATGGTGGAACTATGTCAAGGGTTATGGAGTTGGTTCCGAAGCCCTTACGCATGTAATGTATCGACAACGCCATTTCGTTACCACCTGGATGTAGACCGAATACCGGGAGTAGGCGGAGCTAAGCCCGTAGGCGTAGCAAGTATAGTCTACAACCGAACGGAACCACCTGCACTCATGGGAAGTGAAAATGAACAACAATTGAAAAACAATATAGCACTGGCAAAAAGGGTCATCAATGAGTTTTGGGAATTAAATAAGGAAATAAACAAGGAAGCATGGGCACATTATTTGAACGTTAATAGCTATAGGTTGTATAGATTACTAGATGATAATAATGACGGAAATAATGTTAGTAATAATAATATTAGTAATAATGATAGCACTAATAGGGAATTGGTTAGTAATAGTAGGACGCCTAGCATTAGAAATAGAAGTATGTTACGTAGTATTAGTAATAATGATAGTATTAGAAATATGACTGAAGCAGCTGGTCTGTGGTGGTCAGATAGTGATAGTGATAGTGATAGTAATAATTTAAGAAACATAGTACCTAATAATACAATTAGTAATATGGACGAGGTGGACGATTTTAGCGATAACGATAGTAATATTGACAATATTAGGAATATACGTAGTAGTAATTATGAAAACGATGTTATGGATTTACTTAATGTAGAAAATAATTTAACTATAGAAAGTATTTTTAATGAAGTAGAAAATAGATATTATATAAATAGGAATAATGAAAACCACTAATTAAAAAAAAAAAAAAAATGAATGATACTAGTTAATTTTTGATAGTTGGCGGTGTAGGAACGGTGGGAGTTGCCACCATATTCTGAACGAACAAGCAACCACCGGAACTCACTGACAACGAATTATAAATTAACTAGTTCAATTTTAAACGCGATAAGTGCGCGTATTTTGTCCGAGCCGGCGAGATGATACGAAATAATATATATATTAGAAATTATTTCAACAAGTTAAAACGAGTTTGAACTAAAATGTATATATATTGTTTTAGGTTGTCTCTGGTTACGGCAGGGCAAGGTCAAAATCCATATAGGGTGGAAGAATTTCGAAATCAAACATTGATGTATTATGAAAATTACGGTACGGTTCGATTGACAGGAGCGACCTGGCAACTAATCACGTATTTACCATTAAAAAATTACGACCTTAGGCATGACAAATTACAAACGGAAATAAGTATAATAACTGATCTTTGCAAGAATAGCGCGACAGCATTAGAAATGTGTTCTAGGCTAGACAATATTTTTAAAGTAATGTTTCAGGAAATTTCATTACAACGCGAGAAAATGTACGAATCGATAGGTAGGTACGCCGAGCAATCGGAACCTACCACATTTCCAAGTAGGAAAAGACGGGGTCTAATAAATTTCGTAGGTTCGGCTATGAAAACACTATTCGGGGTATGTGACGAGGAGTGTGCGAAAGAATCAGTGGAAGAAATAGGAAAAATAGAAAAAACTAACGAACGTATGTTACACATACTTAAGGATCAGACCACGGTAGTTAAATCTACTGTAAAAGGTATTAGTACCACATCTGATGAAATAAGTAAATTATACAATGAATTAGTAAACAAAAAAGATATAATAAACGAAATAATTAATAAGACAAACACTTTAGAATCATTAATTTTATCAAATAAAATACATGGTATATTCACAGCATTATTATCGCAGTATTCAATGGAAACACAATCGATAGGCGCTATTATAACCGCGGCTAGGACAGGAGTAATACATCCAAGTTTAATGACACCGCGTGAACTGGCAAATCATTTAACACAGATTAAATTAAATTTACCGATTAATTTAAATTTACCTATGGGCACAAATCCGAATGAAATCTACGAATTAAGTAAAATTACAAAAATGGCAGTGTTCTATAAAGACAGCCAAATCGTTTTCGTAATAAAGCTTCCGCTGGTTACCGAATTAGAACTCACGTTGTTCAGAATACTTCCAATACCACAACCGGTTGAAACAATGATTAATGGAATAAAGAATAAAAATCATAGTATTGTTTTAAAACCAGAATTCCAATATGTAGCGATTACAAAGAATAGGGAACAATATACCACGTTCACAGAAACTCAACTTTTGCATTGTACGGAAACAGAAATATTTACGATATGTCCAGAATTTTCACCAGTTGTTCATTCAAACAACAAAAACCCATGTGAAATAGCTTTATTCAAAAATCCGGATGTCTTGCCAGAAACATGCGAGACGGGAGTATTAGTATTATCGAAAGACATATTCTACAAATTAAAACATGCGAACACTTGGATATATACAACAAAGAGAGAAACATTAACTATCGCGTGTAGGGAAAATGCGGAACCATACATTACGAAAATACGAAAACAAGGATTAATTTGGTTAAGTTCAAAATGTAGAGCGTACGGAAACGATATTATATTAAATCCAACACAAGAAATAAAGTCGAAACACTATGTTAACTTTATACCCGAAGTAGGACAGGGAAAAATATCATTTAAGGTATCCGATAGAATAAAAAGTATGAACTTGCCTAAATTAATAATTAAACCAGATTCACATAAACTCGAAAAAATACACGAAATAGCACAATCGTTAGACCATGTCCAACAACAAATTGATAATGAAATATTAACACAATCAGGACAGCTAGAAGCGAGTGATACGCGTAATTATTTATTTTATTTAACATTGGGCTTGATAGTATTCTCAATAATGCTAATCATTTTTATATATATAACATATAAATGCAGGCTCACTTCATTGAGGCGACCACAATATGAAATGGTACGAGTAGGGAAAAGTAAACTCTGCGCGGATAATATCCAAATTGAACAAAAATTAAAAAAAGTAAACGAACGAAATCCACTTGAAGGGGAGGATGTACCACCCCAAATAAAATAAACTATATAGGATTATTTTATTATTTAGAATAAACTATAAGTATAATTAATTAAGTAGAAAATATAGAAAAAAAAATATATTTACATAAGTAGTTAGAAATAGTAATTAGAAATAGAACACGTATTAATATTATTAATAATAATAAATGTATTAACGACTGTGAATTAGAAGGGAAGTCAAGTTCGTTGTCATGGATTTTGAATTCACCAATATGAGGAAAACCGATATTGTGCTAATATCAGGGGCGATTTCGAACAGCTTGAACAAATGTAAGATTCGTAAGCTCGAGGGGAAACCGCTTCTCTTGCCACTTCATGAACAGGTAAGAGTTATGACTGTTCGTGAAACACAGTTGGCAGAGAAATCAATAAGGCGGATTTTTCACAACAAGAAGGAAGTGGAGACGACCTGTTTAGCGCAACTTAATAAAAGTCTGAATTCTCAATTAAATAACTTAACACCAGAATTCATAAGAAATTATATTTTGCATGGAAATAAGATAAATGTAGTGGTATTGTTTGGGGGATCATACGATAGGAATATCCTAAATAGATTAGGGTTAGGAGATATACAAATACTAAATATTAGATGCTATGATTTAAATTTCGATGGGGACTTTTACATGATATTGGAAAAATTAAGGGGAAAGATTACAGAAAGAATTTTCGAATTTAGTGTAGGTAAAATCCAAAAGAATGGTAGGCTATTAAATTTAACGGAAGCACATAGCGGCATATGTACACATAAACACAAAATAACGTATGCTCACGATCCAAAAACCGATGTAAGATTTACAAAGTGTATATTCAACAAAATGGTTAGGGAATATGGGTATCAAAATTTAGTAAAGCAATTCCAACCATTATAAACAATACCACGTACATAGATCGACGTTGTGAAATGTAAATTTTTAACGAATTTTTATTTTTATTTTGGCAACTAACAAATAGCTTAATTAACACATTAAAGTAAATAAAAGAACAGGAAGTAACGATAGATACTAGTAAATAATTAAAATAGAGCTAAAATAGTAATTTAAAATAAATTAATTTCAGAATAGGAACGAAAAAAAAAAATACGATTAGAAATCGAGCGGTACATAATAGGGACATATTTAATCTATTATTATTGGAAATAGATAAATGTTGCGCTATTATATACCGAACGGTTTGACAACTTAAGGAAAATGTTGGAGTTTGATCGTTTGGTGGTTGGTTCGAAAGTCGTGTGTATAACGGATTTTTTAACGGAAACACCAATAGATCGAATGGCCAATAAATCTCAATAAGAAGTTACAAGGACAAGGTCTTGTTAATTTAGCCTGTGTCGTGGAGAATGCTTTGATTTCCAGCACACTCTAACGTCACGGGTTCGATTAGCAAGATAAAAACACATACGAAAATAGAATAGAATAAAATCAATTTAGTACTTGTCTCGATCATGTAATGGAACTTAAATACAATAGTTAATTGCTTGGTCGGGACCTGTAGTAAAAAGATGTAATCAAATCACAGTATAGGAATAGTAATATTAACTAGATATAAAATATAATAATATAACGATTAATGGAAAATATATATATAGGAACAAACGTAAGCGTAGAAAAAAAAAAAAATGAAAAAAAAAAAGAAAATGAAAAAAAAAAAAAAATTGAAATTTAGGATTAAATTTTTATAGAATAATATACAAATACATAAAGGAACATATTAGCATATTATATTGGACTTAATTAACATGGTGATGGGAAAAGAAATATATTAATCTAATTTATTTAAAATATAATTAACATGGTAATGGAAAAAAAATATATAACACACCAGTACACCACTATTTTATCATATATATATATTGCACGAGAAAAAAAAATATATTGTAATAGATTTTAAGAATTCATATTATATTAAAGGATTAATTTATACTATATTAACACTAAGATAAGATTATTGTTGTAAAACAAAAACGGAAAAAAATATATTGTTAATCACATAATATACTAACTTAGATAATAAGTAAAATATATACTGTAATATTGTGGACTATAATTTGTAATTGTCAATAACATTTAATAAATATAACCAGAAAAATATGGTGTAATGTACCATATAATTCAATAATGTAACTAAATATCTGTAACAAACATATTATGTAAACATGTAATAATTGAATGTAATGAAATAATTATATATGTAACTTGTAACCACATGAAAGTGCTTGAACTAATGGAGGGATGATTGAGTTAATTTTTCTCATTTTAGACGATAAAAATCAACTTTTAAAGGGGGAGATGTAGTAAGCCAGTTACTACGGAGTAACACCAATTTCATGAGTACATATTACATAGTTATTATTATAATATACGATAGACCGGCATAACCGGGTAGTAAGAAAATTAGGGGTCAAGAATAGGCGTTGTAATATTCCACAGAAATACTGAACATATACAACGAGATCCAAAATTAAAATAATAACCATGGGGAAGACACCGAATACATACGACGCAATTCAAATAAAATAAAACAAGAGTAGAATAATTATTTTAATAACAAGTCATAGTTGATAACACAGTCAACCACAGATGCGTGGGCTGAGATGATGAGCACACAAATCACATCCGTGAGAACCGAGATATCGTATCTATAGGCAAGGGGTACGGGGAACTTCATATAAAAGGGAGCCCGAAACGACCTGTTTTGAGACGTGTACTACCACCCATTAGTGCAAGCACCTTCACGCCACTCTGTTGAATATTATTTGGACTTAGAAAAATTATCGAACATTATAATAAAAATTCACAATATATTACATCTGTCTTATCATTCATTGTCTACCACGACTACAACATCAAATAAAGTGTCTGCGACCTGATCTAATAATAACTTGGTTGCCACTTATCTACTGTCAGTACTACGATAGTAGGTACCAAGCATCCAGGCTTATTACACCTGCATAACTGCGTTTTCTAAAACTGAATGTGTGCTGAGAGTTGTTTGTGATGAATTTTTCTTTAAAGTTGAAGTAACTTTTTTCGCTTCGATTTTTGCTGCATTTGGAACGTGATTGTTATGTTTAATAAATTTAGTAATTTTGTCGTCTACTGAGTACTTACGTACGTAAACAACCTTTACAGTGAATTTTTTTGTATTCAGAACATTTCCAGTATGTTTTATTGTCATGTTCTCGTTCTTTTACGTGTAAGAAACCTTGATAAATAAGCATTTACTTATTTTTTTCGCTTAATACGTACTCTAAAGCCATATTCTATGTACAGTACTTTCAGCTCAAGTTATTAGTATATACCGATTGACGATTGTGTCAGTACTGATATATTTTCATAGTGTTTCATGGTGATCTATATTCTATAGATAGATAGGAAAAAATACGGACTGATCAAATAGGGTACGACTGGTGTGTTAGATAAGACTTAATCGTTAACGATCGAATAAAGTTACAAAAAAATAATATTGGCCTTAAAATAACACTGAAATAACCATATAGGTTAGTTTGCGATCAATTATCGTGCGGTAAATTGCAATTGCGATCAATTGGTTTGCGATCAATTGTTTACGGTCAATTGACGGTACACCATATAATATAATGTATAAACTCAAAAAATAAAATATATAATAAATACATTATCTTGTATTATATTCTTTTTTATACATTTTAATTATTTATTTGCTTATTAACTATTTATTTATCTTTCGGTACTATCATAGTATATTTACATGTTTGATTGTATAAATATCATATTTTTTTTCTACTTTTTCAGTTGTCAGTCTGGTTCTTTTGCTATTATGAATCATACCAGCTTTTTAAAAAACTCTTTCACTGGGAACCGTTGCTGCTAGTACTCAAAGTCGTATTTTAACCATTTCATACAATCTTGGATATAAAAGCTTTCTTTCAGACCACCACTTCAAAGGATCCAGTTGACGATTTAAGAGATTTTTACTCAAATATTTGTCCAACTCTACAATGCTTGCCATAGATGGATTATTTTGACCAAGAACCGAACTGACTTGCTCATCAAACTGTTTCCAAATACTTGTCGAACTTTGAACAGTAGAAGTAGTTGGACGTTCTTCGACCGGTTCGTTTGACCTTTGAACATTTATTTATTGTATTTTTCTTCCCAAGCTTACTTTACACGTTTCAAATTTATTATAACTGAAAAATCCATACTTTTTAAAACGTGGGTTGAGTAAAATTGCTTGGGATTGAACGTCGTTATCTTCTATGTTTTTGAAGTATTTATCGAATGTTGCCTTTATTTCTGCAGCCATTGAAATTATGCCAAGTTGCATGTTTATGTCAAAAACAAATTTACTCAAATGCTCCAGTAAAAACCAATAAAATAAATTTTGTTTTGAGATGGTAAAAATATTTTCAGCACTCGTCTCAGTTGTTAATTCATAAAAAATTTTCAGAAACTCATACTCAGTAGATACCATTTGCCATTCCTCCTCAGTAATGCAATTAAATCATTGTTGGTTATGGCTAATGTTGACAACACAGGTTCCTTTAACTTTAGCATCCTTTCCATCATGTGATAGGCTGAATTCCAACGAGTTTTGCACACCTGAATCAGCTTAAGATCTGGTAATCCTATTTGTTTTTGATAGTTCTGTAATTTATGCAACTTGGCTTGAAAAATTCAACTGTATTTTTTTATTTTAGTCATGACAGTTTTCAAATGTGTCAGACCACTCTGAATGCCGATATTAAGGACATGAGCAAAGCATGGGACATGACTCCAATTATTTTTTTTTACAGCACCAACTATATTTGCAGCATTATCTGTGACAACTGCTGATATTTTATGTTCAATATTCCATGCCTTAACAGTAGCCATCAAAAACTTGGCAAGTTCAACTGATGTACACTGCTCATTATAGTTGATGCAACCAATTAGTCTAGAACACAATTTAGTCTCAGAATTTAAAAAATGGACGGTTAAGGCTATATAATTATTATTATTTATATACATACGCCGATCGGCAATTTTATGATTACATTGAAAATTAATATTTTAATATGTAATAAATGTTCATAACACACAGTAACACCAAACATAATATAGAAAATAAAACTCAATATAAACATAGTAACATAGTGATAGTATAGTACAACAAATTTATAACTAATACATTTTTAAAAATCAAAATTAGAATTATTTAGCTTACGTAGCATTCTATGTAAGGGATGCTTGTGTCCATAGGATGTGTTGTGGGTTGGTATTTGAAAGAGGGAGTGATTTCTGGAGAAGAAGGAAGGGATTCGAAGACTTACGTTGGAGAGGATATCAGGAGCATCTATAGTGCCACCTAGGAGCGAGGTTATGAAGTGCTCATCAGCATCTTGTCAGCGTGATGATAGTAGTGGTATTCTCAATATACTACGTAATAAAGAATAATCATGAGGAGATTGTACTATCTTCATAATATGGGCAACGTAGGAAAGAAACCTGTTTTGGACACGCTCGAGTCTTAATTCATCTTTGGCCAAGTAAGGATGCCATACTACCACTTCATATTCTAATATTGAACGTACTAACGAGAAATATAATGTGCAGAGAAAGCGAGCAGTCGAAAACTGTTTGGTATTGTGCTTAATAAATCCCAAAACTTTTAAGACTTTACTACCGTCACATTTATGTGATGCTCAAAGTTCAGTGATGGAGTATAATGAATACCAAGATCTTTATAGACGAAAACACGGTCAAGAATAGTGTCATTAAAAGAATAGTTATGGTGAATAGGAGACTGCTTTCTAGAAAAAGACATGACATGACATTTGTTTGTATTAAGGCTAAGACCAATACTGCGTGCCCAATTGGCAAAAATATTGAGTTCAGATTGTAGGACCTGACATTTATTAGGACCATCAATTTTAAGGAAAATTTTTATGTCATCTGCAAATAGAAGAAGTTTACCCTTTGTGATCCACTTAGTGATTGAGTTAACAAATAAAATAAATAGAAGTGGACTAAGATGACCTCCCTGAGGGACGCCAGATGGTACCACGGATAAGTCAGGAACAGCATCTTTGATTTTTACGAATTGTTTTCTGCCAGTGATGTAAGTGTACAACCAAGAAAGAAGGGGATTTCCAATGCCTAAAGACTTAAGCACCATTATAAGGCAACCATGGTCCACTGTGTCAAATGGTTTTTTGAAATCTGTATATATGACATCAACCTGATCTCTTTGTTCGATAACTTCTGATAAATAAGAAGTGAAAGCACCACTACTTGTTATGGTCGATATTTTCGATCGAAAACAATGCTGTTCACTTATAATAATATTATTTAAGCTACGTTTTATTCTGGTGTATACGATTAATTCAAATAATTTACCAAGATGTGGTATTATGGAAATGGGTCTGTAGTTTTGGACATCTGATGGGTCACCAGATTTTAAAATTGGCCTTATATTTTCCAGACTTTAGTTAAAACACCTAGGTCTAAAGAACGCCTGAATAGTAAATAAATTTTAAAAGCAATAGAAAAATGACAATTGTATAAACATTGAGCAGATATGTTTTTTGGGCCGTTAGAGTAAGTATTTTTTAATGCGTTGAAAGCAGATAGGGTGTCGTGGATAGAAAAAGTGATATTGGAAGGAGGTTCATACGATAAGTAATCAGATGAACCAGTAATTTATTGGAGGAAGTTGGAGAACTGATGAATTGAACAACGAGGAGGAATGAGCAAAAAACAGGTTTGCAGATTAATTTGAGGTTTTTGAGGTAATATTTCAGAGATGGACTTATAAAGGAACTGTAGGTTTCTGTTGTAGGTTATTTACAAATTTCCAGAAGTTGAAAGGGGAAGATGACAGTGCTTCCTCGGTACGACTAATATGAGCAGAGTAATCAACTTTTGACTGGCGTTTGAATTTTGCTCTATATTCAGAAGGTTGTATCATAACCGATTTTTCTGTGAAAATTTCTCTAGTAAGTACTTCAAATGGTCTCAACAATGAACAAATCTCTTGTAGACATCTTATATCATGGACAGATATCATTTCGGGTATATCATTACCGTTGAGAGTGAGAAACATTTGTGATAGGTTGTTGATTAGTTTTAAAAATCTTTCAATCATATAATACGTACTATTCCATCTTGTTGTGAAGTCTAAAGAGTTTTAAATACTGCCCTTCTTTCTTACCTAAAAATTAAAGCATATTAATTAGGTGTCATTAAAATAATTATAAATATAGTTTATTTGGGTTCAAATCAACAGTTATCAATATTTTGATACTTTCTCAATAAATCACTAGCTTTTGAGCTTCTCTTTACAAACTTGACTATTTCTCTGACTTTGGATACCAAGACTGGAACACCACCAAATTTAACATTGGTTTCTTTGTCAATTTCTTGTGTTTTCTCAATTCCTTTTTCAAGTACTAAATTGATTGTGTGAGCAACACAAGGTACATGTTTATCGGCTGTATACTGGTCTACAATAGCTTTTTTTATATTAGCACCGCTATCAGTAACAACCGCAAAAACATTAGTTTTTTCCAATCCCCAGTCAGCCAATGTGTTTACCAAAATTCTTCCAATGTACTCTTCAGTATGACTTTGATTTAGTTCCACTGTACCAATAGTTCCTATAAATTAATTTTATTAGGTTATGTAACATTTACTTATCAACTCAAATTTGATGAAATTAACAAATAAAATTTTTAATTTCAATAGTTCCTATAAACGGCATATGATATTAATATATCTGACTTGTTTATATAAGTCAGTTAAAAGTATTCTTATTTTTTTACAACAATTCATAAAATATAGTAGTTTTAACAAAGCATTTTAAGTAATTGATTCAAGTTTAGTGTCTTATATGAAATGAAAAGTTATCCCAAGGAAGCTCTTCATTTGCATTGTTTCAGTCCATGCGTCAGTCGTAACAGCTAAATGTTGAACTTTAGACAAAGATTCTTTGAATTCACAAGATATGACATCATAAATGTCATCTACTCTTCTTCTAAATGTATTTCTACTAGGGTTCTTATATAATGGACATACTGTATGCATCAAATGTTTAAACCCTTCATTTTCAGCAGTCTTAAATGGCACATTATCCTTACAAATGTAGAATGTTATAGCATTGGTAATTTTTTCAGCTTTTGTGCCACCTATAAATTAAAATTAAAATTAAATTAATTAAAAATTGCATTAGTTCACAATTAGTGGAGTACATTACATTTTTAAATAATTACAATTTTACATACTTTCTGCAGATTTAATATTCATTATCATATTAGGTAGGGTTTGCTGTACTTTCAAATATTTAGAACACATGACACTTGACACCCTATAAATAAAATAAAATTTATCATTGTTAAAATATACATTTAAATAAGCAGGCACATAAATAAATGTTCAAGAATATAATAGAAAAAAAATACTTACACTAACAATATCTTAAGTTTGAGGTTCATCGGGATCTACCACATGATTCATACCCACTTTGCCGACAACTCAGTTCGCCGACAAATATACCAGTTTTAAAATATTTTAGAAACATTCCCATTTCGCTGATAGTCTAATTTGCCGACAAATTATAAATATAGTTTCAATTTTCCGGATTCGCCGACAGGTGACAATAGTTTTTATAAAATTATTTATAAATTATTTTTGCAAATATATACATTATACTGCTTTGTAATGGGAGTTATGGTTCCAATGGTATGTTATCATTTAAAATAATAGTATAATATTATATATAATAATAATATACTTATACTAATGTGTTCATGTCAATTTAATCGTGTTTATCGGATTTATTCCATACAATTTATAAATATAATACTCGATAAGTG
This sequence comes from Macrosiphum euphorbiae, assembly GCA_949089665.1. NCBI lineage: Eukaryota > Metazoa > Arthropoda > Insecta > Hemiptera > Aphididae > Macrosiphum > Macrosiphum euphorbiae. The sequence continues at coordinate 56,925,128 of CARXXK010000002.1, forward strand.
TTAGGTTTGATAAGCGTGTATGATCGGCGTATGTTGACAACATAGATATATATTATTAAACTAGATAGCCGACTTGTTTCAATTATTGAAGTCTGACCGCCATATGCAGATAGGGCAATGTTTACATTTTGTTATCTTTATCAATTACTGTGATAAGTAACTGATCAAAAAAATAGAAATTCAAAGTTCAAACATATTATTTCTTTTTAGCCATGTCATGTTTTTAGCATTGCTTATTAATAATTAATATTTATTATTGAATAACACTCAAGTGACTAGAACTATTACTGAGTGCTCACTTCCAGTAGGCAGTAGTGTATAATGTATATTGGCCTGTGAAAATGTAGTACTTGCACTACCAGAAAACTGAACATTTGCTAGGTAGCAACTAAAATTTTCATTTTCAAATCTGAATTTGCACACTTAGTATAATGCACATTGCAAGTAACATTTGTTTAGTGCTGCACATACAAAGAAATCAGGTAAAATTCCTTGAATTAATAAAGTATAATAACAAAAAATTCTGTTATTAAATGTTAACATAATAACAACATAATTGTAAAAAAAAACAATTTAAATGTTATATTTAACATTTTAAAAATATAGAAAGTAAAGTGCAAAACCTTAATTAATACATTATACATAATTTCTTAATGAGTTAATACTTAATGATTCGAAAACAAAATTAATTTGTTTAATTTATGTCGTTTACTGGTAGTATTTAGTATTTACTAATGCAGAATATTCTTTGCCAAATGATTTTAATCTGACGCTTAAATATCTATTTATTAATAAGGAAATTAAAGTCATTTTATGGGGTCGTTCCAATAGACTACAATTGCAATCTAATTCACTAAATATATTACGATCAAGAGACAAGTTATTTGTGCATTGATACATTATTTTTTCGCTGTGTCTAGAGTGCCCGGTTCGATATTGGAGCACAAAATGATCCAACATAAAATAATGAATGAAAGTGGAAAAATTGTTACCTGGAAAGATTTATCAAACATCCATACTATAGGCAGTAAGAAAAAATTATAATTCAATTTAGTGGTTTTTTTCAGAATTAATATTTCTTTAACTATTATTATTTTATGTTTTAAAGGAAATAATTATTCAAACAACAATTTAGTTGAAACTGTCAATAAATTAAAGACTAAATTTAATTGTACTGTTGAAATATCAACATATGAGGAAAATAACCTCAATAGTATTTTTATACAGGACAGTTTTATGACTGAATCATTCGAAGCATATCCTTAAGTAATATTTTAATATTTTATTACAATTTCAAATTTCTACAAAATTATATAATATCAAGTAAATACTAATAATTTTCCGATAATATTTTTAAAGGTAGTTTTTGCAGATGCTACATAAAAAATGCTCGACCTAAGACTACCAGTATATGTATTGATGACGGAGGATGAGAATGGACAGAGTGAAATAGCAGCAATTGGATTACTAGTACAGTAGAACCTCGATTATCCGAACTTATTGGCACCTAGTTCGGATACGCAAAAGTTCGGATATTGGAAATTTAAAAAAAAAATTTAGAATTACGTATGTATTAACTATTTAATATTTTTATAATTAAATATTTATTATTGTTATTAATATTTTATTAGAATTACATGCATACATTACATTATCAGAAACATTATCATACTTTATAAGAAATAGGTACATTACATTTATTTTATTTACATATGTATGTATTATATTTTTTTGACAAAATTATCAATTTTAATTTGGCGATGAGCTGCAACGCGCTTTTCTGCAGCCAAGTCTCGCAAACGTTTAAGGAGAAGTAATTGTGCTGGACAACATTCGGCCTGTTTTTCAAACCACTCAAGACCAGTTTCAAATGCAGCAAATGCTTCAGCAGATGTTGGTCCTTTTGGCGTACTCATACTTTCATCACTACTGATGTCGTCACTTTCTTCATTTTGCAACGAAGAAATGATTTCATCGCTATCTAATATTTGATAACCTAGATCATTTACATCAGTTGCTAACCAATCAACAGCGTCATCATAATTACAGTCATTAAATCCTGGAATTTCATTAAATAAATCAACAAAATCATCAAAATTATTTAGATCAGTTATTTCTTCTTCGGCTTCTAACTCCATAGAAGCAACCCACAACTTCTTCCAAGCATTTCGTAAATTTTCCTCAGTCAAATTATCCCAGGCATCTGCTGCCATGTAACAGCAGTGTTTCAAATTCAATAATTTTGAAAATGCAACAACACTCTCTTCAGTGCCTTCATTTAATAAAAGTCTCCTCAACATTTGTTTTCGGTACATTCTTTTGAACTTTTCGATTACTCCCTGATCCATGGGTTGAATCAAAGACGTTACGTTTGGTGGAAAAAACATGACTTTATAATCTGGATCAATTAAATTTAATACTTCGGCGGATGGGTGAGTGGGTGCATTGTCTAGTAGGAGTAACACTTTACCTGTCTTGTGATGATCTTGACGCCATTTTTTTACATTTTTTATGAAATCATTTTCAAACCAATTAAGAAATAATTTAGAGTCCATCCAGGCATTTTTTTGAGCTGTATATGTTACCGGTAAACTTTTGATGTTCTTGAAACACCGCGGTTTCTTTGATTTTCCTATGAGTAGTAATGGCAATTTATGGGTCCCAGCCGCATTAGCGCATGTCATAATTGTTACTCTTTCTTTGGATACCTTAAAACCACGCGCTGCATGTTCTTGGCAAGAAGCAAGTGATTTTCTTGGTAGTGCTTTCCAGTTTAAGCCACTTTCATCGGCATTGTAAACGGAATCTTGAGAATATCCTTCTTTTTCCACAAATAACTGGAATATTTGTTTAAAATTTTCAGCACTGCTTGAATCAGCTGATAATGATTCACCTTGAATTTGTAACTCACGTATTCCATGTCGAGATTTGAATTTATGAAGCCAGCCACTGCTGACCTTAAAATCTTCAGGGCCCTTAAGTTTTGTATTCATCTCGAGAGCTTTTTCACATATGAGTGGTCCAGAAATTGGTTCATTTAAGCTTCGTTTTTGTATAAACCACATTTCCATTGCTTTGTCAAGATCTTGATATTTTGCGACTTTCATAACTTTCCTTCTTTTTATTCCATCACCACTATCCATCTTTGACGCAAAATCCATGATTGCATGACGGTTGTTTTTAATATCTGTAACTGTTGCTTTACCTATATTATAAAGACGGGCTAAAGATACGCTAGTCTCACCTTTATCCAGCTTAGCAAGAATTTCTATTTTTTGTTCCATCGTAAGAACATGACGTTTACGTTTATTAGACATTTTAAATACACTTGACAATCGTAATATATTTGTACGTACGTATGTATAACAATGTGTGTGCGGTAGAGACCCGAACTAAACTGACAAGTAAAACACGAGGACGTCGTTTATATAAGCCCGTTGCATTTTGGTTATCTACTAATGATTGACGCACGTAAAATACATACATAACGATAGTTATGATAAATTCGATAAACCGGCCGACCGGCCGGATACGAATTTTCATGTTCGGATAACAGAAAGTTCGGATACGCTAATTATAGTTTGGATAATAGAGGGTTCGTATAACGGAGGTTCGGATAATCGAGGTTCTACTGTATATATTTACAGTGTGACCCGGTGCTCTACTATCTATCCGGGCGCCCTGTACTCTATTATCTATCCGGACGCCATGTGCTCTATACTCTGTCCCACGAGAGATCATGCCGGTTCTGCGCATCTCCCTGCGTCTCCCTACTGTCGAAACTGGTTACCCTATGACAGGGTGTGGCGTAGGGGAACCAGTTTTGGTCGGTGCGCGGCATGATCTCTCGTGGGACAGAGTATAGACCCAGCGTTATTTTTTTATTTAAATTGAATATGTTAAGGTTTGTTAGATTATTTGTTAAATTTAAAAGGATTTTTTCAGCCTCCATTATTATTTTAAAAGAACTTTCGGAACCTAAAATTAAGCCACCATTTTGTCTTCACAAATGGAAAGGATAGGTAAATATTATAAAATGGTTAATTTTTACACGTAGGATTGTTAATAAGTTATTTTGTACTTTATTTTCGATTGGAATCAAACGATATTTCATTATTGGACTACATAGATATAATAAAATATCATATATACATATAATAATTTTTGTTTATAATTTATTTTTTTTATATAATATTTATATTCGGCGAATTGGGAATCGGCAAATTGGGAACATGTAAAAAATAGTCGGCGAAATGGGGTGTCGGCGAATTGAGAGTCGGCGACGTGGGAAGACACTCTACCACATATGTATCACTCGGAAACGGTAAAACCGTTTGAGATTTCCTTTTTCCAGGAACAACTTTATCAGAAACATCTTGTAAGTGTGTAGCATAATGAGTTTTCAAATTCCCAATACCTCCATTCGGTGTCTTGTAAGGTTTATTAAATTTTTTGCATATATAATTATATGCATTGATCTTCTTAAAACAAACCAACAACTGAGCTTTTGAAATATCATTTGACATTTTAATTATTTAAGTAACAAGACAACAATAATTAATTAAATAAAATGCTAAATTGACAATGGTAATTGGTAAACACTATAAACACTAGTACATCACACTGGTACAGACATCTAATTTATAACTAAGATTCTACAATATTATTGTTACAATTTTTTCGTATTAATTTTGACAAAAATATTGTTGGAAGTATACTAACCATTATTTTGTTGAATCACCTATGATTTTTATCAATGTTATAGTGATATTTCTTTGAGTGTAACTTTAACTTTTTAACAAGTTTAACATTTTTCAACCCATGAATAGTTATTTGTTTTGATATGTAGCTAATATAAATAAAACGAATGTTTTAACAATAGTATAAATTTAACACACCCAAGAGAACCGCAGTAGTACAGACTAAAGAGTAGACAAAGTACAGAGTGAATACAAAATAAGTCTATATACTCTATACTTCTACAGTTCTACAGCGCAATTATTGGGGCATCATTAATCGTTATTATTATTATGCTAGGTATTTGCTAATGGAAATTAAATTTAAAAGTTATCAATAACTCCAAAATATGCAGGCAGATAATGTTCTGGATACGGAATATAATATAAACAATTCTTTGATTTTTTTCTATGACAAAAATAAATAGCATGAAATAAAATATTTTTCTACGAAACCAATATACCTTACTTTTAAATTAATGGATTTAAAATTTTCAAATAATTTTGTTTTGCGTTATTTTTCGTTTAATGATATTCTATACATTTCGATTTGCGATATTTTTCGATAAATGATATTCTATAAATTACGTTTATATATTACGTCGATATATTTTGTTCAATAATATATCATATATATTGTTATTCGTTATGCTTTGTTTAGCGGTACCTATTTAATTATTTTAGATTATCGCGTTACTTTATAATTACCTACCTTTACAAATTTCAATCGTATTTGTAAAATATAACGTTATATTCATAACGTTTGCAAGCCCTGAATTTAAAACTCATTATTCCGTTAAATTGAAGTATTGTATGAATTAATTTAACAATATAGATTCATATAAATAATTATATATTATTAACAAAACTATACGATTAATTATGCCCTAATTAAGCAGTTACCTGATGTAAATTGTATTTAATGTAAGAAATTGTACTAACATAATTATGTTTTTTTCCAATTAATGATAAATGTTTTAATAAACAATAAATGGTAGGTATTTATATATTACCAATTATTTATAAAACTTAATAAAAAAAATATGCTGTTAAGGGATAACAATGAGAGATTTAGACTTCTCATAACTTCAAATTAATTAGAAGTTTGTAAAATATGAATTTGGTTGATAAATATTTGAATCTAAAAATTATTTTTACAAAAATTCATTGACAAGGGAAAAATTACAAAAATAATAAAAACGTTAGATGATCATTGGATATTCTGTCATCTACGAGGGACGTCCAGAAAGTAAGGTTACAACCATAGGCGTGCACACGGGGGGTGCAGGGTATGCAACTGCACCCCCAGCGAGTTCATTTTAGAAATAGATTGATGGATAAATAATATTTTTTAAGTTTATAATTTTTTTCAACGCTGGTATGTACGATACACGGTTAAAATCGTTTTCTGTTATCGCGGCTCGATTGTCGATAGTTAGGTATCGTAAAAGTGGCTACACCAAAAGTTATTTATAACTTCTGAAATGCTATTATTAATTGTGATAACTGATAATAAAACACATTAGTGACTGTTGTTGTTTACAGTAAGAATCCCTGGCAGCGTAGTCGTAGTGCAAAATAATTATTTTATGGTGGGTAATGTACTCGCGTGTTTGATTAATTTATACATTTTATTGATTTAATATATTAATTATAAAGAAGTTTCAGAAATCAATCCAGAAGATGTAATTGATGAATTCAAGTCTATGTACCCAGGTACACGTCGTCTTGAATTATAATTTATAAAATTATTGACTTCTAAGAGAAATGAAATTATTTAAAAAATAATTATTAATTTTTTTTTTTTTTTATTAATCCTGGCCCGACTTGTTACATGGCTAGGTAACATACTAAAATTTTCAATTTGTACTGTGCACCCTCAGCAAAAATGTCCTGCGCACGCCTATGGTTACAACATGTGTTAAAAATTGAAAAATGGATATATTTAAATGAAATTTACAAGATAAGTGTCAAAACATGTCATTATTTCTCTACATAATCGCCATTAAGATCAATACTTTTTTGAAGCCTAGGGACCAGTTTTTGTATACCCTCGTCGTATACCTTCCGCTCCACCTCCCGAAGCCAATTTTCGACAGCATCCTGGACCTCCTCGTCATTTGAAAATCGTTGTCCAACCAAAAACTCCTTCAATTTATTGAAAAGATGATAATCCGATGATGCCAGGTCCGGGGAGTAGGGTGGGTGAGTCACAATATCCCACCCAAATGAAACACGCAGGTCCTGAGTGAGACGGGCGGTATGAGGTCTAGCGTTGTCATGAAGGAGTGACATACCACGAGTCAGCATTCCTCTTCTTTGTCTTTGATTTTTTTTTTCAACTTCTTGAGTGTCTCACAGTATGCAGCTGCATTTATGGTGGTTCCTTTAGGCATAAAATCGACCAATAATAACCCTTTACGGTCCCAAAAAACAGAGGCCATGATCTTTCTCTCTCAAAATTGGACTTTGAATTTTTTGGTTGATGGTAAATGGGTATGGCGCCACTGTAGAGATTGCCTTTTTGACTCGGAATTATAGTGACACACCCACGTTTCGTCACCAGTCACAATTGGGCCAAGAAAAGTTTCACCCTCACTTTCATACCGTTCAAGAAATTCAAAATATCTCACACCTACGGTAGGTGGAGCGATTGGAGGACGAACCGTTTGACGCATTTGGTTGCTGTGACGACATTTCGTAACGGACTGAGGTGTTTGATGATTTGTTTTGATCGTTAGAAAATTCTCTACATGATAGTGGTGACAACTCTAAAAAACAAAATTCCCTTCGTCCTACACAGCCCTTGTAACCTTACTTTCTGGACGTCCCTCGTATTATCTATTTAGTGATTACAATAACTATGATTATAATTATAATTATGTTAACATAACATAAATGTAAAACTTAATGTGCATCATAAACGTTGACTTTTGATAATTTTAGTTGTTTCACTTCATTATCTCATATGTATAAATATTCCAACAAAGTGATTGGAAACTGGGAGTATATAATTTCTTCTTTTTTTACGTCTTTTTTATTTTTCCTACATTACCTACTAATTGTTGTATCATTAGAAGTATTATTAAATATTTAGGTATTGAATATTTTCCAAATATTTGAGTTGTTCTTTTTGGTGAATTCCTATTGTGATGAGTAATCTTGAAGTGTCTGATTGCCATTTCTTAACTACTAAAATGTCATATAATTGTATTTAGATAAAGAATCTCAAATGAAAAGTTATAGTAAATATTCAATGAATACCTATGCAATAGATTAAATGCTACTCGTAAAATTGTATAGAAAAACAACAGACAATTTGTTCAATAATAAAAAGTAGTCTTTATTGGTTAATTTTGGCTAGATATACTTACTTGTATGTAGTTTAATTTATTCATGTCTTAGGTCTTCAATTTCTGCCAAAAAAAAAAAAATATATATATATATATATTTAATATTTATAATATATTTCTTTAAACAAAAAATTAGAACAAATCAAGGTAGATCTTCCGCAAAATGTAATTTAATTGATCAGATAATATCCACTAACTAAATAAAAATGTTTTATTATTTGTATCAATATAGTTTTGTAGATCATCCATAGTGTCAATTGTACCCACTATATTATTAGTTAACACATCAGTAATAGCTGTTGGGCTCATAAGAAAATCATTTGATGTTACATTTTCAGGTACCTACATGCAAAATATCATTATTACTATTATTGCTATTTATAAAATCGTCTAAAATAATATTAAAAATTGAAAAAAAATAATAACTTATATTAACTTATAACCTTCAGAAAAAAAATAATAACATTATAATATATTTAAAATGATAAATCTTACCAAATGTCGGTGGGGAATGTTATCAAATTTGTTCGCTTATTAGGAATACTGTACTCTTCATCAGATATTGTATCATCATATTTTGTATTTCTTTTTTTATGTTTGGAAAGTTCTGGTTCATATTGCGCTCTACAAGTCATAGCTGTTGGGTAGTCAACTATTTTTGATTTTGACAATATTTTGCAGTTATAAAGCTTCCATGAATTTGATGGCTCCTCATTTAGACGTATTGCTTCAGATACTGTTGTATCTTTATATGGAGGAAAATAGCAATGGTTTAGGTCCTTACTCCTTAAACCAACTGACAGGTACACCCTCAACCATATTTTCGTCTAGGAACTTTACTATGCACAAAGCAGTATTATTCCCAATTTCCCGCTCCATTGGTAATAAAATTACAATGAAAAGAGACATATTTACATAGGATTAAATATTGCAAAATTATAAACCTGATTATTAATGTTTGATTTGCAGTTAATACAGCTATTTGCTATGCATATTAAATAACAATTTTCATATAATATACACATTAAACACAATATATAATATAAAAGTTTGTTATATATAATATATTTTTAGAAAATATGTGTAATAACAATTCAGGAATAGTGTAACAAAGGTGAAAGGAGATTACAACAAATCCATGATCAAATGGTAATCTGACCAACTTGGTTAATATATTATCAATATTATAATATTCATACTCCGCACACAAATTGGAAACAAAATGAACTCCAATTAAAGAAGAACGGTCCTGTTTGTTATAAAAATTAGTTACATTTTAGTACTTCTTCCCAATAGCAATAGGCTTTTGGATTGAAAATGATAGGGGGACAAAAATTTCTATTATTGTGTCACATTTTAATTTACAACAACGGTTATTTTCTGACAGTATCAATTTATACAACGGAAAAGTTAGCTCCTTATATTGTGGTAAAAACACAATCTTGTGGCATAATTTCATTTTTTTTAATTGTTGTAAATTTGTACTCTAATGTATTTAAACTTTGTTGGTTGTTGCAATTTAATGTTTTATAGGAGAAGTTTTGCGATTCTGATAATCTACGAACAATTTGAGGTAAGACATCAGAAGGCTTTCTCAATAACTTTTTGAATTGACCAAGGTAGTTTTCAAAAGGAAAATTACTAAAATGATCCAACGGCCCAAATTGTCGATTCATGGACCGATCCCCGTAATACATTTCCCCGTTACCGATATTTCCCCGTAAAAATAGTCTATACTGTATATGTATATATATCTTATAACTGCACCCTGTATATGAACAAACTATTTAACTTTGCTGCTTAATCTATAAATATTCTTATAGATTTTATCAAAAAGTTGTACCTATAAAGATAATAAGATCAGTACCCAATACACATAACCAAATCTAACAATCAAATTGAAATAATTGAACAGTTTGTCGATAACCGTCGAGTAGTAGTTATCATCGCGATCGTGTTAGACCTAAATACTTTCACACCGTATATTATTATATTCGTATTACATACCACACAGTTTTTTTCCAGTTAAATTCAAGTTATTTTTTTATTACTAGAAAATGACTTACATAAAAATTACTTAAGGACAAGATTTATTAGTACATGAAAATATTTTTGAAAATGACTATAGGAATGAAACAAACGAAAAGACCTATTGGAAATGTATTAAATATAATACGTACAAGTGAACAAGACTGGTACATACAAAAAGTACTAAAGTTGTTCTGCCGAAAGACACTCACAATCACACACCAGACGTAACAGAAATTAGGGCTCAAGTTATAATAAACGAAATAAAAGATACAGCAACCAGCCAAGTCACTTCAACTCCTTATCAAATAGTTGCCAATAGTATATCTGCTATATCATCTCAAGCAATATCTGGCACTTAACCTTCAGTAGCCGAATGAAGAAAACTGTCCAAAGATTAAGATGATGTAAAAATGCACCACCCGTAAATTATTCAACGTTAGCAGAAAGAATTATTATTGAGCCGTACACACGCACATTAAGTAATCACCCATTCCTTCTTTATGATAGTGGTACTGCTAATAGTGATGATGCTAATCGAATGTCATTGTTTTCAACTGGACAAAATTTTAAAATATTAGCTCCCGACCAGAGTCATTGGCTTATAGATGGTACATTTAAATCATCTAGACAACTCTTTACTCAGCTTCTTACAGTACATGCAATCAAATACGACACAGTACTACCGTTAGTGTATGCACTTATTCCAAATAAAACACGTGATAGTTATATTAGGATTGCACAAGAGCTACTAAATTTGGAAAAAAACTACGGCCAGCAAGTATTATGGTCGATTTTGAACAAGCGCTCTTTGGAGCAACTCACAGACGTTTTCGATACGTTCGTGAACTTAGCGGCAATCATGTAACAGACTTCCATTAAATCTATCTAACAATTTTGTTGGACGTTTGTTTTACATTCTTGGAAAGGTTTTACAATTTGTTGGACCGTTATTAAAAAGTTATAAACATTTTTCCAAAACCGCCGCTAAGTTCACATTAACGGCCAACATTAAATCAAACACATTAAAAACTATAGAAAATTGTTCTCCACGGTTTGTTGGACATTGTTGGAAAGGTCCCGCCATTTGTTGGAACTCTGTTTATTTTCTACGAATTTTTGAAAAAGTGCCGCTACCTTCACACCATCGGCCAACTTTTTTTAAAAGTCCCAAATACTATCCAAAACGGTTCTATATGGTTTGATAGACGTTGTTGGAAAGGTCCTTCCATTTGTTGGAACTCTGTTTATTTTATACGATTTTTTGAAAAAATGCCACTTGGACAGTTTTTTAAAAAGTTCCAAAAGCCATCCAAATGGTTGTAAACCATTTGTTGGAGTTGCTGGCAATGTTCTGCCATTCGTTGGAACTCCATTTTTTTTTATACGAATTTTTGACAAAGTGCCACTTGGACAACTTTTTTAAAAAGTTCCAAAATCCATCCAATACTGTTGGCGACAGTTTGTTGGATGTTGTTGGAAAGCTCTCGCCATTTGTTGGACCACCGTTTATTTTGTAAAATTATAAAATGTTTATTTTTTATAATTAAGGGTTGAAAATTTAAAACAAAGATTCTCATAAATAATTCATACTGTAACCAAAAAATCTTAAAAATATATAAACACATTTATTTTTTTCAGACATTTTAATTACAAATTTGGACAAAATTACGTATTAAAACCAAGAATAACGATTTTCATGTAACTTAATTTTAAGAAATCTGTGTATAATTAACTTGAAGTTAACACATTAAATATGTAAAAAAATTAACTTATTAAGTTAAAATTTAGTTGAAAAAAATCAACGAGTTATTTAACTTAGTAAATATTAAGTTAATTTTAATTTTTAACTCATTAATGCCCAGCCTTGCTTTTCAATCCACATAAAATCTATATCAAATTTTTGTTTGTTAATTTGATGGATAGTCAATTGAGAAGAAGCTGATTTTCTGTGAAAATGATTTGTATGTTATCATTTTAAAAGTAGTAATACCAATTTAACCTTCATAATATAGTTATGTTGTAAGATTAAAAGTTTAGTCAGAAGGCGTGTACAGGAGTATATATTTTAGAGTATCTCATGGTATTTTAAAGATAACAAATAAAATGCGATTCACAGAGTTCCAACAAATGGTGGGATCTTTCCAAAAATGTCCAACAAACCGTGGAGAACAATTTTGTACAGTTTTTTATGTGTTTGATTTAATGTTGCTCGTTAGTGTGAACTTAGCGGCGGTTTTGGAAAAATGTTTATTACTTTTTAATGACGGTCCAACAAATTGTAAAACCTTTCCAACAATGTCCAACAAACGTCCAACAAAATTGTTGGATAGGTTTAATGGAAATCTGTTACATGATTGCCTCTAAGTTCACGAACGTGTTTTCGATGGCGTTAAATAATTTTCTGTTTTTTTTCATTTTGGGCAATGTATATGGAGAAAAATACAGTGTATTCCTGAAGTATAAGAAAATTATATTTCAAACGCTGACTTTGCTCTAAATAGAAGCAGTTAATGGCTTTAGCATTTATTCCAATACCTGACGAACGTCGAAGAAAAATTGGACGAGTTAATGTCATAACAATTTTTTGTAGAAAATGAAGAACTATGACTATTTTGAAGAAACTTGGATTGGTAGACCAAATAGACGTAGAACTCGACGCCCTCCTACATTTAGTTTAGCACTATGGAATCAATAGGACGCAACTCTCTCAGATCTGCCAAAAACAAACAACTCCGTTGAAGGTTGGCACCATAGAATGAGAATATAATAGAATGTACAATGTACATAGTCCGATTATCACAGTAACATTGTTTCTAGCGCTTGAGTGCCATGCTTCATAACTAACTATCGATTTTATAACTATAGATTTTATAAAAATCAATTATATTATAGTTATTAGTGGCTGATTATTGCTGAAGCACCCACCGTTCCACATATTAAAGTATTTTTTACTATCAACTACTTAAATAAAAAAAGCAGGAATTGACAGGTAAACTAAATTTCACATTGTTTATATTTACCTAGGTATCATTTTATTTTTATAGTTAAAAAAAATAATATAAAGAAATGTAATTTATAATATAATAAAAATATTACTGTTAAAAAAAATATTATTACAAATGCCAATAGTAATAATAATAACAATATCAAAAGTTAAAAATGTATTATAGGTAATAATAATATTAAAAAAAAAAAGATTACCCAATAGGAACTTGTAATATTATTATAATAAATAAAAGCTCTTTACTTGATTTCATTTTCCAAATGCGTATTATGTCTGTCAATACCATGCAATATGCGATTTATATTTTTACACCACGTAAATAAATATAAAAGTACAACATTATCAATAATTATATTTTTTAAGTTATGTTCTTCACATTTGAAAATGTCAAAATCTCACAGAGTAAGATCAACTTTTCCCTCAAATTTGGATCTGAACATATTGAAGCTATTGATGATGAAAATAATGAAAGAATTTGCCCCAGTGCCGTTGAAAATATTGAAGAAGGATGACATAACTGTTTTTTAATATTATGGTATTGACGAATATTTATTTGGGATTGGTCTAATGCAACCAATAGCTCAAAGGTATCATTAGAGACTTCAGTAAACATTTTGACAAGTTTGGCTGAAATTATAATATAATACAATGTTCAAATTGAATTACAAAAAAAATTAAAATATTTGAACAAATCAATTTTTACAAATAATATCCAAGCTATATAGGTACCAAATATATAATTATAAATATTATGTTTAACACATGTCACATATATATTATTATTATTCCAAGAGTTTGACTTACCATTTCGATTTATATGTGTAGATGATCCAGCTTAATCGGTTATTGAGTCTAATGGTTGGCATTCCAATAGCTCCAAGGTATCATTAGACTTCAGTAAACATTTTGACTGGTTCAGCTGAAATTTAAATATAATACAATGTTCAAATATAATTACAAAATTGGTAGTTCTTCTATTGTGTTTTTGCTTTAAAATAAAAAAAAACAGTTATTGTTTTTAAGTTATGTGGTTATTTTTATAAATTATTTATTCAAGACTTACAAAAACATTTGATTGGAGGTGAAATCCTATTCACCTGTGAAATATGATTTGATGACAAAAAGTTACAAGTTTCTGCTATGCTGACTTAAAAAAAAAAAAAACATTAAAAATCATAAAAATTGGAAGTTAGAATCAAAATATGACTACAGTTACTTTAAATAAAAATCACAAACTGAAATAACATATAAACTGTAAAGCTATCTAAGTATAATTATAAATTTAGAAATATTTAGAAATATACCGCTACCTATAAATTATAACATTAAATTAAAAACCACATATTTAATTATAACGTAAACTGTAACAGAGGCCTTTAGGCTTACTACTGAAACCACAAGTAAAAAGATACCATTACAACATTAAATAAATAACCACAAATTTAATTATAACATAAACTGGAACATATACCTTTAGGCTAACTTCAGAAACCACAAGTAGAAATGTACAATTACAACATTAAATTAAAAACCACAAACTAGTAGAAATATTTTATGACATTTCTATAGCTTAACATTTACTATCATAAATCATGCACACAATCACACAACACAGTATTTTTACAAGGAAGATTTAATGATGAAAGAGATCTGTATTTTAGCTTATTGGTTCCAGGACTTTCACAAGACTTTTCAAAATGAATATGGAAAATTCTGTATGTTTTTCGAACATATTGTTTTTTCATTAATTGAATATTTGGATTGCCAGTTCTTTGAACCCAGATATTATAGTCACTGTCGTTTTCAGGAAACACATGAGTTTTAACCTTTATTTTGGGTTGTACAACCACCAACACAGCATTTTTTTGAAGGCATAACTACTAAACATGAATAATATCAGATAAATTATGAGTATATAATATTATGTGTACATTGTATAAATAAAACAAATTACAGTTTTAATAACTGATGTCATGACATGTGTAAATGTAATACATTCCTTTGTACCTTCTTAACCATACAATAAAGGAATTAGGTATAAATTGTTAACAACTTTAACTTCAATAAAACATTATAGAACAAGTTAGAGTATAATGAACGAAATGAGCATGGAATAATAATATAATTATTTTAATTAACAAATAACATCAATTAACTACATTATACGTTAGGTGGTCATACACAAAATACGTTTACGTTTAGGCAATATTATTTTTCTATGCAGGACGGTGTAGATGAGTATTTTATAAACTCACTGGACTGCACTACCGCTTTGCAGATTACTTCTTTACCAAAAAATGTCTTAATATCACAAGTATTGATTGTACACCTCCTGGTTGGCACAGAGCATTTTCTTCATTGTTAGGTGCATCTCATCCAACTATTTGGAGATTAATCAACAAGATTAAAAAAGAACAAGGCTTAACGGAAATAAAAATTAACCAGTTAATAGCCGGTTAAGAACAGCCAGCTAAAAGGAAAAAGTATATAAAAACAAATACATGCATCAAAAAAATTGTAAGTGCTTACCATTGTTAGCACCCAGTAATTTTGATTTGTTATTGTAAGGGCCGAGGCACTGTGTGCCCTGGATTGGTCACACTGCGCCTCGTGCCCACTGCGCAACGGCGGCCCGTCCAGTCGGTTCTGTTATGTAAAAGGTCCGGTGACGCCGTCATCGCCAACGTGTACCTCCGTACGACAGTTACGCAGATAATCGATACCAAACGGGTCCGTATACCTATTATATCAGTGTGTTTTGCTAAGCGACCGGTGACGCCGTTTTACTGTTACAGTGTCCTCCGGGCAACCGTTTATTTAAGTTACATATATACAGGGCCGGATTATGGTCATAATTTATTGAGGCCTTTTCACCTAAAACCATTTCCTTTTTTTCATCTGATTTATTAATTTGTAATAAATATAAATTAAAATAAGTATAGCATTGTTTTTAAATAACATTGTATTCTTATATCATATTATACATTTTTCGGCATATGCAATAAAAAAAATATACACATATTTTTAATCTTATATAATATTATGTTTGAAAAACTTTTTCCTGGATTTTTCCTGGGCAAATTGTCTTATAATATTTTCAAATGAAATATTCATAGTCAATTCACACTCTATTGAAAGAATAAATAGAGATGTCAGTCTTGATTCACAAATCATACAACGATATTTATTTTTAATTATTGTTAGTGCAGAAAAAGATCGTTCACTTTCACAGTTAGAAACTGATATACTTAAAAAAATTCGGAACGCTACATAAATATGTGGAAAAACGCCCGAGAGATTATCTTCAACAATAATTTGTAACATGTTAACCGGGTTTTTTATTAATTTATTATCTTCCTTGACTTTAACCATACCAATGAATTGTTTCAATTCGTCGTATAGACTTTCTTCTAGATCACGAGAGTAAACTTTGACTAAATTATTTACGAATTTGTTCAATAAATGATCATCAATCACGTCCAAGCTAGTCAAAAATCCAAAAAGGTTTGTTATATTGTCATAAGCTGAGCTACGTTTTTTTAATTTGGTTTGCAATTTATCAATGATAACAAAATAAGTGTTTACTCTAAATGTATCTCTACCTTTTAAACTCTCATGACATGTAGTACCATCCAAATATTTTTGAATAATTTTACGTTTGTTTTTTCCTTCATTGGACCATTCAAAAGTACGTGTTTGTCGTTCATAGAACGTGTAATGTACTAGGTTTAAAAATAAATTTAACCGATTATATGTATTGCGTTGACGGATCGTCCGGAAACCCGTTCGATAACGACGATAACGAGTTCCAAGAAGCGACGAACACTAAACCTATAATTGGGTCTTGTGTGTCGGTAATGAAGTATCCAAGTCCATAGTCCATTTTCATATGACATAAATTTAAAATTTATAAGTTATAATAATGTTTGAAAAAAAATGAGTTGACACACTGTGGCCCCTTTCAACTTGCGGCCCGGGGCTATAGCCCCTCCTAGCCCCCCCCCCCTTGATCCAGCCCTGCATATATATAATATCAGTGTGTTTTGATAAGCGACCGGTGACGACGTTTTATCGGCTGCAAACGAGTTGTGTCCCAAATACTGAATTGCGTCCCTATGTTTTTTTCGGGTTACACGAATTGTGTCCCTCAGTTTTGTTCGGGTTACACGAATTGCGTCCCTATGTTTTTTTCGGGTTACACGAATTGTGTCCCCCAGTTTTTTTTCGGATTACACACAAGTTTGGTCTAACTAATATAAATGTATAACAATTTTTATAAATTCACATTGAGTAATTTTTTTATTAAAATATTAAAAGTAGGTAAGTTAGGTATATCTTATATAATATTATATTTAACACGAAAAATGAGTATAAAAAACGTCATATTATTATAGTGAAAATTTTAATCTAACAATAATTTATATGTTGTTTCGTCTAATTGATAAAATATAAATAAAAAGCAAAAATAAATACACAAATAATTTTTTTATTAATTTTTATAAAAGACTTACATTTCGTTTTAGTACATCTCCATCTTTGCAATTCGGACTTTAATAATTTATGAAAACAAAACTTGTAACCATCAATTACCAAAAGCATTTTGTTGTTCTCACTTATCATTTGCTCCATAGTGGACGGTTGGTGTTTGACTGACTAGTAAATTAATCGTATAATATTGTATTACTATTATTATATCTCGTCGAAAATTCAAGTGTGATATTGGAATATCCGAGTATAGTTATATGTATATAATATATAGTTCGTTATCTTAATATAGTAGAGGATCAAGACACACATGTACATGTACAATGACAATCGTTGTAGCTCCATGCACACCTTATCTCCACGCGATAATAATAATCGACAGAATCGAATTTTATTCAGTACCTAAATATCTTATAAAATATGTGTTGGTATATTTTATACAACATTGAAATGGAAAAAAATCGAATTTATAAAAAATTTTGTAAACTTAAATAAACTTTAATCGGGACACAACTCGTGTACCCCATTTTTATGATTGGGACACAACTCGTGTACCCCACTTTAATCATCGGGACACAACTCGTGTACCCCACTTTTATCATTGGGACACAACTCGTGTACGAGAAATTTGGTCGGGACACAACTCGTTAACTGCGGTTTTATCGTTACCGTGTCCTCCGGGCAACCGTTTATTTAAGATATATATTATACCGTAATATAATGTTTATTTTAACCGTAAATAAATTGCTCTCACTTATTTTATCCTGACCAGAGTCCCTGTTTCCACACAGGTGCTATCAATTCAGAAGTGGGATTCGCTCGAACGTCCACAATACGTGTTTTCCGAGTGCGTCGGCGATTCCGAAATCCCGTAATCGTGATCCGTTTTGTCACGAGGTTTCGGTTCGTCGCGTTGTATAAACCGTGTGCGACTTCGGGAAAACCCGATTATGTAATGCACAGACGTTATCTCGCCCCGCCGCCCGCCGTTTTGATCGTTTGAGTGCGAGTACGTGCGCCGGTCCGGTTGTTCAGCTGTAGCCGTGATAGCGCTATCGCAACCGTATCGTCTATCACGTGCTCTGTGTTGATTACGTTCGTTGTTATTGTTTTGGTTGTTATCTGATATGCCTAACAGGGATTCGGAACGAGAACAAACGTCGCTGAACGTTATCAAGGCCCCGACCTACCAGGAACTTTTTGATCTAGCCGCTAATTACAAGCACGTTTAACTATCCTGGAGAGGCAACAGAATGTTACGCAGAATAACCCGCCGGTCATCAATTCGATAACAACGCAAAATGTCCCGAGTTGTACAGACTTACATATGATATATGCGGTGAGCAAGAAGACCACCGACGTGGAGTCGAGATACCATAGCAGTCGCCTGGAACTGTTCGCAGTAATTTGGTCTTTAAACCGGCTGCGCCCGTACCTACTCGACTACATTTCACTGTTGTCACCGATTGCCAATCGCTGATTTATCTAAATTTACATAAGACTGTAAATCCGCAGATAGCCTGTTGGTTTGAGACGTTGCAACAATTCGACTTTGACATCAAATTCCGGCCAGGTAGGATGGCTCATGTGGACGCGCTGAGTCGAGTTGAGCCACCGTCCACAGGCGTCCCTGATATCTCAATCTCCGTCGACACCGAACTTATCGAAGGTAGAACGACTGAACGTATTCGTTGCCATGTCCGCGACCGACCGGGTGCGCTTCATGCAGCCTTCTTCCTCCAAAGAACTGATCGAGTTGATCACGAGTTCTGGTACACTCACTGATCATGAGAAACGCGTCGTCGAGCTGTACGAGGTACATGACGGCATTTTATACCGAAGATTTGCAGGCCGTCCGTTACTCGTCGTCCCCAGAGCTATGAGAAAGGGAATAGTTATCGGAGCCCATGACTATGGAGGTCATTTCTCACAGGACCGCACGGTGGCGAAGATAACACAGGACTTCTTACAACAAAATAAGGAAATCGCTACATGAGAAATCGAGTGAATATCCAATGTTGTAAAAATTTGAATTTCAAACGCTTGTGGCGAACCAGTGCCTTCACCACATACTCCCTCCCCATGTCGGTCGCGCTCCCTGTGTTGGAAACACCGCTCGGCCCTCCGCGTCGTTCGCGACCGCGAAGTGTCGGGCGGTTGCCAACGGCCTCTCGTTCGGCAACCGTCAACCGACGTACACGACACCGTCAAAAAAAACACCGCCATACACTAACGCACGTGTCCGCGTTTCGTCGTCCCGTCTTTAAAGGTACGATTCCTATGACGCGTCAGACGCGTGCGGCTAACGCACTGCGTCTGACGCACGCGTCTGACGCGTGTCGGTGCGATTCCTATGACGCGTCAGTTGTGTGCAGCCGTTGAGAGGTAGTAGACGTCTTTGCCAATTTTTTATTATAACCTGTACTTAACCTCTTTCCAAGCATTATCCTTGATAGTCTGATTTTTGTAGAGTTTACAACCCAAATCGTACAAACAATTGAATTTAGCTACCATTTCCACAAGTTTTTCGTCCTCAATGACAGTGAAAAGTACTTTTGACATGACGAAAGTACTCGAAAAAAATATACGTAGTATAATATAAGAAAATTATACGAACGCGCGTGCGGCTGCGTCTATACTGCTCATCGACCGGACGGTCTGTGCGGCTGACGCAACTTGCGGCCGCCGCAAAGCTGTTGACGCATTTTAGGAAACGCAACCATTGGATAACCTTGGAAGTAGTACCCTGCGTCAGACGCAGTGCGTTAGCCGCACGCGTCTGACGCGTCATAGGAATCGTACCTTTAACCACGTCAGCACGCCCGCAAGCACGCCGCCGCTACCCCTTGGTACGACTTTGGTTTAACCCTACGACGACACCGCGCTCCACGACTTCTCGACTAGACCCGTGTGTCAGTCACGCGCAAAGAACTCGCGCCTTTCGATCGCCTCGTGACCGGCTCTCTCAATAACAATAATTCTGTAATCTGTACTTAGTTAATAAATAATAAACGTATCCACCTACATCCGAGTTCGAGTTTATTATTCAGTGTATGTTGGCTGCGGGTAGTACCCACTTAACCCGTACGCCACACGCTCATAAAAATTTAATTTGACTTTCCGGTAGAGATTTTTTTATTGATAAAGGTAGACAAACTTATGAGTAATCTTGTACTACATTTGAAAATTTTTTACGAATTCTTAACTCAAAATAATTTGCTAATTTTCGTGATTTTTCTATATTTTGTCAATTTTTGAACTTTAAATGCTTATAAAAAAAATTGTGACTAAGGTTTTTTAATATTTTCAGCTGCCTTTGGAACAATATACTAGGAGCCTTCTATTAAATTTTCAAGCTTTTGAAACCAACAAATAAAATTTTATTGATATTTTTAGAATAAAAACTAAAAAAAAAATGGAAATGTCCCTAAACAGTTCAAAACAAAATATCATAATATTTTAAACATTTTATCGTGTATAGAAAATACAAAAATAAACAACCAGTGAAAATTTCATGTATATATACGTTCATTTGTTTTAGAGTTACACCAAAATCCATTTTTTGGAAAACAGATTTCGCGTAAAAATTCCCAACAAGAATCACTTTATATATAGACCTTACAGTAATGACTGTATACATCACCGTATACAACATCGAAAATTACATATAATCCTGCAGTTTCATTGCGGGAAATTTAATGTTTTTATTTTTTCATTTATAACAGATTTTGATTTTGAACAAAATATTAAGATTTTTGATGACTGTGGCCAACTAAATGACTAAATCTGTTATTCCACGATTCGCATATATTATTCGTTCTTTGGTCACCATTCATCGTTGTTTTATGTACATTCCAAGTATTAAGTGGAAAAAGCAGTGGCGCCATTTGGGGGGGGGGGGGCAGGGTGTGCACTCGCACACCCTGTAATTTTGGTGTCCACAATTGGCCTAGGCCTCATTAATACTATGGCCTTCAGTTTGCTTATCTTTAATTGTGCATGCACCGCAGCTATTCACTGATAATCATAAATTATATTATAATATTATTGTGTTCTTCAATTTATATAAAATAAAAATATAAATAAAAAAAATATAAAAATATTTGTATAAAAGTCGTTATAATAATAAACTATTATATTTCAAGTTGTTTATTATTTCTATTGCATTGCACGCTTTGCTTTACTTTACGCTTAAGTCATAAACTCAGCTTTGAAAAATTAATTTGTATTTTGTTTGATATCCTATTTGAATATTTTATATTTAGTTTATTAATGTATGTGTTATCTATAAAAATATGTTTTTATTAAGTATGTTTTTGATACTAAAATTCTGTAGGTAATGAAAAACTGAAAACACTAGAAAGGTGGGTAAGTGGATGTCGCTCTGCTGTACAGTAGGTTACAAGTGGGTCACTGTATAATGGATGGTATTAAATTTGAATTCAATGATACAATATCATTCTGAGCGAAGACGGTATGTCAGTCTATAGGTTATTAAGACATTATATATATATCTATTTTATTAAATTATATGGAATTTATGAATAAATTCCTTAAAATATGCACAGTCTTATCATGAGTATACTTCTTATTCCTTATACTATGGTAGATTGTATGGATAGGCCATAATATTTTGATTTTTCAGTTTCATATATCCCCGAATAATATTTTTAAATTGCAACAAAAACAAAGATCGTTAATATTGATTTTAATATGTAATTTCGACCAAAATTTAAATTTAAAATGTCTGTAAAAAATAACTGTGTTCATATATTTTTTAGATTTTTTGGTTACAGTATATGAACTATTTATGAGAACCTTTGTTTTAAATTTGCAATCCTTAACTATAAAAACTGAACATTTTATAATTTATTAATTACAATTTACAATGATTGATAATTTTTGAGATTTTGATAAATTTTGTCAAAATTCGATGTTTAAATTCTTATAAAAAAAAATTGTGCCTATGTATTTTTAATATTTTTCAATTGCTATTGTAACAATATATCAGGAACCTTGTATTACATTTTTACACTTTTGGGCAAAACGGATAAAACTTTATTGATATTTATAGAATAAAAAACTAAAAAAATTGAAAACTGAAAATGTCAGTAAACAGCTCAAAAAGAGTCAAAATATTTTCCAAATTGTACAGTGTATAGGAAATGCTAATCTGAACATTCTGTGAAATTTTCATGTATCTACAGTTATTCGTTTTTGAATTACAACAAAATAAGAAAATCTCTACATGAGAAATCAAGTGAATATCCAATGTTGTAAAAATTTGTATTTCAAACGCTCATAAAAATTTAATTTGACTTTCTTATAGATATTTTTTTTTGATAAATTTAGATAATATTCTTCTAAGGAATCTTGTATTACATTTTAAAACCTTAGATATAAAAAGAAAAATTTTTACGAATTCTTAACTCAAAATAATTTGCTAATTTTCGTGATTTTTCCATATTTTGTCAAGTTTTGAACTTTAAATGCTTATAAAAAAAAACTGTGACTAACGATTTTTAATATTTTTCATCTGCCTTTGAAACAATAGGTATACTAGGAGCCTTCTATACATTTTTCAAGTTTTTTTAACCAACAAATAAAATTTTATTGATATTTCTAGAAAAAAAATTTTAAAAAAATGAAAAATGAAAATGTCCCTAAACAGTTCAAAATAAATCAAAATATTTTGAAAATGTTATCGTGTATAGAAAATGCAAATATAAACAACCAGTGAAAATTTCATGTATCTACGGTCATTTGTTTTAAAGTTACACCAAAAACCAAAATCGATTTTCTCGAAAACAGATTTTGCGTAAAAATTCCCGTTTTTCCTTAATTTTTCTTTTGTTTTTCCCGGCGCTTTTGAAAACTACTGGGAAATTTAAATTTTGACCTCCCCAATGCATCAAAGATATTCACTTTCCAATCGAACAAGATACTGAAGTTGAAAATCGAAGCATTATTTCGACTACTTATCGTGTACACAGACACAAAAAAAAAAAATAAATAAACACACATCATCGTAAAATCAATACATTCATCGTTTCACTCAGAATCTAAAACATTTTTTTAACGATTGGCCTGGAGGTGGGAAAAAATTGGCCTCTTTAATTGTTTGCACACCTTAAAAAAAAACTGAAATGGCGCCCCTGGGAAAAAGTGGACTTATTTTTTTTAATTTGAATTTGGTACCAGATCCTACTTTTCTAAGTGGTCCATTTACGTAGGTTGCGTCAAAATAATTTAAAAGATCTTCTCCTTCAAGAGAAACAATTGTTTTAAGGTAAGCCATTCCGAAAACATGTTAAAGAAGAAGAAATGCAAGGCCGTCCAACATTGCACAAAAATGACTAAATTCGTCGTTTGTCCACCACCTATAGATAATAAATATCTCTATCTATATTAACTAGGTATATCGGATGTATATCAGATATAGGTACGAGTAAAACTCGACAAACCAGATAGGTAATTAAGATAAAAGAAATAGTATTTGATTGTTATATGCAACTAAGAGTCAAACAGTGTTCAAAGTCCAAAAAAGTAGTTATTGGTACATACGAGATTATTTATTAATTTTGTGGGGACGAGGAGTTTAACGTTTAACGCGTCGCGTGTTGGTCGCGGTTTCGATTCTGGACCATCGGGCGGCATTTTTCTCCGGGCAAGTCACGGTGAGGTTAGATACCTACGGGTGCCCAGTTCGAAAATTCTGCCAAAAACCCAACACACAAGTGTCCCCCCCCCCTACCTACCGACAATACAACAAACAACCTATACACCCAATGGCCAATAATAACAATATAAATAAAATAATTATTGTTAAAATTCAGCTTATGAATTTTTTCAAAATTAAAACAATAATATTAATAACAACTTGTTTGAGGTTCTTAATTTTTATAAACTCAAACTAATAAAAATTTAAATAATTTAAAAAAACAGTTACTTGTACATCTCATAGGAATGCTTGTGAACCATATCAGATGGAATGTTAAATTTATAACAATGTTGGGCTTGGGTGCTTAATACATTTTTTGAATGCAGTATGCCTGATATTGTTACTGTAGAAATACAATTTTTGTCTTATTTAAATTTATGGAGCGAAATAAACGTTCGACGGATGCACTACTGTGGGGTAAAGTTAGTACTTAAGATACAAAACTAGTCAACGAGGAAAATGCTTCTAAATTATCACCATTTTTCAAATCTTCAACCGTTTTCCAAAAATCCATTAACTCTAAGTTGAAGTTTAAATCATGATTCTTATGCATTCTCCGCTCTCTTTCAATATCATTAATGGTGATATTTAACTTCGGGAAATTAGCTACAAGAGCAACACTGATTGTGTTCTTTATATTCTTTGGGTCTAAAACTGGCATTGATTTTAGTAGTTTCATATGATCTGAATGAAAGGAGAAACGCTTGTACATTTGATGACTGCATTCAACATAAAAATTCAGACAATTCGTAAAAAATTCATGTTTATCTTGATTTGAGAAATCATTTTCTTTTGAAAAAGCTGTTATTAAATACTGTTATACAAATGTTATTTAAATAAATACATAGATATTGTATTTATATTCAAACATATTTCATTTTGTATACTACTATGGTAATTAAAATAAGTTGAGGAAAAACCGGGGATTTAGAAAAAAAATCGAGGAAATTCAAGGATTTTCCAATTTTTCACCTTGCAACAACACTGGGTAACCATCGACGACAGTCTATACTCTGTTCCATCTAAGAGTGAACCACTTTCGCGCCCTCAGGCTGAACCGCCGAACAGTGCCTGATCATCCATGACCATGCTATGGCTATGCGTTCTGTGACTGCAGGACAGTCATCGCCCGATCGCCGGCTGTCGTCGGTCGTCAGACGCCCGTGTTAAGACTCTCACCGATGTCCAGATTGTGGTGGGAATTCGCGGGAAAAAAAGTGTTTTGATCAGTCGAGTGGTTCACTCTTATATGGAACAGAGTATACAAATGGCGAATTTGTTGAGTAATTATTATGGTGCACAATCTTATATATTATCTTGATTTCAGATTGTATATTATAGTTGTTGGGCGATGATATCAGAATTCGCTAGCGCTGATATACCATCCACCCGGATGTTCACGGGTCTCTATTAGGTTAGGTGTTTTGCTAAGTGCGAATAATAGACCACACAATTTGAATAATAATACTACGTATGCGATATATTTTTTACACGTTATGCAATTAAATAGAACAATAATAATATACACATATATTTAATACATAAATACGGCGTCCCCGTTTAACAGACCTCTTATGCATATTCAATAACGGACCGGTCTCAGAAATATGTAATATAATAATATGTCGATAATGTATAATATCGATATTAGAAATAATTCACAATAAATAAAAGTATAATATAACAACATTCGACAATGTGGCGATTTTAGCACACCATAGCTTTACAATAATAATACAAAATATTATATAGCGATACCCGACCGCATACGCATCTGCCGGGGAACGTTGCTTGCCGCCGCTCGTCCAACGCCGATGTGGTATCAATTACGCAATCACGCACAACACAATAATTTTACGGAGCGTGCGCGTATATGCTTGCACACCACTAAATATATTATATCAGGGGCCCTATTCTTGAATCGAAGTGATAATTTATCACGTGTGATATTCTTTAATTATCACATGAAAATTGAAATTATCGCTTTTTTATATTCTTGAATGAATTATTGATAATTCAATTTGATAATTAAAACGATAAATTATCCCTACCTATTTCACTGGTGAAATAGATTATCACTGTTACCTATTATTTGAGTTGTATACTTGTATTATTATTTTCTATTCTACCCCCCATTTTCTTGGCCGTTATTGAATTTTTAGTGTAATTTATCGTGATCTCGTTACTTACTCGTGATTTTTTTGTAATTGATATAATAATCTACAAGAGTATGGATGAGTTTTATATAGCTGCATTAGAAAACTTAGAACGGCAAGAAAATGCAGTAAACTACCGAAAGCTTAGTCACAGTGAACGATTTGATGCTTTTCTATTACCAAATTATATTTTTATAAACAATTATAGACTGACTAAAGATTTAGTAAGATATGTCATAAACATATTAACTCCTCATATGACAGAAGCAACAAAGACATCTGCCTTAAATATACAGACTAAAGTAAGTACCTACTTAATAAATAATGATCCCTATAAATATTATTGTTATTTATTAGTTTATTTCATATTAGGTATTCATAGCTTTGAATTTCTTTGCAACTGGTTCCTACCAACTTCCCGTTGGGAACAGTAATTTAGAGATTGTTTCCCAGCCAACTGTTTCAAGAGCGATAGATGAAGTAGTTAATGCTTTGAATCAACCAGAAATTTTCAAATATTGGGTAAAATACCCATCAACATTAATAGAACTACGACAAACAAGAGAAAAGTAAAATAAATAGATTCATATATTTTAAGACATGATAGGTATATTTTAGAAAATATATTTCAATGGCTTATTATACTGTAGATTTAATACAAAATACAATTTTCCTGGAATAGTGGGAATTATAGATTGTACACATATTGGAATATTTCCTCCCAAAACCGATGATCCTGTTCATCCTGAATACATGTATGTAAATAGGAAGAACTATCATAGCATAAATGTTCAGCTAGTAAGAATATAGATTAACAGTATTATATTATTTTAAATTTAAAGATACTACTATAAGTAGTATTTTATAATCTATGACAACTTTTTTTTAAAGGTCTGTGATTCTGACATGAAAATAATAAATGTTTCAGCATTATTTCCTGGGAGTGTAAATAATGCTTATATATGGAACAACTCTCTACTTGAACCTACACTCAGGAGAATATATAATTATAATCCTGAAGGATTTTATCTTTTGGGTATGTCCTTAAATTAGTATTCCATTTCAATATTAACTATTGAGTGTTATTTTTAACACCACACTTTGCTTCAAACTACACATTTGTCATCTTGTACTGCACTTGTTATGCTCTAAAATATTCTCTAAGAAACACATCTTATTTGCATTTAATTGGCCTAATAGAAATTAATATGTTTTCAGGAGATTCCGGCTATCCTTTGAGGCCTTGGCTAATGACGCCCTTAATGCAATATAAACCAAATACTCCTGAAGAAAGATACAATCGTAGATTCAAACATGTTAGAAGCTTGATTGAAAGATGTATTGGTCTTTTGAAAATGCGTTTTCGGCATGTTAATATTATCATTATTATACATTTATTTATTTATATTTAATTTATTTAATTTATTTATATTTAATTTATTTATTTTATTTATATTTATTTTTTATATTAAAACTTCTAAATATTTAAAAATAGGTGCTTGTTGATGGCTACCGTTAACCTAAATAATAATTATTTGAATTAAATTACTAATTGATTATCTTTCAATAAAACTATGATAGTCGTCAGTCGATAGATGTACAAATATTAAGGAAACTAATTGAAATGAATTAAGTTTATATTTTTAACTTATATAATATAATGAAGGAAATAATAAATGTTGTCGCTGTATTGGAAAATGATGAATTGCAAGCAGACGCACAAACCGCTAGAAGAAGTTTTACCAAAAGAATTGATGCTTTTACATTGAGCGACAAGGATTTTGTTAGAAACTTTAGACTTTCTAAAATAATAGTATATAGTCTAATTGATATTTTAAACCCTTTTATGACAGAACCTACTCGCTCTTCAGCTCTTGATATTCCAACAAAGGCAAATACCTACATTTTAAATTTATCTTTTTAATTTTATCTAGAAAATGTTCTCTTTCTTATTAATTCCTGTTAAAGATAAGAAGTTTTTGGAATGGTATATTTGTCTAGTCCTATATAGCCCCCATAGATAATTATAACAATATACGCCCATGATTATATTGTACAATAGTTATAACCTTTATACTTAAATGTTCAGATACTTATAGCTTTAAACTTTTTTGCGACTGGAAGTTATCAGCTACCAACGGGAAATGGTATTTTTGCATCAGTTTCATAACCATCAGTATCAAGAGCTTTGGAAGAATTTGTCAATGCTTTAAATGAACCGACAATTTTTAACTCTTGGGTGAAATATCCTTCTAATTTTCAGGAACTTCGTCTAGTTAGAGAAGAGTAAGCTCATTATTTAAATGTTTATTTTATAAATTGTAGTTTTTGTCATTTGAGGAAGCAATTAAAAAAAATAATTAACATCCTCTATAGATACAGTTTTATTAGATTTTTCAGGAAGTTCAATTTTCCTGGGATTGTAGGTGTAATAGATTGTACCCACATTGCTATTTTTCCTCCTCCAACGCATGATGCAATTCATCCTGAATATATTTATGTTAATCGTAAAAATTATCATAGTATAAATGTCCAACTTGTAAGTTTTTTCATGAGAAGAAAATAAATATAATTTAATGAATAATAAAAAAATTGTGATTTGATAGGTATGTGATAGTAAAATGAAAATGTTTAACATATGTTCTCTATTTCCTGGAAGTGTCAATGATGCCTATATTTGGAATAACTGTCAGCTAGAACCAACTTTAAGACGTATATTCAATCATGAACCTGGGTTCTATTTATTAGGTAAACATAAAAATAAATGCAATATATAATAGCATATTATTATAGAAATAAAAACTACCTATTTGAATCTTGTAGGAGATTCCGGTTATCCATTAAGAGCATGGCTTATGACACCACTATGAACCAAACACCGCCGAAGCAAGATATAATCATCGATTCAAGCATGTTTTATGTCTTATAGAAAGGTGTATTGGTTTACTAAAAATGCGTTTTCGGTATATTATTTTAAATTAATAATTTTTTTTAACCTCCAAGTTAAACCAAGGTAATTGTAATTTATTTTTTTATTTTTATTAATTGCAGTTGCCTATTAAAACATAGAGTACTACACTACTCTCCAGTAAAAGCATCAAAAATAGTTAACGCATGTGCAGTATTGCACAATATGTGAGTTGAAAATAACGAGATGTTTCAAAGAGAAGATTGCATTATAGAAAATGATGTAGATTTTGGAATTTTTGAACCTATAAGAAATGAAGGAAACAATGATAATAATAATGATGATTTAACAGTTGGACGAAGAATTCAACAAAGAATTATACAACGCTTTTAACAATGTGATACAAATGTAACATTTTTTTAATATTAATTAATTAACTGTAGGTATAACAAACAAAAAACAATTTCTAAATAATTTATCATGAAACTAATTATTTCAAAGCTTTTTGAATATAATATGTGTGGTGTGTACTACACTTAAATTTTAAAAAAAATAACAAAATATTATATTTTATATACCCTATCAAATATAATAACAAATTTAAATATATTTATAAGGAACTGATATTTATTTAAAGTCTTTTTGAATATAAATGTGTACTACACTAAAATTATAAAATTAAAAAAAAAAAATAACAAAATATTATATTTTATATATCCTATCAAATATAATAACAAATTTAAATAATTTTATAAGGAAATTATATTTATTTAAAGTCTTTTTGAATTAGAAATATAATAACGCTTAGTATTTATAAATTATAATATCCAATTGAATAACGGCTTTGTTATTTAAGAGGACGTGTCACCCAAAGCTGTACGCTTGCAACGACCGAGAGGATGCGCTGTTAGGTGTTTTCACGATCCGCAAGCGCGCGGCGTTTAAGTCACGCCTACTATTCGCAACCGGCCGACGGCGGCGACGAGTGCTCGTTCGGGGCTTCGGGAGCGCCGTTTATTTGTCTATGAACGTTCGTCCAGTACCATTCGTATCATTATATAATTCATTATACGCAAATGCCGCCGTAATATTTTCAATACCCTCGCGTACCTACGAACTACAGATTATAAATTAAGATACTGTTTACTTAAATTTATGTCCCAACATGTAGACCGTAACTGTATTATAACATAGCTTGATTTGAAGTCATTGAATTATTACTTATTTAAATATAATACTTATAGTAAAATCTAATAAATGGTAAATAAAATAAAAACAGCGCAATTAAATTAATATTAATTTACCGTGTATTATTTTTTAAGTTCAACTGTTAATGTTATATTAAAATATGATAATAAGTAATTACAAATATTTATTTAAATTAATAATATGTTTGTAGTAGGTATACCTATTACCTAACGTATACCTAATATAGTAATATAATAATTATAGGTAATCTACTCGTAATGATAATAATAATACACTAAAATCTTTATTTATCATTCTGTAATTTTTAGAGATCGGGTACATTGACTGAGAAAAAAAACTAATTTAAAATGTATAGTTGTAAAATATAAAATGATAACAAATTGTAACATAAATTTATTAAAAAATTATTTCTATAAGTAACTGTTAGTTTAAAATTACCTACTATACAAACTACTATATTATAAGTATTACACAATCCAATGAATTACAGTTTATCAAATGGATAAAATCAATAAATAGATTTAGTATGTGACCTATATTATTTATCACCACATTTATATTTAAAAAAGAAATTATAATCATATTACCTATATTAATATAATAAAAGGGTAACGCGCAACAATTTCCTATTATTTAACCATGAAAAAAATTAATATTAGTTCAACAAGTATAATATAATTTATAGTTTTCTTTTTTTCTTTTTCTTTTTTGTGTCAGTGTACACGATAAGTAGTAGAAATAATGCTTCGATTTTCAACTTCAGTATCTTGTTCGATTGGAAAGTGAATATCGTTGGTGCATTGGGAGGTCAAAATTTAAAATGCTCAGTAATTTTCAAAAGCACCGGGAAAAACAACATAAAAATTAAGGAAAAACGGGAATTTTTACGCAAAATCGATTTTTCACAAATTTGAATTTAGTTTTTGGTGTAACTTTAAAAAAATTACCTTAGGTACATGAAATTTTCACTGGTTGTTTATATTTGCATTTTCTATATACGATAACATTTTCAAAATATTTTGATTTATTTTGAACTGTTTAGGGACATTTTCATTTTCCATTTTTTTTTGTTTTTTTTCTAGAAATATCAATAAAATTTTATTTGTTGGTTAAAAAAGCTTGAAAATTTAATTCAAGGCTCCTAGTATATTTTTTCAAAGGCAGATGAAAAATATTAAAAATCCTTAGTCACAGTTTTTTTTTATAAGCATTTAAAGTTCAAAAATTGACAAAATATCGAAAAATCACTAAAATTAGCAAATTATTTTGAGTTAGAAATTCGTAAAAATTTTTCTTTTTAAATCTAAGATTTGAAAATGTAATACAAGATTCCTTATAAGATTATCTACCCTTATCAAAAAAAAAATGTATATAAGAAATTCAAATTACATTTTTAAGAGCGTTTGAAATTCAAATTTTTACAACATTGAATATTCACTCGATTTCTCATGTAGCGATTTCCTTATTTTGTTGTAATTCAAAAACGAATAACTTTAGATACATGAAAATTTCACTGAATATTTATATTAGCATTTCCTATACACCATACAATTTTGAAAATATTTTGACTCTTTTTGAGCTGTTTATGGACATTTACATCTTTCAATTTTTTTTAGTTTTTTTTCTATAAATATCAATAAAATTTTATCTATTGGGCCAAAAAGTGTAAAAAATTAATACAAGTCTCCTGATATATTGTTACAAGAGCAGTTGAAAAATATTAAAAATACATAGGCACAGTTTTTTTTTATAAGCATTTAAAGATCGAATTTTGACAAAATGTATCAAAATCTCGAAAATTATAAATCATTGTAATTAATAAATTATAAAATGTTCAGTTTTTATAGCTAAGGATTGAAAATTTAAAACAAAGGTTCTCATAAATACTTCATACTGTAACCAAAAAATCTAAAAAATATATGAACACAGTTATTTTTTACAGAAATTTTAAATTCAAATTTGGACGAAATTACATATTAAAAAACCTAGAATAACTATTTTAGTTATTTTGTAGTGATTGAATAATGTTATTCGTGAGTACTTGAAACTTCTAAAGTGTGCTATTATATATCTATGATAGTATCACGGTATGTTGTTGATGTATAACGCGTTATCAGCACCTAATGGATATTGTGATATGATTAATTTGGAATTTATTATAGGTACCTACTACCTATTATAGGTCAATTTTTTTTCTAATACCATAGATATGTATACAATATTATGTCTTATACCTAGACTGACATACCATCTCCGCTCAGAATCGTTTTTCTTATACAATGATATTATATCATTGAATTCAAATTTAATACTATCCATTATACAGTGACAGACTTGTAACCTACTGTACAGCAAAGCGACACCCACTGGCCACTTGCCCACCTTTTTTATGTTTCCCTTTCTCATTGAAATTTAAT
The DNA here is from genome assembly GCA_949089665.1 of Macrosiphum euphorbiae. NCBI lineage: Eukaryota > Metazoa > Arthropoda > Insecta > Hemiptera > Aphididae > Macrosiphum > Macrosiphum euphorbiae. Next base: position 56,958,148 of record CARXXK010000002.1, read on the forward strand.
TTGCAGTTAATTTTTAGCAATTTTAACTAGGTACCTATGCATTCCAATATTAGATTTTTAATAGTAGGTAAACTATACAAAAAAACATAAGTAACTAATTTATAACTTAGGTCTTAGGTACTATCTACCTAGAATCTTCCATGATACCTAGTAGGTACCTACCTACTTAGTTAATAACGTTTATTTTTCTTTATTTAAAATGATAAAATATAGGTAAAAAAAAACTTATGCATATGTGAATTTAAAAAATAAATAGTAATAAAATGTATCATTTTTTAGAAATCTTTCTCTTTACATAAAAAATTAATTTTTTGTTTATTTTATCTGAGATAATTTTGCCGCCCCTTAAAACCGGCCCTGCGTATGCTTCAAAAAATTTTTGGCTATGATTCCTATACACATATAATAATATTAAAACAATTACCCACATAATAATAATAACAAATTAATACTATTCATACATTATAAATACTGAAAAATAATTCATAATGAAATATTTTATTTATTTTATTATTGTGCCTATACACCTTTAATATACAAATTATTTCAATTTTTAATTTACTCATAGCTAATACGATATACCAAAATATAAAAATGTGAAATGTGAAATATAAGTTTTGGTAGTATTTATTTAATTTTAATTTGAAAGCGTTGTTTCAATTAAATTCTAATTCATGCCATAATAATATTATAAAATTAAAATTAATTAATTAAACTCACTGTAGGTACTTTTTAAATAATGTACCTGGACTTTTGGTTGTTATCTTTTTGTGAAGCTCTCGTATATAATTGCCACCTGTATTAAATGATACTACAGCAGTACAGCAGTATATATTCTAGTGGTGTACGACTGTTTTTGAGAAAAATTAATTCGTTTACCGCCTATGTGCTTATTAATGACACTATTAAACTGTTCGCAGATGTTGTTATCAACATCAAGTAATAAACTTTTTGCATTATCAGCAACACGTCTAAGTGCAGTTGTCATTTCTTTCATCAAACCACTTTGCATTACTTCGTCGATCAAATTCAGTTCGTATAACTTTCTTCCAGTGCAAAAATATCGGGCACAATTAGAGTGTTTGCCAAATATATGGTATGGACTATTTAAAATATCCTTTCGCAAATTATATTCAATTTATAATATGTACCACTTTACCTGGTTGTGGCTTAGATTGTCTACATTGAATGATTTCTGTTAATTGTTATAAATGGTTTTTTGAGTACCTACCTACCTATCTCTTTTTTTTATCATACCCAAATTGTTCGATAATTCAAGTAATATGGCCTATTTAAATAGTTTACAGCAAAACTACCTATTATAAAAGTTTTAGAGAAGAATTTTTTCAACAATTGAAATAAGCTCGATTTTTTATATTTTTATTAATAAGTTAAATAATTAATCGATAAGAAGTAAAAAAAAAAAATGTTAATTTACCATGCGATATTGGACGATTGGAATACGATATCAAAAATCGGATTTATTACGATTGTTAAAAAAATTCTCCTCTACCACTTTTATAAAAGGTATTTTTACTGTAAACCTCTTCAATAAACCGTATTAATTGAAGAACAAAAGTAGTTTTTATTTGTATAAAATTCGGATAAGAAGAGTTTGGCCTAGTGAACAAAATATGGTTTCGTAATTCAAGTAATACGGCTTATTGAAGCAGTTTACAGTAAAAATACCTATTATAAAAGTTGGAGAGAAGAATTTTTTTAATAATCGAAATAAGCCTGATTTTTTATATTTTTATTAATGAGTTAAATAATCAATCGATAAAAAGTAAAAAAAAAAAATTGTTAATTTATCATGCGATATTGGACGATTGGAATACGATATCAAAAATCGGATTCCTTACGATTGTTAAAAAAATTCTCCTCTACAATTTTTATAATAGGTATTTTTATTGCAAACCGCTTCAATAAGCCGTATATCTATGATTCTAGGTTAAAGCAGCTGGTTTATCGAAAATTAAACAGAACTTTTTTGTCAACAAAGTTGAAACATTAATTAAGATGGTTTTCTGTTGTTCACCTGCGGGCAACAGATTAAGGATTGGATCCAGAAATTTTCCGGATTTAGTCAATTGGACTCCAATCAACTGGCTTAATGAAATACCTAAAGATACATTGGAGTCTGTATCGTTCAGTCTTTTAAGGTTGATTAAAAATGCATTAATAATAATATACTAATGATTAAGTTTTTAATAATTTATATTATACAAATTTATTAAAAAATATATTTTTTATTAAAGAGGTCTAGTCAAGGATGATGAAACTTCCAATATAGACCGGAACACGTGTGTTATGTTAGAAGTAAATATGAAATAACATTTATAATATTAAATTACAATTTATGTTTTAAAGAAAGTGCATCCAATACAAAAATGTCTGCGTTATTTGGATAAAAAAATTGGAAGCATATTTTGACCATCCACATGTTAATTCTAGAATATTCATTAATGCCCCAATCTACCACACTATTCCTCAAGTACTTTTATTATAAATGCAATAAACTTATCTTCCTTAGCTGACCGTCGCTGATCGCATGCTCTTGATTTTCTTAATAAAGTCTTATCGGTATCTGTCGACTCCCCTTCACTCCTTGCTCTAATTAACTTTAAAGCTCCTGTTAAGTGCACCCGCAACACACATACTTTTTTTATTCCGCATTGTCCTACAAAATATTTACAAAACGCGAGCCAATAAACCGTATGATGAAATTAGCCAATGAGGACCCGTCATTTCTTCCATAGTATTATACTGTTAGTAGGTAGTATTTGTAGGTTCTATCCCAGTTTTTACAATTACAGGGAGATTTAAAAACGGTTATCCACGACTTTCCCCCTTGAACGATCAGATTTGTGGGTGCTTACTATCCCAGTTTTTTACTGTTACAGGGAGATTTAAAAACGGTTATCCACGACTTTCCCCCTTGAACGATCAGATTTTTGGCTGCTTTCTATCCCAGTTTTTATCGTTTTCTTTTTCCAATTCAAATGTTACTAAAAAAAAAAAAAAAAGAGATATTCACTCAGTGATTATTATTATTTTTTACCCATACAAATATATTTACTGTTTTCCATTTTTATCATACTGTTTTATTTTTTTCATTATTTTAACTTATATACGCAAATAGGAATTAAATAACTTGTAGACCCATGGCCTAGTGGACTAAGGCGTTGAGTGTAGAGTTTGTTAAATTTAGATTTAGGGTAAGTATGTATGTTAATACTACACCCAGTGTCATAGTCCACTATACCATGGGTCTACATTTTTTTTGTTTTTTTTTTTTTTTTTTTTTTTTTTTTTTTTTTTTTTTTCCCTGTTTTTATTCATAAACTGTAATTTTTAATTTTATAATAAATTATGTTTCAATTTTTGGGTGGTTAGATTTTGTATTAACCGTTTATAATATATAATAATAACACGCAACTTAATCTGTATCAGTTTATTAGTAACCGTTGAATTGTGTGTTATTATTTACAATGGACTTATTAAAAGAAATTGAAAGAGATATTTCAGAAATGGGTATAATTCATCCATCACATTTTTGTTACAAGGAATTAGCTGAATTGTATACATTATTATCAAAATTAAAAAGCTATGCTATTAAATGCGGGACAGAAAAAAACAATAATCATTTTACTTTATGCGCATGGTCAAATCAAAATTGTGATTGCGGACCTGATACATGTTTGTGCATTGTTATCGATTATCTGTTTATCGATTTGAAAAAAATATTGACCAATAAACAAAAATCATTAGTAAATAATCACTTTTAACTTTCATAATGTGATCAAACTGTTATCCAATGCACTATATTTGACTTTAGTTATGTTTTTACAGTGTAACAATGTTGACTATGTTGTATTTTATTTGTTTAAGTAATAATAATTTAATTAAAATTGGAACATATATTTCAATTGATAAAAAATCAAACAATAGGTGCGTCAACTTTGTCATACATTGAAATCCAAACCAAAATATCATCTTGAATTCAATAATTAAATCAATACTGCGCACATCATGGACGGCGTAATAGTCAAATCAATATTCAGCATACATCAACAGAATAAAATAAACATTTATATTGGATACCTTGTTGATCAACCTTTATCTGTAATTATTTTATTCATGCATAACGTAACTAAACGTTATCTAATACTAAATGTATTTCAATGGAGTAAGTTTATATCTGATGATAGTTTTAATATAATTGTTTGTTCTTTATCCACTGTTTAACATTCAAAACGATTACATTTGGTTAATAATTTTTATTATAAAATATGTGCAAAATCTAAATCAGTTAATTCATACCATAATAATAACAGAATCACGCTATCCAGTGATAATTTAAATCGATTGAAATTATTGGAAGCGTGTATAAATGCAAATATCATAGTGTTATCAAATAAATTAGCGTTGTATCAAACTGTTTTCAATAATGCATGTATAACTATCAAGTATGATATTTTATATTTATCACCTGATTGTATTAGAAGTGATTTTATCAGTGCATATATTAAAGATTATAATTTCAAAATGGATGACCTGAAGGATGAAGAGAAGTCATTTTTGCTTGAATTTCAACAAATCCATCACGGATCGTTTGCAAACATTATATTAAAGCCTGATATACCTAACCAATCAATAAAACCAAAATAATCATGATATACGGCAAGCTTACTATTTTATAATTAGATTATACCTTTATAATAAGCATTATTTGTATGTATCATATTTTGTTAAATGCATACCTTTATTTAAAAAACAAATGATAATAATATAAATATATTATAAATAATCTTTAATGTTAATTGGATAAAATAAACAAAAATATTTTCCATAATATAATCATATTGTATTAATTATTGGGTTAATTGTATGCTTTCTAAAATAAAATTGATTACAAATATTTTAATCGTGTGGTGATAAAAATAAAAATAAAAATAAAAATGCACAAATATTAGTAAAATCTATAGTAGTATAAACATATTGTTATTATTTGTAAGATTCAATTTTTTTGTCATCGTTACACATAAACTTATTCATAATTAAATCTTGTAAATTATTAAATGCCAATATTATTGTGTTGTCCGCTTTATCTTTTTCGTTCAGCATAGTTTTTGCGTTGAACGTTGAGGTTTTCCATCTATTAAAAAAAAAAAATGAATGATTGTATATTATAAATGTATATATTTCCATATTATCATGAATATTTTATCATATAAACTATATAACCCAATTGTTAAGCAGTTAAATATTTTACATACTGTGTGAATATTATTAGTATCAACGATATCATTATATATTCGCAAAATTGATTGGTTGTAAGAATCGTGTCTATTTAAATTATAAAATAGTACTACGTAAATGGTATAATAGTCTATTTAGGTTTTAAAATAGTACTATGCAAATGACATAATATGTTTCTCAAATAATTTACAAATATTGTACTTAATTGTTTTATATTAATTTTAGTGAGTGTCAATCTTAATATGACCTGTTTGTACAAAATAATAATAGTTACCTGTCTTTTGACTCTACTTTTTTCATGTCCGAAGTTTTGTATTTTTGAATAACCAAATAATCACTTGCTGTTTTGTTTTCGGGTATTTTGATACAAAAATTTCCACCATCTGATTTTTTTACGCGTATACAGTTTTCATTGACCATAGCTGTTATACCATCATATTCTTGTTCCAGTTTCAATAAATGCGACTGAAACTAAAATTAATATTAATTGATAAATATATATTTAAAATATACAATATTTTACTTGTTGTTTTTTTGGTTTAGGTTTTATAATGGTTTTGGGTTTTTTAGAATTTTGCATTTGTCCATTTTTTCGATGTTTATAAAGTTCCTAAATTTATATTATCATGTTTTCAACATATTTATGTATAATGCAACGTAATTAAAAAAATATTAGTGATATAATAATAATAAAAATAATTATTAAAACGGTATACGTACATCAATTTCTTCATCTTCTGAATTTTGATCGCTTGTGTTGACCATTATTAATTTCTGTTTTTTTGGTTTAACTTTCATAGTAGTTTTGGGTTTTTTAGATTTCTGCATTTGCAAATTTTTTTGATATGAATAATGATCCTAAATACAAATGATTATGTTTTAAACTAATTGTTAATAAATGGTGATAAATTAAAGTATATTAATAATATAATTATAAAAAAAAGATACTTACATTAATTTCTTCATCGGCCGAATTGGATAAACTCATGTCGGACATTATAACTATGCCCTCCTACTGTTTAAAATTAACTGATGAAATTCACATTCGATCTCTTTATTTTATATAAATTAATACCTATGATATATTGTGATAGTCATGGCCAATGTCTGTTACACATGGTGTTGGTAATAAATAAAAAACTGATATACGCATTAATTTTTTTTTTGCGCAATAAACAGATGAATTAAAAGATATTTGGCATTTATCACATGGCGATCTAAAATCGTTTGATATATCCATCACTTCACTCTACACTATGTTTATTTTTACTATTTTGTACGATAATGATTATAAATAAAATTTGATTACACTTTAAATTAAAAGATATTTGCTATTTACAACACAGTAATCTAAAATTTCATATTTGCCTTACCATATATGATATTGTCTATGGTAAAAAATCGATTGATATATCCATTACTGCACACTACACTATTTTTTATTTTTAGTATTTTGTACGTTAATGATTATAAATAAAATTTGATTACACTTTATATTTTCATTAACATATAAGGTGCTGTTTGAAAATATAAATATAAGCTATTTTAAATTGGCATACAGTATATCTGCTTTTTCATGCTACTTAAATAGTGCGTTCATTAGATTAATAACACATATAACACATTGCGCAACAAGCTGGTAAGCAAGAACGTCGCATGCAGCGAGCAGAATATTTCATTGTATGTTAATTAATTATTAAGTTTAAATTTTTAAATATAATCATTTTATTCATTTTTAACAGAAATGATACCCGACGATAATCTCTGTGATGTAACTAATCATATACATCCGAGCACAATACGACATATTGCAAAATATCCGTTTGCTCACAGTGAACGTGAAGTATATGAATATTTTCGACAGTTGCATTCAGAATTTGTCGTGAGGGAAGTTCGATATTCATTTGATGGTAATATTGTTGATATATTTTGCTCATTTGAATGTGCCAATTATTTCAATCAGGAATATTTTGAGTCAAATCTTGAAAATTTACAATTTAATGCAATCCATATCATGTTCAAGGATATAAATGTGCTACAAACGTATTGCCAAAGACGAAGGTGCATTGCATGTCGAAAATACACCACTGTCTGTGACAATCGTAATTTATATGCTGAACCCGCAGAGGATTATGTAATTCAAGTGTTTCCAATAAACAATTACACCGACAATCTACTTCGATCAACAGTTCATACATAAGTGATATTTTAATATATTTTATTTTAGTAAGGATTTGAATTAATTGTTAAGAATGTCAAAATTTAACCGCATTAAAAAAATTAACCGATTAAACACAACTGGGGAAAATTTAGTAGAAGTTGAGAAATTTAAAAATAATCGATCAAAAACTTTTTATTATAAAAACAACGAAAACCATATTGATTTATTGTCATTTTTAAATTATACTTCTGCTTCATTAAAATCGAAACTAAAAGAACTATGTTCCTCATCAACATATAAATTTAATTTATTTGTAGACTTAGTGTATGAAAATTTAATTACGGGGGAAGTTCGGGATGTTGCATTTAAAACAAGAAATGTTTTATGTTATTTTACATCAAATTTTTCTACCCTTTTAAAAAACATGTTTGACAAATTATTAAATGAACAAGAGTCATTTTTGTTGAAGGGTTCTTCTTGGAGGCAAATTAGTTTAGATGGTCTCCAATTAAGAACAAATAAAGTAAATTTACTAGGAGGTTCCTCATTTATAAAATTACCCAAATCAATTTATAATAAAAAAGCAATAATAAACGTAATGAATTACGACAATAGTTGTTTTAAATATGCAATTTTATCAAAATTTAATGAAAAAAAAAAAAAAAATAATTTTAGTATTAAATATTTTAATTTTTTAGAAAAAAAAAGTGGGCTTAATTTTAATTGTATTGATTACCCTACACCAATTAATCAAATAAAAAAATTTGAAAAAATTAATAACATATCCGTCAATGTTTATAGTTGCGATGTTAAAAATCAAATTTATCCACTTCACATAAATAATATCGAAAAATCCGATCATTACGATTTGTTTTTTTTCTCAAATTTATCAACAACACATTATTGTTACATAGCTAATTTCTCAAGATTAATCCGAGCGCAAAGAACAAAACATGAAAGTAAAATAATTATTTGCAAGCGATGTTTTACAACTTTTAATGTTAAACCAAATAAAAACAAGCCATGGGGGCAGCATGGGCTTGATAGACATAAAGTAATTTGCCAAAAACATAAACTTTGTAAGCCTGTAATGATTGATCCTCATGATGACAAATTTATATATTTTAATAAATATAATCGGGCCGACCGAATTCCTATTGTAATTTACGCCGATTTTGAATGCTTTTTAAAACCAGCTAATAATATCATAACAGTCAATACTAAAAACACACATTATCATAAGCCCATGAGTTATGGGTTATATGTTAAAATTAATTACAGCATCGTCCCAAGAGAGTTAGTAAAACAATTTAAAATTCCTAGAAAACCAATAATTTATAGAGGTAAAAATGCATCAAAGCATTTTATGGCAACTATAATTGATATTTCTACCAAAATTTATTATCTATATAATACTAATAAATCAATGCACAAATTAACAAAAAAAGAAGAAGGTCAATATATTAATTCGAAAAAATGTGAACTATGTTCGAGATCATTTAATAATGATACCGTATTTAAAGTTAGAGACCACTCACATCTTACAGGGGAATATTTAAGGGCTTTATGCTTAAATTGTAATTTTTTGGCACAAAAACCGTCATTTGTACCAGTATATTTCCATAATTTATCGTATGATGGTCATTTTATTGTACGCACCTTAGGTTGTAATAATAATGACATACGCATTATTCCAAACTCAGGTGAAAAATATTTAACATTTAGTAAACAAATTTTAGATAAATTTTATGTAAAATTTGTAGACACTTTTATGTTCATGTCAGAATCACTTTCTAATTTAGCTACTAATTAATATATTAATATATATAAATATATACTATTTTGAACTGTCTGAAATAATGTTGTAATTCAATTGGTGGGGGTAAATCACCAAAGCTATCAAAATATACAACTTTGTTCTTATTTTTATAAAACGCTACCCAATGACTTCCGTCGCCTGAAGATATATCCAAGTTTAATATACCACATTCAACCGTATGTGGTTTTTTAGGTAAGTTATCACGTGAAAAGACACCTCGGAAATGATTGATTTTCAACTTTCCTACATATTTTATAATATCTTGAGACGAAAGTGGCCTGTCAGGTAGCGTGATTATCAGTTTTTTTTCATTTTCTTTTTTCCCCCTAACCCATTATTGTTTGAATTCAAACCACTACCTTTTTTTCTTTTTGAATTTTGGACCGCATTATACACACTGGCACCTCCGGACATTAAACTACCAAGTGCTGACAATCCCGCAAATATAGGTATTAAAGGGATTGCGCCTCCTCTCTGTCCCGGTGTTAAAATCAATCTTTCACCACTATTCTTTTTCTTTAAGGTTCTTTTTTTCTTCACAGCTAGCATACCATTGTTTTTTCTAACACGTTTCCGTTTACCTTTACAACCCATACCTAATTTTCTTTTAGCTTTCATCGCGTTTGTTACTGCGTACGCAACCAGTTTCTCTTTTCTAGGAGTATCTTTTGCTTTAAATCTTTCCCAAGCGCGATTTTCTAACAGTTTATCAGCTTTATGTCTATCACCTAAATTTTTACTCGATGCATACACAATATCGTGTTCACGACAAGCAGCATCCAATGGGTTTATTCCTTTATCGCCGTGATCTAGTCTCTTTTTTAATTTTGTACCAGGTCCACAATACTGATAGCCTGGAACATGGGCTTCAACTGGTAGACTATTTATAAGATAGTTTACAAATCCTTTCCCAGTCTTACTTGGCTTACACTTTCGGGATGAACACCTCATCTATAACTGATTATCAATTGAAAAATTCTAGAGTATTTATAAGAAAAAAATGGATTTTATTGAACAGAAAGATAAATTAGATGTTATAAATGTGGATGTTCAGATGGTAAAAAAACCATCAAGACACGGTTCGTTATTACCTGACACTATACGCGGTATATTAGTCGGTCCCAGCGGATCAGGAAAAACCAATATAATGTATAATCTTATCACACATGTAAACGGCTTAAGATTTGAAAATATTTATTTATACTCTAAAACCTCAAATCAGGAAAAATATGTTTTATTAAAAAAAATAATAGATGATATACAAGGTGCTGATTTTTTCATATTTACAAGCGCCGATAAGGTTATAAAACCGAACTTGACTAAAAAAAATTCTATTATAATTTTTGATGATGTGATATGTGGCCCACAATCCGTAATCAGAGAATACTTCAGCATTGGAAGACATTCGGGTGCTAGCTCTGTATTTTATTTAGCACAAACATATTCTAAAATATCAAAACAGTTAGTAAGAGATAACTCCAACTTTTTAATGATACTGAAACAAGATGATACAAATTTACGACATATATTCAACGATCATTCGTCAGCAGATATGGATTTCACAAAATTTCGGAAAATTTCACATTTATGTTGGAATCACAGTGATTACGGGTTTCTGGTTATCGATAAGACTCGAGAAATGAATGAAGGAAGATATAGATGTGGTTTTCATACGTTTATTAAAATAAAATAAATTAATATTGTATTATGTTGCACATGTATAAAAATGTATGTAAGTACACAGCCATGATCATTGTAGTGTGTGTCTACAAGGAGGGTAATATTATTTTAATAAAATACTTTATAAATATATATATCATAGCACACAGTTATTTATCACATAGTGATATTAGTGGTCATACGGGACAGTTATATTGTATTTATTATTTACAATGAGTAATGAAAAAGTTTTGCTGGAAAATTTAATAACATCAAAAAAAAATATAAAACGAAAAATAATGGAAATAAAACGTGGTGTTATAGATTCTGAAAACTATTTCCGTGAAGCATTTAAACCAATAATTGAACCATTGAGTACATGTATGGAAAAAAATAATCGATGTAATTCGCATCCAGCTGATCAAAAAAATACGGAAACCTCGTATACTAGTGATGAAGATGACTGTGAATTAAATTCACCATTTACAAATTTTTTTAATAAACGCCCAACATTACAACGTTATGATAAATCCTATGGTATGTATTATGATAAAGCTAGTGATTCGTACAAAATAGGAGATCACCCAGTAACTTTTTGTCATGGTAACTTACAGTTGATTAATAAATACTATAAATGGACTAAAGGACTATGGTCGTTATTATGCGAGAAGGAACCAAAAAATCACACACTAGAAGATATGGAATCTTATTATGATATTTTGAAAACAACCCATGTTCATTTAAAACCAGACGGGAAACCTAAAACGTCAAGATACTTTAAATGGATTAATGTTGTAAAACCTCTGTACGAACGAATGAAAAATGAGGACAAACAGTTAAACGAAGAAATAGCCAAAATTAATACCACTAAAACTCCTCGAATTAATTTAGTACCATTTAATGAACATATATCTAGGTTGAGCGCTAAACGTAGTAATATTCATAATAATACCACCATGGGAAATAATCAGCTTGAATTTAATCCAACAGCCAACAGTTCTATGATTTCAGAACCCGCAGTTGAAAACATGTTTAGTTTTACTGCGGAACCGCAGACTAATAATAAAGGTGCTGGTTTATATAAAGATGTAATGCCTCAAACTCAGTTAGTTTATTATGACGATCCAAATGAGCTAGTGACTAGATTAAATCTTTTAGCATCATCACAAAGTGTTGGTAATACTGGTGTTAATAATGAAATTATATCTATTTTAGAAGAACTACGTGAGAGAAATATTATAGTATAATGTTAACCTTAGATAGTATAGCTAATGAACTACATCGACCAGCAAGAAAAATATTTCCTAGGCGATGTGTGGTAACACGGTTTATTGATGACCTCTGGCAAGCTGATTTAATGGATATGCAATCTCATTCTAAAAAAAATCATGGCTTTAGATTTATTCTAGTTGTTATAGACACGTATTCAAAATATATTTGGGTTGAGTCACTGAAAAATAAATCCGGTGAAGATTGTACAAAAGCCATGACTAATATATTGAAAAAAGCTAATCCAAAATTGTTACAGACAGATAATGGCACAGAATTTTATAATATTAAATTTCAAGATTTAATGAAAAAATATAAAATTAAGCATTTCAGTTCATACAGTGTTATCAAGTGTTCGATTTGTGAACGTGCTATACAAACTCTTAAGAATAATATATATAGACATTTTACTGCAACAGGTACATGGAATTGGTATGATACAATATCAAAAATTATACAAAACTATAATAATACTAAACATAGAACAATTAAATGCACCCCCAATGAAGCTCGGATGGACGCGAACAAAATTAAATTTAATACACATATAAATGATAGAACATTATATAAACCGAAATTTAAAGTTGATGATAAAGTAAGAATATCTAAGTATAAACATGTATTTAGTAAAGGATACACCCCAAATTGGACCACGGAAATATTTACAATTTCAAAAGTCTTACAGACAAATCCAGTAACTTATCGACTAAAAGATGGAACAGGCAAAAAAATCTTAGGTGGTTTTTACGAACAGGAAATTAAGTTGACCGATTATCCAGACACTTTTCTTGTTGAACGTATTATAAAAAAAGTTGGGAATAAAATGTTTGTCAAATGGTTAGGTTTTGATTCGAGTCAAAACTCATGGATAACATCATCAGATATTTTAAAATAAAGATTTTTTATATGTTATACTTTTTATTGTAAAAAAAAAAAAAATATATAAAAGTTTTTCATCAAGTTAAATTAATTATTTACCTAGGTATTCTCTTGAAATAATGTATATCATATTTAATTAAAAAAAAAAAAAAAAAGATTGATTATTGTATACAAAAAAATTTTATTAAAAAAAAAATTATACTAATAGGTCTTGTAATATCATATCAGACATTGTGTCAAAATGAAATTGCAATATTTCATGTAAAAATGATGTGTCATCGTTTTGTAGATGCGAATAATAACTAAAATCATAGTTTTGAATATATTGGTTTGTAAATTCATTCCTCTGGCAAGTGATGGGTAGACCACGGACATCGTTTTTAATCAGTTCGTAAGCTGTGTCAAATGTAACCTGGTAACTGGGCAAACGTTTCTGTTTTTCTGCAATATACAAGTCGATCAAATTTTGTATTTGCTTGAGACGGGCGAAGTCAATGTTCGTCAAACTAATGGAATTGTCGTTTATATGCAAGGTAATTAAACTATGTTTAACATTGGTTGAATATGAAAAGTTATCTGTTATTTTTACACGTCTACATCTGGTATGTAAATTATTAATAATTGAATTGTAATTAGATTCAGACATAAGTGTAAACCAATCTTCTAAACTTAATGTAATAATTTTCTTTGAAAGTTTACATTCCAATAGCAAAATAATTGAAATCTGATTATTAATTAATAACCCCACTGTAATATTTTTCTTGCTAAAAGCACGGATGTCAAAAGTAGACTTACAGACAATTATCGGTGAACTCATAGTTAAATTATTTTGATAACTTTTTTTTAGTAGTTAAAAATATTTTGTATACTATAAGCACAAATATAAAGTGTAATATATCTGCTAGAAGACATACGTTGAACTGCGAGTTTTTTCCCTTTGTAAACATATTATATACTAAACTCTTAGATAAAAAATGTAAAAAATGTAAAAAAATATATATATATATTTTAAGCAAAAAAAACATGATTTAACAAATGGTATCATCCTGACCGGTTTCGCAATTACAAATAACTTCGGTTTTACAATAATTACTTAACACTTTTTGTATATACTGATTTCCCTTCATTAATAATACAAATACACATTTTGGTGAAAAACGAGTATGTTCTATAAAACAATCGTCAAAAATTTCAAAATTATGTAGAATTATGCCACACCAGTGACATTGAACTGCATCATCGATGTTTAGATACTGGAAACCGCACTGGGCTAATTTATATTTGTTCTGGCCCGCATTTGATGGATATGTCTGAAATGATCTTAATCTTGATGAAAATGTAGAGAATTCTGGATATGCTGGTGTTGAATTGAATCGTATTTGGCTAATCAATGTCCGGATATCGTTTGTACATTTTTGGAAATTCATTTTAAAAAAAATTAAATAATAATTTGACAAAAAAAAAAAAAAAAAATTTTAATGAAATGGTGAGAAAATTGGAAATTACGAAACACAACTTGGTAAAACAGCTAATCGCAAGCAACTGAAAATAATCGGCTTTAAAAATGTGATTAATAATTATTAATAATTTGTTTATCAAATGTTGGTAAAAAAATACAGTGGAGCCAACATGGATAAAAATTTTAGTTTCTCCGAAAAAGCCAACAGTTTTCCTGGTGCACCATAACCTGTTTTAAACAAAAAAGCGATATCTACCAGTGAATTAATAAATGAAAAAAGAAAACGATAAAAACTGGGATAGAAAGCAGCCAAAAATCTGATCGTTCAAGGGGGAAAGTCGTGGATAACCGTTTTTAAATCTCCCTGTAACAGTAAAAAACTGGGATAGTAAGCACCCACAAATCTGATCGTTCAAGGGGGAAAGTCGTGGATAACCGTTTTTAAATCTCCCTGTAATTGTAAAAACTGGGATAGAACTTACAAATACTACCTACTACTGTTAGCTTTTATTTTGTTTTTTATATATTACTCATGTAAGCATTTACCACACTTTAAATAAGTATGTAATTTTTTGTCAACATTACACCATACCTATATGTATCATGGGCTCACGCCCGTTTATATTTAATAAATAAATAAATAATATTTAATTTTAAATGTAAAATTGTTGTTTGTCTTTTTAGGGTGTCTTAGATTCTTCAATCAAAATAACTGAAGAACCTGAGCCAACAAAAATTATGGATTTAAATAATTTAAACCCATGTACACCCAAAGTATGTTTGAAAGAAAACGAATTCAAACAAACGTTTGTACCAAAGGTAAATAAGAAGAGGTCATGTAATTGTTACAGTATATAATATTAATTTTTGCATGTATGTTCGCTGTTAGGAAGGTACACTGATTGTGTTATATAGTGTCTGTGTTGCGTAATATTTTCACTATCGTACTGTTTATTCATGTCCAAATATGCGCATAATATGTTCATAGGCGGCTAGGAATTTTGGTAATCGGTAGTTAATAGCTCTATTTAGTTGATTTTAATTTTCTACACCTACATTTTTTGTTTTAGGAATATTAATCTTAAATATTCATTATAACATAGACTATATATATATATATATATATATTATTACAGTAATTACAATTTTAGTGTATTATCATTTTATAACATAAGCCATTTTATTTTAGCCGGTGAAAAATTTATCAAAACGAATGGATACTTATCACCCGGTGCAGTTGCTGAATGAGCTAATGCCAGATCTACAGTACTTCGTTACTGTCATTTCGAATCCTCCCGCGGATATCCGTGTAGAATCTAAAATAAATGGCGTATTAATGGTTGGACGAGGTAATATTTTTTTAATGCAACATTTTATTAGGTATTGACGTTATTAATATAAGTTTTTAATTGATTTCAATATTCCTTTTATTGGAAACTCAAATATGATTTATAATATGGCCTCGCCGGTGACTTCTGCCACGAAGGCGATAAACATATTATTCTCTGTAAATCAAAAAAGGAAAACAAATTAATAAATACACCAGACATTATATTATGTATACATTATATATTTACCAAAATGTGCTTTTTGGTTTTCGATGTAATATCGAGTAGTAATATTTTCTGCTTGCAAATAAATTATAAACAAAATAATACAGACCGTTTCCACCGCAACATAAAAACGTTATAGTAATAAAGTACCCAATTATAAATATATAAGAATATAGGAAATAGGTCACGGGGGAACAACTGGACACACACACATCATTATTTGTATTATTTTATTATTATTATTATCGTTGAATGTGTCTTGTGAGTTATATACTATGTAGATAAAGCCAGAGCATTATCGTACGCCGCCTCGTCGGCTGCCGAACAATATAATTTAATACGGCCGCCGTGATTTTGTCTCGTATCGTAGTACGTCCTTCCGCAAACACCAACATGTGCAAAAATCATTATAATATAATCTTGATTTTTTTATTATTATGAGCCATAAGGGCAATACTTATTATATTATTATTCTTGTCATTTTACGTGTATTGTACTCGTATTGTTATAGGACAGGACCAGTTGGCCAGTTGCGCTCCACAAACTGTGAGTTTTTTTCATTATTTATATACAACAACCTTTTATTATAATACATATTCAATTGTTGGGCCAAAAGGGCTATATATTTGTTACAATTATAATTTATTATTATTATTTTGTTGGACCGGAAGGGGCAAGGGCTATGGATTTTTTATACGAGCTCAAATAGCTGCGCCAATATATATCTTATTTCGGCTGGCCATAAGGGCCGGTCATTTATTATTATTAACTCTATTACTATAATATATTGTTGGACCAGAAGGGTCACATTATTTTTTATACCGGCTTAAATGGTTTTTTATATTATTATCATCGTATTATTATTATTTCGGTTGGGCCAAAAGAGCCATTCAATATTATATTTTTTATACATTTGTGTTGCGATGTGTTTATTACATATTTGTACCGCTATTATTTAAATTGTGTGTTATACAGCAACTTAGCTATCGAAAACCGTGTCTGTTACCATTTTTTATTACATATTTGTTAAATTGTATACACACCTACACATATTCATACACAAATACACATAATTACACAACACGCACTACCTAGCCGACAGTAATTGCTAGGCAAAACTACTGTTCGAGCTATTACACCATTACACATCCAGCTTGTTCTCCATATTTCCAGGACTTAAGTGCTAGTGGTGTTAAGAGGCCTAGTTGGTGTCCGGGCGCGCGTATTATTATTTTACGCTCCCGGCCCGCACACAGACAGTATAATTATTATGTGAACTTTGATTCTTGCTATTTTAGATTCAGAGAGAAGCAATACCAATTTTCGACGAATTAGATTTTTTTTTTTATATATATTGTAATTTGTAAGATTCTGGGTTTTTTGTGGACGCAACTTATGACCTACGAGCCGCACCCAAGGCCGGATTAAGGGGGGGTCTAGCCGGGGCGGTAGCCCCGGGGCCCTCTCGAATACCCAAGTGAAAGGGGCCCAAACAATTTTAAGCCGATACACAATTTTCAGTGATTTAAAAAAAATAGTTTTTCTATATTTTAAAAACCATTTTTTTTCGACCTGGTAAGTGCAAAGCATTCAAATTATTATAGTTATTATTGAATACCTACATCAATACATGTTATTTTCAAAGCTAAACATTTTTAAAACTAAACTTAGTATAATATAATATACTTATCAATCAATAATATTTTGAACCATTAACTTGGCCATTTGTTTAAAAAGAAATTATCTTTTTAATAAACAAGAATGAAATAATTGATATGTTATAATTTTTCATCAATGAATTAAAAAAAAAACTACTCTTTTATTAACATTGTAAAAATTATAGCGTCTCACGTATCTTAAAACCGTGGCCGTGCCTAACACGGTACTCGTCTTCAATGTGTTAACTATTAAAAATAAAATACTTTTATTAAATAAGTATTTTATTTGCAAATTTGTTATATACCAATTTTTATTAAAAAATTTATTTTCATAATATTATTATAATAACAAAGAAGCCAATGGTTGAGCTGAGAGCCAGAGTGACATTACGCCAATAATATAGAACTAGTCAAACACAAGAAAACTTAGATATACAAATGGTTTTATATTCTGAGAATGATTTGTTAAAATCATTAGACTTAAATTATGTACTAAAAGAGTTGGCTTCAAGTAAAGCAAGAAAAAAAAATTTAATTAATTAAATAGTTTTTGTTTTATATACCTATTAATTATTATTAACTTAAGTTTGATATTTGTTGTATACTATTAATACATTTAATAGTTATTATGAAAATTTGTATTTACTTATCATACTAAAATGAGTAATTTTATAGACATAAATTGTACAAACCTATTAATTTTATAATCTTATAATGCTATTGAGAATTTGTGAAATAGTTAAAAAAATGTATCGTTGTGCGAGCGTAGCGAGCGGCTTTGTAAAGCATGTTTTGTCAAAAGGGCCCATATAAAATTTCAGCCCCGGGGCCCAATAGGTGCTTAATCCGGCCTTGGCCGCACCGCGTGTAAATCCGAATATTTAGGTCGGTGGAACTCGTAGGCTTTGATACACGCATTAGCGAATGAACACTAAAGATTTATCAGAAAATAATATTAATAATAAGGGATTTAAGGCGACACTTTAAGTAATAATTAAATAATAATAAGACTATAAGAGAAAGTTTCAGGGTAAAAAACGTGGTTTTATATTTTACAAGGTAGAGAATAATAATTTTAGCATAGAAATAAAAGTATAATATTTTGAAGCAATATTTGGCCACTTCTAAAACTAATTTTCTAATATTTTCTAACTGTTTGCTACATTTTTACTCATTATCAATATTAATGTATGTATTGAGTAAGCTAAATAAACGTACTCAATCAGAAATCATCAAGTAAGGATCAAGTAGATTTACCGTAGATACTAAATTACATATAGCATTGGCATCTGTTACTGACCAGTAATATAAACGTGCAGCATATTGTTTATATCGTTTATACTTTATAATAGCATAATATTTTGTTGACACTATGAGTTATGAGTTTATGACGTATGATGCACCACTTAAATCACATAATATAATATTATACTTAAATCAGCGGGGTTTTATGGTAGTGAAAATATATTATGTTTACATAATTACAGTTTAAACATATATTTACAATAAAATACAAAATCTAATTAAATTATATAAAATATCACCCGTTTTTGTCACACTGCGCAAAAATGTATAAACAAAATAATATTAAGGCTTATAATAATAATTATGTCTTAATAATAAAATTATACTAATTATTATAGTTGATATGATATACCACGACTGTCACAGCAAACAGTGAAATATATTTGTCTCGTCGCGATTACGAGGAACTACGCGTATAGGTATTGCATATTGAAATCGCGCACGACTTCTAAAACACGTCTCGACGAAAATCGACTCGTCGTAAAAATAGTAAATTGTAGTAGTAAATCGAGCCTGTACACGCGAGGATAAAAAATATGTGGTTGCAAAATTCTAAATTTCCCGACGAATCGTAATGGCCAGTAAGAAATATTATGAATATCGCAATGTCGAGGCGTCGTACAGTGATATATAATAATATTAGGTTTTTACACAGCAGAGGAGAGTTGCGTGAGTACAGAGTGGACGAGTTGGCGAGATACATATAGATGGTGCGACAGTGAATGGACAGGTTTGCACTTTGCGGGGATCAAGTGATCTATATGTACATATGGATATTATCCTGCGATAACGAGGACAGTGTCCGCTGCAGTGGCCATGGATACAGTTACACTTGTATGGTTTTATCGCCGCTGCTGCCTGTTGTAACCGTTGTACGCCATGTCGTTGGCATCTTCCTTAAACGCGACTGAACCGGAAGACGGTACCTTGACGTCCTGCTGGTTCCGGGCTGGCCGGCTGTTGTACGGCTGCGCGTCGGCTGACTCGTACAGGTACTGTCGCAGATCTACCGGATGTTCACGGTGGTACTGCGGTTGTTCCAAGTGTTCACGGTGGTACTGCGGTTCCTGGTGTTCGCGGTACGGCGAGTACACGGGTCCAGACTGGGGCAGAGGTCCACCGCAGTTGGACGGCCTGTGATAGTAGCTGCTGTGCCCGAACGTGCCGTAGTTGTGCTGGAGGTCAGGCTTGCACAGTTTGAAGAACCCGATGAGACCGGGAACGACCAGTGCCAGGAAGCCAAGCACCTTCTTGAACGACGCCAGACCCAGGATGAGCGGCAGGAAAAGCAGGAGTTTCAGTTTGAACAGCTTGAGAACGATCAGCAGGGGGATCAGAAGCTTCTTCACTTTCTTCTTAGCTGAAACACAAAAATGGTTATGATTATTATTTTATAATGCCAGAATCTGCAAAGCTTATAGTTTTATTTTATTGACATAATTATTTGTTTGTTTTATCTTGCAATCAGAAAGTTAACTTAAAATTATAATTAAAAAAAAAACCTCGACTCATATTATAATATAAATATTATATTATATTAAGATGATTTTAACTCAAAGAATATATTAATATATCGGAAAACTAAATCCACGGCAATAATGTAGCTGAATAGCCTATACCCAAAACGCCGTGTTATCGTTATAGTATTGTTTAAGATAAAAACATTAAACAAAACCTGTATGGCTTTCAAATAAAATGAAGTAGTTTTTTACAACTAACTTAGTTCTCTATAATAATACACGATATTATTAAAAGTTAATGACTTTCAATTTAAAAATAATAACTGAAATATATTTCGGAATATTGGTGAGATAAAAATATAGAATCCTCGTAACTAATAATAATATAATATAATTATGTGAACGATTTAATACACAATCGGTTATTTTCAATTAATTATGAGTGAATATTTTACATAACAGTGTACATTCACGTCATCATAATGACGTGTGTTAAAGTCAACGAGAAGTACTCGTAATCCATTATATTATACGTCTCAATATAGGTACCTAACAATAATAATAATATCATTATACACACGATCGGAACGCATTTCAGGTGGAGCACGAGCTGTCAACACGTAACTGGTAACATTTGAATAACATAACCGAGGCAGACAAGTCAGTCGTACGTTCGAGACAATATCTGCATAAAAATATTGTATACTACTTACTAATAAGCATGCCTAACGTCGTAATGCGTCGCTTTCGGTTTAGGGAAAACGACGAAGGGAAAAATAAATAAATCGGTCCGAGCGCGTTTCTCGCCGCGATTCTAACTTGTATTATTATATTAGCGCCCATTCACTGCTGAAAAGTCGAACCTTTTGTGCGTATGCTTTCGTTTTCGTCGTGTCCGTCGTCGTCGTAATAATATAATCGTGGGCGTCATATTTTTTTCTTTGTATATATAGTCATTACGCCATTGCGAGTGTCACAAAAAACACGACGAGGAAGTGCGCCGTGCTGTCGTAATATATTACTATAAAATGTATTTTGCGTCCAACACCGACCCGGAATCGTGACGACGATCAACACAATAATATAATATTTTACGACCGCGAGAGGCGGAAGTCCGCACACATTATGCACACAGCGCAGCTGGTCCCGTCGACCCACAGCCGTATAATACATAATATTATTATAGTATAATACTTGCGATCCGCGAATATTCTCGGTTACACATTTGTCCGCTCTTGTAGTATTATGCGGGAGTGTAAGTACATTACCGCCGAGTGCAAAATTTTAGAAAGTGTACCTACCGCAGCCGATGAACCGAAGAACTATATCGGCGATGCTAATTTCCTGGTGCGCCGGCAACATAATGATCGGTGTTGGTGTCCAAGTGATTATTCCAATAATGATGGATTCCCTTTTCTTTTTTTAATTCTGCTCGGGTACTTTCTGGTTTTTGCCATTTTTAATATTTTATTCACAATTAATAATAAAAACAGCTCAAAAACAATGAAAATATGACACTTATAACAAATAACTAGTTTAATTATTAACAGAAAACAGCCGCGATCAAAACACAATTATATTGTATAATTTGTATTTCTAACACGTTTTTGTTGTGTCTGTACGACTTTACTACATTACGTCTTGATATGTACTAACTACGAAAGGAATAAATCTCATATTTTGATATTTGTAAATATTTCTAAACTATATTAGTAAAATTTCAATACATCGAGTATCTAGACAAACATTTTTAAATAGCTATACCTGTATAATGTAAAATATAATTTTATTGAATAATCATAATGAATATTATAATACCACGGAAATAAAACCTATTACCTATACCTTTATATAATATATTCTGTACATAACATTACAATAGGTACTAATAAATAATAATCATTAAATAATTGTGTGTGATTCCCCGAATAATACCGATTACGTTGTATAGGGGCATCATAGTGACCGGATATGTACGGCTGTGATTTTACCTACGCGCATGCACATGTCAACCACATATTGGCTTATAAAATTAATAACATTTTTTTTTTTCAAAAAATACGGCCAATAACTTCAATCACTACGCTTAATAGAATGTTCCGATTTAAATTTAGAAAGCAGATTTGAATTTTCCTCTAAATTTACTATGCTTTGACTGTCGTACATTTTTCATATTCTATATTAATGGATTTAAATTTGAATTATAAAATTGATCAATTTTTACTCTTTTTGTTAGTAAATTCCTAAGTAAAAAAAAATAAAAATCAGAAAAATAAAATTGTCAAAGCATAGATAATTTAGTTGCGAATTCAAATCTGCTTTCAAAATTAAAATCAAAACATTATATTGGGCGTAATGATTGAAGTCGTGAGCTATGTTTTTGACCGAAAATGAATCACGCTCCAGCCCCCTTAATATAATATATACATAATATACAAAAATTTACAATATCGTGATAAAATTAGTATTGAATATGTATACGATAAACGTCTTTACACGCGAATGGGCTGCGGACGATAAAAATAACGACCAATTTTTGGCAGATTATTTTTCAACGAGTTCAATAAATTAGTTCATAATAATATAAATATTACTTCTATCGTAACGTGGCCCGATCATCGGAACGTTCGAAAGCGAAGAGTGACCTCTCATAGTTGTGTTCCACATGATAACAGCTGTGCACTGCACAAGCGTACATGAACGATTTGTTTTTTCGTTTCCATATTATTATAACCAGTTCTTTGGAGCCCGAATAACAACATTAATGTGAAATCGGAAATAATATTATACGCTCTGAAGATAGATAAGATTCAATACACTGTACAATAGACGGAGGGATTTATTTTTTTGTATCGATAACCAGGCGATATCTCAAGAGATATGTATTGATAATTATCGTAGAAGAATGTAGAACAACGGTGCGTTTGAAAAAAAAATAATAGCTTAAAAATTCCTGAAGTTTTCCACGAGCTAGAAAAGCCTAGAGAATTAAGGAAAAATATTGTTCATAGGCTACTCTGCACATGGATTGTTTGGGGAGAAAGTGCATCGTATACACATTATATCTTCCGAATACATAATACGTGCGCGATTGTGCGTTGATTATTGTGTGCACGTGCAGGACAGTCTATTGGTTGACGATTATACCGACCGAATGGTAACTTACGACAAACCAAACACGCGTCTGTGAAAAATCGAATAAAAACGTCTCGCAGTGTGACATACTAAAAGTATAATATGTGATATTAAAATAACAACTGTAATTTTAGAAATCGATGGGGAAATTACTGACATTCGTCGTTTCACGAGACACTGACGGCCGAAAATACGTTTAAACTTTAAGTATTCCTATATAATATATATTGTAAATAGTGTAATAAAAACTATTGGTAATCTAATCTCAACACCCGATGACGCTTCGTATTAAAATTCAATTTTTTTGGTACGCTGATGACTTTTAAAAATTAGAAAATATAATATAAATCATTACGATATACTGTATTTCTTATAATATTATACTACGATTAGAGCAAGACGCTGGAAAATGGTTGGACATGCCCTGAGACACCCAGAAAAATTGCATAATATAATATTAGAAGGTATGATAGAATGAAAGAAAACTGTAGGACGTCCCCGAAACTCTTATATAAGACAAATGAAATGGGATGCAAAAGTCAAAACCTTTAAGGAACTTAAAGAAAAGGTGATTAATCAGTTAGAATGGAGAATTGGAGTTGTAAGCCAACCTTCGGGTTGAAAAAATAATAAATAATATGTAATATGTAATTCGTATACGTTAAGTTAGGGTGTGTAAGCACGTTAAAAAATATACCATGTGAACACTATCCAATCTGCCGCCCGTATTACACTATTACCTACTTGAAAAACAAAAGTATAGTTTTTATTTGTATAAAATTCGGATACGAATACAAAATATAAAATCGAACCAAATTAAATATTATTTGTCACAAATATAATAATCATTTTCTTATCTGGTTATTTATAAACTATTTACGGGCGGTCGGCTGCGATAGAGAACCTGTTTTGACATTGGTGCGGTACCGCCGTTAATGCGCGCGGGGTGGTGGTATGCACAGCTAGTATCGAACGCTGCCACTGACTACGGGCGCAGCACTTGCCGAGCGTAATTTTCTGCAGTTTTCTTATAAAACATACTTTGCGCGTTCCAATAATATGGGTTACTGAGTGGTTTAATCGTAAAAACACCTATGAACAAAATTGTAGAGGAGAATTTTATCTGGTTCCGTAAGAAGCCCGATTTTTGATATCTTTAAAACATCATGAAATATATCATGATTAATAATACACTTTTTTTTCATTTTCCGGAAGTTAATTTTAGGACTTAGAAATGAAAATTTCAAAAATCGGGCTTCTTACGGAACCAGATAAAATTCCCCTCTCCAATTTTGTTCATAGGTGTTTTTATGATAAAACCACTCAGTAACCCACATTATTGGAACGCGCAAACATGTTTTTAAAGGAATTTTTCGAGTGATTTTTTTGGGTGACACGTCCTCTTAAAACAAAAATACTATCCTATTGATTGTAGCCCAAGACAGATTGAATATTATGTTTTACATATAATATTAAAATAATTTAAAAGGAAATTTATATTCTATTTGGTTCGTTTTTTTTTTATTATAAACTGTGTTTTTTGTCTAATTTATTTTTATAGTTCAAGATGTCAAACAGACAACCAGGTCCTTATTATTCTGGAAATTTTTAAAATGTAGAATGTAGAATGTAGTTATTTTAGTATATATAGGTACATTCAATCCATAAGTGATAATCCATGATAAATATTTCTTTGTCGTGTTATAATCATTATATTACAATTTTCAGTACATAATTACATTTTTGTTTCATTGTATTTATTCCGTACCTAGGTACATATTATTAGTTTTGATTGTAACAATTATTAAAAATGAAAATGTATAATATTGATAGGTATGTTGTAAATTAAATATTGTTCTTTTACATAAAGCGTCCTATATTAAAAGTAAGCAATGGATACCTAATTTAGATTTGTTAATAAATAATTCATACATGTTATTATTATCAATATTATTTATTCTAAACCTGGAACTTAGAAATATTGACCACAGATTTTAGCTTTAAATACACCATTAAGAAGTGCTTCTAAAACTATATTACGTGAATAGTTTAAAATTTAAAATGTTTCATTTTTAAGTTAAAATCGTTCAAATTATTTGTGGTAAATAAATGAATGATTGGTCCTGCAGTGCATTTGGAAAGGTTTTGTAAATGTTGGTCCTCAGTTCCTCGCAATACTGTGTGAGTGTGCTTGATTTTTCGTAAAAAAAAAATACTAATTCTGGTCATCTCCCTGGATGGGCGTATTTTTTTAATTTTCCCCGGGTGTTAAAAAGCTATGATCCGGCGCTGTATGTAACTAACATCCGACTTTCTGTTTAAAATATTGTTTACCTACTGTTTTTGATTCAATATATTATACATACCATACTAAATCAAACTGTTCAAATACACACACAATTCGTTAAAATAAATAAATAATATTAATAGTATCAATGACATACTGCAAGTTAGGTTAAGTTAAATTATACTTTTATTAAAAACGATGTAATAGATAGGTATGTATACTAAACATATTATATTTTTTAACAAAACAACAAAAATGGCAATGTACCATATTCAAATGGATTTTAATATTGACATCCCTATGATTAATTTTGTTAATTACATGCAGTAAATAGCCTTGATCTGATCATAACAATGATCGTATATTTATTTTCTTGAAATTAATTAGGTACATTAAGACAGTGTAATTTATTAGTACACCTAATTGTGTTTATAATATGTTTTTATCATTTATCATACAATAAACACTCATTTATATATATTATACTTTTGGATTTTCTATTTTTTGTAAATTAATGAACTTCATAAATATCGACTTAATAATCGAATTATCGACGTACACTTTTTTAATTACAAAAAGGGCTGGTGCCCTATGGATCATAATTACACGTTGAACAAAGTGCGCTGATAGTTTAGAAAATCGATTAGGTGTATGGTTTTTTTTTACTTCAAACTTTTGGACAGACCCAAAAGCCACAAAAAAGAGATGTAAAATATTATGCGTACTTACACCGTTGATGACTGATATAGCTAGACACTCAAACTTTTAAACATTCCCGCCAATGCGCCAAGCATTATCTCAATCTTAATATCATATCACTAAACGCGTTATCATAAACCCTATCCCTTAGAACAATTATCCAACATTCGATTTACAACAGACACGAACAATACTTCCAAAATCGATGACCCCACATTCAGCGAGTCTCATATAGGTCAAATAGAATCTATATTTTTGATTATTCACTTATCTACGCAACTAACGGGGTCCGCAATCCACCGTAGGTGGAGTGCATACCTGATGATATACGCTTCACATATTGCTTACCTATGTGATTTGATGACTGATAGCTAGACAATCAAATACACATATCGACTCTACACTTTTTAACGATTTCAACAACCAAAAGCAGCTGACAAACGCCTAGAGATCCTGGAGATCGTATCTACTTACAAGTTACAATGTTCGTGACGGATTGCTAGACGCTCAAACTTTTAAACATCTACGCCAAAGCGCCAAGCCTTATCTCCAATCCATATCACTAATTCTTATCACAAATCCTAAACTTTCATCTTACGACTGTCGCTACTTTTATAATTTAAACGACTTTTACTCCAAAATTGGTACCCCCAAATTCAACGAGTCTCATGGGCCAACTAGAATCTATATTTTTGATTATTCACTTATCTGCTCAACTAACGGGGTCCGCAATCCACCGCAGGTGGAGTGCATACCTGATAATATACGCTTCGCATATGCTTACCTATGTGATTTGATGACTGATAGCTAGACAATCAAATACACATATCGACTCTACACTTTTTAACAATTTCAACAACCAAAAGCAGATGACAAACGCCTAGAGATCCTAGAGATCGTATCCATTTACAACGTTCGTGACGGATTGCTAGACGCTTAAACTTTTAAAAATTTACGCCAAAACGCCAAGCTTTATCTCCAATCCATATCACTAATTTTTATCACAAATCCTAAACTTTCATCTTACGATTGTCGCTCCTTTAATAATTGAAACGACTCTTACTCCAAAATCAGTAGGTACCCCCAAATTCAGCGAGTCTCATAGGCCAACTAGAATCTATATTTTTGATTATTCACTTATCTGCGCAACTAACGGGGTCCGCAATCCACCGCAGGTGGAGTGCATACCTGATAATATACTCTTCGCATATTGCTTACCGATGTGATTTTATGACTGATAGCTAGACAATCAAATGCACATATCGACTCTACACTTTTTAACAATTTCAACAACCAAAAGCAGCTGACAAACGCCTTGAGATCCTGAGGATTGTATCCATTTACAATGTTCGTGATTGATTGCTAGACGTTAAAACTTTTAAACATTCCCGCCAAAGCGCCAAGCCTTATCTCCAATCCATATCACTACTCCTTATCACAAATCCTAAACGTTCGTCTTACAACCTTTGAGACTTTTATAATACCAACGACGTTGTCTCCAAAATCGGTACCCACTCTCGGCGAATTCCACGGGCCCCGAGTTTCACTTAGAGCTAGTCTAATACTATAAAATGAAGAACAGCTGACTGATAATACAAGCAACCCGTGGAACGGAAAACGCAGTTAGAGTGAAACCGTGGAGTAAAAAATGAAGCACCGCTCCGTTTCCCCAGCCCGCCGGCCGTGTCCCGTCGATTCCTTATAGCGCGACCAATCGCGTACCTTCGCAGCGGCGGCGGTCGGTTTTAAAACGTCGCGGCCGATTTTTGAAATTTTCGGAAAGATAGATGTTTTTATACGATTTCGATCATTTTCGAACCTTTTCGCACTTTATGATTCGCGTAGCTCGAGATCTCTTGAAGCCGCCCGTGTGCGGTTTATATTCGTGCGCCGTCCGAAGCGGTCGCAATATCGATCGAAAAATACGCTCCCGGCCGGACTTTTTGCCCATTTCTTTTTGTTTTCTCTCACCGTTTCGTCTTTTCGCACGCCGTTCGTGCCTGCGTCGTGTAATTAACGCGCTTTTCCCTCGAAATCGGTTCGCGTCTAGAAATTACGCCAGCGACCGGCCGACCGTACGCGTATATATACATGTCTATAATTTAATTTTTCCCTATGATTTAATAATTATTAACGGAAAACGCTTTTCACACGCCCCGTTAAATATATATATGGGAGATGCGCGTATTACAAGCGAATTATATGTGATTACATCGAATATATCGGTGTACGTCGCTCCGTAGACGCACGGCTTAAGTGTTGATGTTTTGACCGTATTTCATATCTCAAATTGTGTCCGAGTAGGTTAGGCGTTAGGTAGAAAACACATAGGTCCCGGGTTCAAATCCGTTGTATGCTGCCCGGGCGGTCGAGACCGCCTGTCCCGTATGATTAACACTGCCGCCCGAAACTCGACTTTTTTTGCATTTTTTTTTTCTACGTAATTTTTAAAATTTCCGATCTTTTCTCTTTCTTATTACATAAAAATTATTATTATACATTTACCTTTCCTGTATAATCTTCTTTATTATTAATAAATATATGTATAGTAATTATTAGACGTAAGATATCCTACATTTCTTCCACATTTTTCAAAATTTCCATGATTGTTATATATATAAAAATTTGTATTCCGTAATCCGTATCTTTTATTACCGTCTGTCCGTAACATTAAATGCCCTTTGGACCTTCATTAGTTAAAATTTATCGTTCGGCGGGTGGAATGGAGAGGGTAACTAAGCTCGCGGAACCGTACTGTGTTATCCAACGTCAGGCTACGGCTAACGTTCGAAGGAGACGTTTGTAAATGCACAGGAACATTGGTGATTCTTTTGCACATTTTAATATTTCTAGACTCCTAACAAGTGCTTTCTTTCTAACGTATTTTTGGTTTTGGATAAGACGATTTTTGATACCGGTGAGTACAATTTTGACAGACATAATAATAATATTAGCATTAGTAGGTACCTATCCCGTGCGTTTGTACATCCATTACATAACATGTAGGTACCTACTCATGGCAGCGCTTATCGTTAACGGCCGCTTCTGTACACACTTCAAACATTGTACATAACATTGTGATCACTGATCATGGCGCGTTACAATATGTTTCTTTTTCAGCGTATAAAATTGAATATAACGTTTTTTATATCCAGATTCGTAATCGGACTCAGTCACGTCAGCCGTTCCACTGACGCCGTCCGTATCTTAAGTATTTGCGTTAACATTGCGTATATATTCATTCAATTTTGTTTTGTGGCTTTAACATTCTTCAAGCTTAGTATGTCGTTTTTCGTATTTTTCCATTTTTCATGTATAATGTACTTATGTACAAAGTACAAACCTTAGAACAATGTACAAACTATATCGATTCTAAAAATAACACAAGTTGCTTAATCATTACTGATAACATAACGATACGATCATCATTTCAAAATGCTTTCAATACCTTCGTTATAATAATTATAATAATTTTGTATATTGTTGTGTTCGTTATATGTAAACTATTATGCGTTCCAGGCTATTCACAATGGTGAAACGATGTGTGATCTGTGGAAACGTGGATGGTGACAATAACGTTTCGGTGCACAGGTATTTACAATTTCACATAACAATAATGTGACATGTTATAAATCGCATCCATCCTTAGATTTCCAACTGACGAACGTCGTCTTCAGTGGGTGGAATTCGTGGTGAACCAAGGTTTTCCTGTAAACCTAACCTCTACGTTGTGTTCGAGGCATTTTGTTCCTGGCCTTGACTACAGACAGGAACATGCGCGACGCCGTTCTCTGTTCCATACAGCAGTGCCATCTTTGGTGAGTATCTACATATCAGACATACATCTCCAAGCATCATAACTCATTCATTTCAAACACAACCATAACACTGTATTACAATACATATTGCTTACCTACCTAACTACCTACCTGGCTGTACAGCAAAACATACACTTTTTGATGGATAAACTGTAACAAAAGGGTCTACGCTAGAGCACCATGATATATTGAATATGTTAATTTTATCCTACAGTTGTTGAATTATGCAATATCCACCTATTTCATTACAAATGTTTTATTACTCTATATAGCTCATTAACTTCACTAACACTCTTATATCCTTATAGTTTAGGGATAAAAAATTTACATACCTACCACCAAAATATTTACTTTTGTTAACAACATTTTACATTCAAATATCATTACATAATTATAGGTACATTTCACTTTCACATATCTTGATTGCCTTTGAAAATTTAGTGTATTCTATATTAAGTTAAGTTTAACAATATTGTACCTATTAATGTCATCAGATGAGTTTTTTCACTTAAAAATGCCATGTGATCTATATACTATTATTACTATAACCATACTTAACTATTACAATAGTCGATTCACTTTGCTCATCATTTATACCTAATAACATACATATAACAAAATATATTACATTATTATAGGTACTTTTCACATACACATATATCTTCATTGTCTTTGACAATTCAATTTATTCTACATTAAGTTAAGTGTAACAATCCTGTATTAATGTTATTCAGATGACTTTTTTCACTTAAAAATTCTATGTGACGTTATAAACTGTAATTACTATAACCATAGTTAACTACTCCAATAGTGAATATACTGTGCTCATAATTTATAATTTGTTTGCTTATTTAACTTAACTTACAATTCATTTTTTTTAATATATATTACATTAAACTAAACTCAACGATACTATATACGAATGATGACACGGTGTTATATGACACAAAAATTATTTGTCACCACAAACCTTATGTAATTTAACAAATTTCTTTTTTTTTTTGTTACACCTCAACCTTAATATTTATAAACTGCAATTCCATTTTCTTACATAGAAAATCAATTAATAAATTGGGGCATGTATGGTTTGGTACATTCTACAAACTACAACATTTTTTGATTACATTGCATTACACTTTTAATTGACATCAAAGTTAATGACTTTCATAACTATAGGTACTATATTGTGCATTGGAAACAAATAGAAAATAAAATATTATTACCATGTTATTGTTTCACAATAAATACACTATTGTATATTTGGTTCAGTCTAGAATGAACCGTTCTTATAAATCATTTAAATTAACCGTCTATGATTCTATAGGTAGTCGGACCATACAGAGAACGAGAAGATCATGTGGAAAACGTTGATGCCGGGGTACAAGTTCCGAGGGATGAACTTTTGTTGGAAGACAACATTGAGGTAGTTGAAGTCATGATGGACAATGACAACGTTGAGGTAGTTGAAGTCATGATGGACAATGACAACGTTGAAGCAGACGAAGTCGCGATGGACGACGACAACGTTGAAATAGTTATCGTGAACGGAGACGAACAAGTATCAGATAGGTAATGATAACTTTGTTGGTGTTTTCGACCTTTCACCACTGTACGACATTCAAGAGGTCAGTATATATTTTGTATAAATTATATTATTCATTTAATGTTCATAAAGAAAAAAAATAATATACAACCGTATCTTTTAAATTTCAGGTTGAACAAATCGCCCCGGTTGTCGCTAGACTGTTGCTAGACCGTCCGGCTGGGATTCAGCACCCACTACCGGAACCACACTACATAGGCGCGTTGAATTACGTATGCCGGTATTGTAGGGCCCGCCACTTTAAGTGCGAGGAAACAAGCCCGAATAATTTTTCTACATGCTGCAACAACGGTCTGATGGCCGTTTCAGGACCGCGTGTGTTGACACCTGCACCGTATTTACTACAGAGGTTGTTGGTTGAAGATTCGGTGGAAGGTAGACACTATCGAAATAACATCCGCCGGTACAACAACACTTTGGCATTTGCTGCATTCTCCACCGCCTTCAACACACGGCGCTTGCCAGGTCGGGGACCGAATGTGTTTACTGTTCATGGGCAGGGATATTGGACGATAAGTAATGACTTGATCGGGAACGAACCTATCCAACGCAGATTCTGCCAGCTGTATTTCGTCGAATCTGGCGAGGCAAACCGGATTCGTAGGGAGCAGCAGCAACTACTGCCTGCCGCACAACGTCTATTGCCAAATGTGCTCGAAGACTTAGACGGCCTGCTACGGGGCATCAATCCATTCGCACAGGCTTTCGAGTAATATATTTAATTAATTTTACTGAACAATCCACATTTCCATTACGCTACACTACAGACAAACCATGTTAACATTGATTCATAATATTGAAATATTTAGTTAGCTAGCGAGTACACATGTCACTATTCCAATTTCCAATTTTAATAATTAATTACACTATTTCATTAGCCTTATGTTAGTGTATATTTACCTGCCTACTTACACTATTAATTTATACATATTTTATTTTGCTTGCATTCATACATTTTCAATTAGTTACAAAGTAGCTTACTTTAATGAGTAATAACTAGAAAAACATAAATTCTTATTCGTAATCACAACACATTATTGCCTAAATATTATATTAACAACGTTCGGTCACAAATTAAAAGTTTACTTTATTTTGTTCATATTCAGTTACGGATGCAGATTTATTTCTCTTACTTACAAGTATTAAGATACTTGGTAGGTATATGGAAAATTCTATACATACACTGCTATACTTCAATGTATGACACAACGTTGGTGCTATACACTACACTATTGCATTGTCACAACTCATTTTTAACTCATCACTAACTTACAACCAATCTTACTCTCTCATGCCACACTTACTTTATACTTACCATAGGCACTACACTTAACATAAAGTATAACTTATTTAAATTGCGTTACTGCTGTCTACGATTGTCATTAGATATTGGTTTTTTTCTATTTCATTTATACCTATGCTTACATTTCTTTACATTATTTTCTTCTTTCTGTGGATACACTCCTATGTACAAACCTCAACTTCTACTTGAATATTTCTCATTTCATTTCAAATGAACACACGTGACTAGAGTTAGAGTTAATGATTTCAATTACTTTTGTTTGTGTTCCTTATGTACTTTAATACACTTCAATTCAATGTATCTAAACAAAACATTTGGTATTATACATTGTAATACATTTTGCATTATGCTATTCTCTGTCATTTTTTTACACTACCACATCACTCTTTGTTGATATTATGTGTGAGGATTAATTAAATAGGACTCTGACGTTGACATTTCTGAGAACATTAACAATACACATATATATGCGCTACAAACATGTACCTATTGCACAACGATTAATAAATTTCAATTTTGTACAATAAATCCTAAGACCGTGTTACTTCATTACAGAACCATGCGAGAAGTGTGGGCTCGAGAAAACGCTCCCGACAGGGATCCTCAGTTGCTTCCAAGGAGGGTGAGAATGCATTTCGTCGCCGACGGAAATGTGGACAGGAGGCGATACAACCCACCGCCTGAAACGGTCAACGAAGTCGCAGTAGTGTTTGTCGGTGATGACGGTCAACCACCAACAGACGTCGATCTGGTGATCCACGACCGGAATCCAATTGACCCGCAACATCGTCGACTACAGACCATACCAGCCGGCTCTTCAAACGCGGATCCAATGCTGTATCCCCTACTCTTTCCACGAGGAGAGCTGGGTTGGCATCAACGTTTGATACAAGAGGGCCCTCGCCGAACCCCTGTTCGCAATCGGAACAGTATCAGGGAGTATACTTGCTATCGTCTTGCTATTCGTTACAATGGCAACAACGACACAATCCACGATGCTATGAGTTTATTACATAATGGTCGATATCTGTTGCAACAGTTTGTGGGTGATCATTACGTTAGAATGGAAGCGAACAACTTAATGTACATTAGATATCATCAAGCTGAGCTTTTCGCAGAATCGTATCAGGGACTTGTGGATCACATCAACCAACAGCTCCAAATTGACGCACCCGTGGCGGGCGTCGGCCGTAGGATGATTTTGCCATCGTCGTTTACAGGTGGTCCCCGTTTCATGAAACAGTGTTATCATGACGCGATGGCCATTGTGAGTAAGTGTGGAAAGCCTAATCTTTTTATTACGTTTACGTGTAATCCTAGCTGGCCAGAGATCACACAGAACCTACCGAGATGGGCCACGGCAACCGACAGACCGGACCTGGTGTCCAGAGTGTTCAACGCGAAACTCAAGCAGCTGATGCGCGACATAACGGTGAACAATATATTTGGTAATGTCGATGCATATGTTTATACTGTCGAGTTTCAGAAACGAGGACTGCCGCACGCCCACATACTGATCATTCTGAGTGAGGGTAGCAAGTTGCTAACTGCCGACGACGTCGACAATGTAGTGTGCGCCTTCTTGCCAGACCCGGTGACTGCTCCGCGTCTATTCGATTGTGTGACGAGACACATGATTCACGGGCCGTGTGGCACGCTGAACCCAAACAGCCCATGCATGGTGGACAACAGTTGTTCAAAGAAGTTTCCAAAGGAATACACCGAAGAGACTGTATACATTTCTGACGGTGGTTACCCAAAGTACTATCGGCCAAACAACGGACCTGTGGCCAGGGTCAGAAATCAACAGGTCAGCAACGAGTTTGTCGTGCCTTACAATCCGTACCTTTTAGCAAAATACGATGCACACATTAATGTTGAGGTATGCTCTACTGTGAAGAGTGTTCAGTATTTGTATAAATATGTATATAAAGGGCACGATGCTGCGACCATGGAATTATGGAACGGAAATGAAATAGACAGGTATGTTATCAAAATGCATTTTTCCATAAGTTAACACATTATATTCTTTCAACTATTATAGCATTAATTGTAAAGTTCTTTTTGTTTTTCTGGCCTCACTGTGACCTCCTAACCTAACGTACATTGCACTTGCAACTTATGTAAACTTAAATTATTGTACATAAACACAACATAGAACAGCAGAGTATAAACTACTGGTGTTCATTAATTTAGAGTGGTTGTTGAATATATAACTTTATATTAGCTTAAAACAACTGCCCACTTAATGCATGATTTCTATTATTTGAAATTTCACTACAGTAGTATCAGCATGGCCAGTTGACAACTGTGTAACACAATCATCATTCATATAATAATATGTACTCCTCAATCAATAACTGAAATCATTTTCAATTATTTTTCATTATTTCAATTCGCTTAACTAAATATAATACTCAATCATCTTACATCTCATCTCAATAGTAAAGACATTTTAGGAAAGCTGTTCAGCATAATATAAATTATTGAAATCGGTACTTTGTACATTAGAAATTTCATATATATATTATTCATTTGTTTCATTTGACAAGCATTTCTCTGTTCACACTACAATGACCTAACACTACAGTATGTTATTAAGAAATTAATTACAGCATATTATTAATTAACATTTATAAATTATTATAGACATAAGTTAGATTTTTGAAAGCCATTTACCACTTTTTAGACTAAGTCTTAAGGTCTTAACTTATGTACATTGAATATAATTAAAATGCAAAAAACAATATTTTATCGTATTCTTCTTCATTAAGACTAAAATAGTGTTACACTACACTTTGACATAATTACGTTTATTATATATACATCACAAACAATAGTATTACGACATTTTACTCATGACAATATTTTATATATGTAAAATAATGAGATTTTAAATAACTATTGATTTCTTTTTGTACAACTTTATGTTACTTAACTTTATGTTCTAAATATTTTTGATACATACATACATAAATGTTGTTTTCAGTTACATAAATTCGAGGTACGTCAGCCCACCGGAAGCCGTCTGGAGGTTGTTTGCGTATAAACTACACGACATCAGTCACACGGTAGTTAGACTTCCGGTTCACCTAGAAAACTACCACAACGTGTACTTTGCGCGTGGACGGGAACTACAGGAGGTACAAAACAACGCCCTACCTCGAACAAAACTCACGGCGTTCTTCGCGCTCAACGAGAGAAGCGTTGATGCAAGACAGTATCTGTTCCACGAGATACCGATACATTACACTTGGCAAGTATCGTCAAAAGAGTGGAGACTGCGGCGAATACGGGCACCTCGCGAGACGTTGGCTCGGATGTACGTCGTCAACCCACTGGATAGAGACCGTTTTCATCTACGACTACTACTCTTGCACAGAAGAGGCCCGCGGTCTTTCCAAGACTTGAAGACGGTAAACGGGGTCGTGCATGCCACATACGCAGCCGCCGCCATTGCGTTGGGATTGTTGGAAGACGACGAAGGGTGGCGGGCGTGTATGACAGAATCATCGGCGTTGGACACAGCCACTCAACTGCGTTATCTATACGTCACGATACTATTGTTTTGCCATCCCGCGGACCCCGCGGATCTGTACCGACGGTTTGAAGTCAACATGATGGAAGACTTCAATCGGCGCTTCCAAAACGTAGACCGTGCGAGGGCGGCGTGTCTCAAAGCAATCGGAGACCTACTTCGTGCACGCGGAAAATCACTCGACGACTACGATCTACCCAATCCAGACGACGATCTACTGGGACCAGATCAAAACGATCCAATGCTCGGTGCAATAGATGCGGCCGTTGCCTGGCAACAACGATTGCGCGACTTGAATGACGAACAGCGAACGGTATACGATCGAGTGATGGCGGCCGTCGACGACAACCGCAACGTCCAGAAAATGTTCTATGTCGACGGGCCAGGAGGCACGGGAAAAACGACGCTATACGGATGCCTAATATCGTCGCTTCGTAACAGACAACGAACGGTGTTGAGCGTGGCATACACCGGGATCGCCGCATCCCTCATGGAGGGCGGCATGACTGTGCACTCGACTTTCGGATTGCCATTGGGAACGCTGACAGAACAGTCTACTTCGAGCATCAAGTTGCAGTCTTTGCGCGCGCAAAGGATACGCGAAGCTTCGCTGATTGTCTGGGACGAAGCGCCCATGTCCCCGGGCCTACAATTCACAGTGGTCGATCGCTTGCTCAAGGACATCATGCAATCGGCACTACCGTTTGGTGGTAAACCAATACTGTTAGCTGGCGACTTCAGGCAGATATTGCCCGTCGTTCGCCGGGGGAACAGGAGCTCCATCGTCATGTCCTCCATCAAACGCCACTCATTGTGGAGAGAGTTTGAACAGTTTCGGCTGACAAGGAACATGCGCGCCAACAACGACGCCGACTTCGCTGCTTGGCTACTTCAGCTTGGTAACGGTCAACTGCCGACGGTCTATGGTATTCCGGATACTGTCGAAATCCCACCGCAACTGGTTTGCAACGTTGTGGATTTGACCGATTTCGTCTATCCGCAGCAAATGTCGTTGGACAACGTCGACGAGTTCGCTCGGAAAATCATACTGTGTCCCCGCAACGAGGAATGCCACCAAATAAATTCCACAGTGCTACGACGCGTCACGGGCGCCGAAAAGACATACTCCTCCATGGACACAGTGGTGATCAACAACGCCGACGAAGCGGCAAACTACTAGACAGAGTTCCTTAACGCTCTGCATCCGAACGGACTACCGCCGCACAAGTTGACGCTCAAGGTTGGTTCGATCGTAATGTTGCTGAGAAACATTGATACGAACCGACAACTGTGCAACGGGACGAGGTTGGTGGTCACCGAACTGCGGCCACACAACTTCAAGGCGAGGAGGTTGTCCGGCTCCGGTGACCCTCAGGACGACATAATTATACCTGCCATTTCAATGATTTCCGGTGAGGAAGACAATTTGCCTTTTCGAATGAAGCGGATTCAATTCCCAGTACGGTTGTCGTTTGCCATGACAATCAACAAATCTCAGGGTCAAACGTTTGACCGAGTCGGTTTGCTCCTGCCGTCTCCCGTCTTCAGCCACGGGCAGCTGTACGTTGCGTTTTCAAGAGTGAGGGACGCGCAATCCGTCAGAGTCGGCATGTACTGCGATGGAAATGGTCGATTCGTCACCAAGAATATTGTGTACCCAGAAGTCCTCTGATGCGATTACAGGTAGTTATATTATTAATAGAACTATACAATGTTCACCCGAGGGGTCTATGGGATCCCCCGGGGTCTTTGGGACCCCCCGGGGTCTTTGGGATCCCCTGGGGTCTTTGGGATCCCCCCAGGGTCTTTGGGATCCCCCCGGGGTCTATGTGACTCTTTGCGGAGAGAAAGTTTGACAACCTCCACGTGGTCTCTCTGGATGCGATTACACTCAACGGTGTATTCGTAACTAATGTCAAACGTTTGGTTAAAATTAAGAAATATAAAAATAACTGGGATGCTTAGTGCCTAGATTTTTGTATGTATTATTCTACACAACACACGTACAGAGTTGTATGTATTCAACCAGTTATTGTTATATCATAGTCATAGACCATAGAATATCATAAAATTGCCATTGGATTTTTCATTTAAAGATACACCTAATTATAATCAAAATATCTATTAATTTATTTACACTTGCACTACCACAGCAATACTATATACTAAGATTTGTAACAATTCCTTTCTATATAATAATTTAATTTGTATTCATTTGTTATTTTCTATATATATATAAATAAAGAATACACTGATACGTTATATATCTGTATCAATAACTTATATGTACCATTCTATATATTTGTAATGTAATTGTAATATGTTTTTTATATGTTATGTAAGTTTTTATGAACAACTTTAAAACCCTATTCAACATGTAATAAATCATTTAATTATTTTATTATATAAATTTGTACTATTACAACAACTAATTAGTTGTTAATTTATTTACTCTCAGGCATGGCACTAGAATTGTTTTCCACAGGGTGGCAGAGTGGTGCAAATATTTTTTTTTAAATGAGCTAAGGTTTTTTCAACAGATACGGAGGTTATTTTATTTTTAAAAATAATAAAAAGTAATAATAATATACCTATGATGTATATTATAGTACACACGTTTTTATATTGTATGCTCAAAAAGTCTAAACAGATAATATTTACAAACTTTTCAATAGTTAAAAATGTTTTAAGAATAATGTCTAATATTTTCTATGTGTCTTGTGGAAGAAAATGTTTAATCACACAGTTGGCTTAAATTTCAAAACATATTTCATTGACATTGTAGTAAATTATTTCCTTAGTAGACAAATTAATAAATTCAATTTATTCCTCAATTTTGTTTAGTAGTGACAAATATATTAAATAAATAATTTATATTTTAAACAACCTGTTTATGCACCATATAGTAAATGATTGAAAATGTTGTTAAACAAAAAAAGTAAGTTCAGTTTGTATTATTTTTTTTTTTTGTATACATTATACACTGCAAGCATAATGTGTTGTTTGTATTTAACTACCAACTAAATAAAATACCTGTTAATTTATAAATTTTGTATACAATGCTATGAGTACCTGTTAATTTATAAATTTTGTATACAATGCTATGAGTATTTTTTAAAGTAATAATTCTATTAATCAGATTTAGGTCCATTATTATTGTTTTCTTTTTCTTATTTTTAATAAAAAGAGAGCAAAAATGTTCACATAGCTTTCTACCACTTATTTTTACATTCTACTGTAGTGTGTTTTCATAACTTTGTTACCAGAAACACTTCATCGCAATGTTCTTAAGAACAATATCACCAATACCAAATTACATAATACACATTTCAAAATTCACCATTTAAGTTTAAGTACAGATATATTACACATTATGTTATTGTGTCTGTGTAGTGTGTATAATCTGTTATACCTCTGATACAGGGAACAAACTATTACATATTAAAAGAACAAGACAAAAATTTGAAAAAAAAAAAATTTTATTCATCTGCATCTGAAAATCGTAAAATACAAGTTAAAAAACCTATGTAACAAACCATGAAATTCAATGAATATTGTCCAACTGAAACTTACTGTGACTTGACACCCCTCTGCTCTCCTACAATTTATAAAATTGTTATTGTCATGATTAGTTTATTCACAAGCAACTATTCATAGGCGGAAATTGGGGGGGGGCTTAGCCCCTCAAAACGTACAAACAGAAAAATTAGCCCCCTCAAAAATAATATAAGTAAAATATAGACTTTCAATTAAATATTGTTGCAATGCAAATAAAAAAAAAACATTGGAAAAAATATCTGGTGTGTTCGTATTTATGTTCAATTACCAAAGCTCATAGCATAATAAGATTTAAAGTAGATAAATCACAGCCAGTTTAATCTGGTGTTATGGTTCCACCACAGAATATTATTATAATATATTATGTTATTATGTAATTGTCAATTTAAAGAAATTATAATATATTATGTTATTATGTAATTGTCATTTTAAAGAAAAGGTTTTCAACTGATAGTCTTCAATCTTCAAATGGCTGAAGCTGTAGACAATTTCATCAAATTAGATTTTAAAAGAGTGATTTTTTATAAGGTTAATATAAGGTAATTTTATTTTAAAAACTTGCTATCAAAATCGAATATTACTGAATTAATAAATAATATGACATGTGGGTTCAAAATAGAATTTTTATAATTTATTTATTTTATATATTGTAAGTTATTCTTATTATGCTATTACTATATGAAAGATAATTGTTTATTGTCAAGAGCTATTGGATGTAAAAACTAAAAAGTATAAGTGTTCAATCAGAAATGTACGTCTTGAAAAACTATATACATTATTTAACTGGCAAAAGCTGTAATACTTTAGAAGATTTTACTTCAGTAGGTACTTCCTAATGATTTATATATCCAAACATATATAATCTTATGCCAGTTTCACTTACTTTCCCCATAAGTTCATCTACATGTGATTATGTGAATATAGTTTTTCGGCAATGAGAAGAATGAAAACATGGTTGAGGTCATCTATATTGCAAAATAGATTCAACAATTTAGGTATCATTAGTATAGAAAAGATATTTCCGAAACAATTGATAGAGAAATCATACTGGTCCATTTGCAAAAAAATAGATATATTATTTTAAAATAAATATTTTAATATACCTGATAACTAGATAACAAGGTTGTTACTGTAAATTAATATTTAATAATTTTGTTTTTCTTTAAAATTTGTATAACTTATGTTATCTTTCTTATATATTTAAAGTTAAAATTCAAGTATATGAACGAGTAAATGTTTGACACTTATAGTATGTTTAAAATAAATCATGCTTAGTTTTGGATGGTGTTTACAGCAATATTATATTTTCAAGTGCTAAGAAAGGCGTCGATATGCAGTAAAGTATTTTTTAAATATTAGCCCCCTCTAAAATTATGGCAAATTTCCGCCTATGCAACTATTAGAAATGTATATTAATGTACTTACTTCAGAGTGAACTGTCACCATGGACATGTCCTTTGTGACAATGTCCATTGTGCCGTCGGTTTCTCCCCCTGTTTGGGGTGTCGCTGTCGGCGGGGTTGGTGTTTGCGGTGGTGGTGGTGGTAGTGGCGGTGGTGGTGGTCCCTTATTCCCACGGCGGGTAGTAGTGTCTAAAAAAATTATAAAAGTTAATAATAGAATACGCAATAAGTGATCGTGATACAACATAACACACACTCACCCGGACAATCGACAATTAGGTGTCCGGTTCTACGACACTTGTAGCACCCTGAAACACAAATTAGGCGATACACCTTTTAGTATTAGTTACTCTAAAATTTGTATTTTGTATACATCTACTTACTTCTTTTATTTTTCTGTTTTTGCAAACGCTTCCGGACCCTGCCGGAAGCGTTCACCATCGCGCCGTGCTCGCGGCGGTGGTATACAGGTGCATTATACACCTGTATACCACTCGCGCTATAGTTATTAATTTGCTTTGTTACTTTCATTCTAAAAATAAACAATGACACCAATTAATATTAAAATTAGTCATTTTTGCTGACACTATGCCACTGTTGTGCCGTGACGGGTTGGCCATGTACAACTAATTATCAAAATGTCACGAGGCGGTTTTCGAACATTAGTAATGAGTTAACGAATACAATTTTGCAAAAAAAACAAAATCAGACACGTGGCCAACAGTAATCAATAATCATAATTAATTTATCATTGGACTAAATACTAAGGAGATTATCTATGTTCTCTCAATCGACTTTTTACGATATTTAAATTTTTAAGCGAGTTATGACAGTTGTGTCAAATAGGATAAGACAATGATGCACAGATAATAGCTAATAGGTCAATTCACTCGATCACAACAAACAGCACACTATTTACAGTGGTAAAATAAAAATGCATTAAAAGGTAGTTTGAACATAAATCATATTTCACCCGCAGAAATAAAACATAATATAATGAAAAAATATAAATATATAGGTAATTATAAAAAAGTTAGGGGAAGGTTAGTGAATATTGGTAGTGAATTAACCAACACAATTATACACAAATTAGACATGTGCCAAAAACAAAATCAGAACACATGACGTACAGTAATCATAGAATATTAGGTATAGTTAATTCAACAAAAGCTTGAGTTTTCAAACACATAATATCCTACAGACGTGCTGCGATCCAGTTAAGAAGATAACCGCATAATATTATGTTGTCTCCGTCTTACACATGTGCGATATAGTTAATTTTCGTTCGACGGTTTCAATAGTGTGCTATATATTAGTTTTACGGTGAACTCAACTATTAGTATTATTAATTGAAAATTGAAAACTAATAT
Source organism: Macrosiphum euphorbiae (assembly GCA_949089665.1). Classification (NCBI taxonomy): domain Eukaryota; kingdom Metazoa; phylum Arthropoda; class Insecta; order Hemiptera; family Aphididae; genus Macrosiphum; species Macrosiphum euphorbiae. The sequence goes on from CARXXK010000002.1 coordinate 57,001,346, forward strand.
AAGAAGATAATCTGTGTCCTCTCGATCGATTTTTTACGACATTTTAATTTTTAAACGAACTATGTGTATGTGTAATGCAAAATATAAAATAATAATAATGTACAGATATAATTTCCTAAAATATTTATAAAAATTATAAAAACCAATTACAAACAGCGCACTATTTAATCTGGTCAACTAAAATTTACTACGGAATACGATTTACATTCATTCAAATGCACACGTGCCCATAGTCATACATTCAGACCTCATACACAATTAAACGAAATTGTATTGTATAAAGAGGTGTTTAAATATTGATCGAGATACAATTAAATATATTCTATAAGTATTAAAAAGTGTTTGAGCATAAATAATTTTACTCTACCAAGTTAAACTAACATGAAAAAAAACACCGGGACACAAGGCCAGTATAAGAAGGTACCTACAATAAGGAATTAAATACGTTTACTTACTCGAACGGCGTCCAAATGTCAAATGAAATATGTCCGGCGTTCGTCACCGATCATACATCCTGTCCGCAAAAAATGGATTTCCCATCACTCCATTAAATTAGATGGGTCATCGGTCGTATCGACAATTACACGATAACGTGAAAGCTTCGTGTGAGAGAGATCGATAGTGACTACAGGTAGACAAACAGAGACCGTCACGATACACGCGCCTTAGATATCATCATTATTGGTCATTACACAACCGAATTATACGTTTTTACGCTGACATAATTTTTCCCTTCAGAAATTATTATGTTAACAATATCATACCTATGAATACACGAATAGACATACTAATTTTTTAACGTATACGGAAGGTATAACCGCGTATGATCCATATTATATTTTTTGACGATGGCTGTAACATTTAAACTATTACTGTGACATTTAAACTAAAGTACCTATCTGCAATACATACCTGATATAGGTACCGTTGAAAATTGTACGCGATCGACGACCTCGGAGTACCTACCTGGGCGACTTCGATGAACGTACATCGAATATTACATGAGGCATCCACTTGCTAGACACTCCAACACGATTTTAAACTTGACATTTTGCTCCACAAACAAAAAAGGCACCGGACATGCAACGGAAAACAGCACTGACACAGAAAGTTCAAAAATTTAAACATTCCCGCCAAACCACCAAGCGCTATCACTAATCATTATCAGCCATACATAAACATAGATATTAAAGAATGGATAGGCCACGGACTAAGATATAATGGACTGGAAACGAGCAGCTTATCATGGCCACGAATTTATGTACAAGAGGCAAAGTGCGGGGGGTCGCTATCTGTTCTTGGAGTTCACAGCGCCCTCTGTATTTAACACGGACTAAGATACAAATTGTGTAGCCAAATAAAACCACCGGTAGCGCTGAAAACTTCAAGAACAGTATTCTTATCAGCTAAGTGACATCTTTTCGTGGCCGTCCCCCGATCCCCGCCGACCATGTCGTTTCCAGTCCATTATATCTTAGTCCGTGGGATAGGCCATTTGTCGTTATCACATACTCGACTACATCATTAACATTCTACTACGACCACAGTTAGTTGTAGAACTACGACAAAGTCGGGTTGTTCATCATTCATATAGGTAGATGGTAGTCGAGTTTCACGTATAGGCTATAGCCGTTTAATGTATGTAATACTTGCCCACCTGATTTTCTGTTGTACAAATAGGTGGACAACTTCAAAGTTAATCGATTTTCACTTTAGAAATCAGGTTACTGACTTGCTAGACACTCCAACACGGTTTTCGGCTTTACATTTTTTACATTTAATTTAAACATATTTACACATAGTACCTACGGAAAAGCACCGGGACATATACGTTGGGGAATCGTATCATTGTATTGCTGACTTTCATGGATCATGGGAGATTTCCAGACATTAAAACTCGACTTTTAACTTTTAACTTTAAACTTTCCCGCCTTCGAAACGCGACCGCCAAAGAGCCAGAGAGTCTTATCACAAATTCCTAACACCAAATCACCTTCGACTACCAACCTATCACCTTCATTATAATTCGACTATGTCTCCAAAATAAGGTACTCAATTACAAGTAACACTGGGGGGTCCGGGGATCAGGCCGGATCAAAAAACCCAGCCCGAGGCGAAACGACAAAGATGTATCACCGCCCACACAGTCTTTCCGCCGTAGGCGGGATGACAAACGCCAGAATCTAGTCCTAATATATAAAATGACAAGGAAATCAGCTGTCTACAAGCAACCCGTGGAACGGAAAACGCAGGCTATAGTGAAACCGTGGAGTAAAAAATGAAGCACCTCTCCGTTTCCCCAGCCCGCCGGCCATGTCCCGTCGATTCCTTATAGCGCGACCAATCGCGTACCTTCGCAGCGGCGGCGGTCGGTTTTAAAACGTTTTTCGTTATCACCTCTTTTCCTATCATTCGCCGATTTTTGAAATTTTCGGAAAATTAGCTGTTTTTACACGATTTCGACCCTTTTGGTCCTTTTTTATACTTAATTCGAAGCCGCCGGTGTGCGGTTTATATTCGTGCGCCGTCCGAAGCTGTCGCAATATCGATCGAAAAATACACTCCCCACTGGACTTTTTTGCCGATTTTTTCCTTTTCTCCCACCGTTTCGTCTATTCGTTTGTGCCCGAATCGTGTAGTCGACGTCTTTTTAAAGCCGTTTATATGGGCTTTTCCCCCGAAATCGGTTCGTTCGCCTCGCAATCGCGGTTATAAATTACGCCGTCGACCGACCGACCGTATGCGTATATATACATGTATATACGTGTGTAATTTAATTTTTCCCTATGATTTAATAATTATTAACGAAAAACGCTTTTTACATTCCCCGTTAAATATATATATGGGAGATGCGCGTATTACAAGCGAATTATATGCGATTACATCGATGTACATCGAATATATCGGTTTACGTCGCTCCGTAGACGCACGGCTTAACTGTTGATGTTTTGAAAGTATTTCACATCTCAAACTGTGTCCAAGTAGGTTAGGCGTTAGGTAGGAAACACGTAGATCCTGAGTTCGAATCCGTCGTGCGTTCGCCGGGCGTCGAAACCGTCATTGTTATATGGTTTACACGGCCGCCCGAAACTAGACTTTTTTTGCATTTTTTTTTTCACTATATTTTTCATATAAATTAAATAATAATACAGGAACATATTTATCGTACATTATTATTATTTAAAGTCATTGTCATATTATATCACACAATAAATAGGTACATGTTATATTTGTTTTATTAGGAATTATTATAATTGCATATTTTTTAAATTTCCATGATTGTTATATAAATATAGTTTGTATTTTATTTCGGATTGCCTACCTAGGTGGCTAACTTGAAAGTTAATTTGATTTTAACTTGAGATGACTGACTTGCTAGACACTCCAACACGGTTTTCGACTTTACACTTTTTACATAAGAAAAGGCACCGGTCATGCTACGGCACATACCACTCTATGTGCAGGTATACTCTATATCGGTGATCTTGGAGATCGTATCCAGCCTATCCATTTACAACGTATGTGACGGATTGCTAGACGCTCAAACTTTAAACATTCCCGCCAAAGCGTCTATCCTTATCTCCAATCCATATCACTAATCCTTATCACAAATCCTAAACTTTCGTCTTACAACCTTTGCGACTTTTATAATTCATTGTCTCCAAATCGGTACCTACTCCCAGCGAGTCCGACGGGCCCCGAGTTACACTTAGAGCTAGTTATTATATATTATGATACAAAATAAATGTACACTCTATAATGATTGACTGGTTATCAGTTTTAAATGGATAAACAATTTTTGATAAAAAATGTAAGGTAAGCACACATTTTAGAAGACCCCGTGCTCACGCCTATGCTTATAGTAATATTAATATATTATAAGAAAAAAAATCTAGACTGATAGACGATCTCCTTATAAAATCGGTATCTATAGTATACCATTGATTTCAAATTTAATATATCCTACCCAATGACAATCTACACTCGACAGTCGACACCATTGGTCCGTTATTATAGAGCAGAGTGACTTCACGGTTTATGAATTAATTTCTTTTATTTGTACATCAAAATAATTTTGTTAATTATCTATGACTTGTATGACTTATATTGATTCAAGTATAGTTAGTATAAGTTGTTGATATATTTTATATTTATAATATAATTAATCAAATTTTATCATAAAAAAAATATAAACATTTTTTTTTAATTAGGTTTTTAATCAAATTGCAATTGACATCATGAATCTACCAGAAGTTGATGGGTTCAAATATGTAGTTGTTGGTATAGATTATTTTTCAAAATGGTCAGAAGCCAGACCTATAAAGACAAATCAGCAGTAACTGTTGCACGGTTTTTATATGATGAAATAATATGCTGCCATGGGTGTCTATTATGACAATATCATGCAATTTATGACACATTATTAAATTGGGATATTCAAAAATCAATAAAAGCGTTAAGTTTCGATACGACTACGGTAAACACTGGTCGACTAAATGGTACATGAATATTATTGGAACAACTTTTGGAAAAAATTTACTATATTTACCATGTCGTCACCACATTTTTTAAATCGTAGTGTTTTTGACGAAAAAATAAGTAAGTTGGTAGGTTGCGATGTACCGATTTTCAAAAGATTTCAAAAAGATTGGAAAAATATAGACAAAACAAAATTTAAATCAGGTATTGAAAATAAAAAGTATATGCAATTCTAGAACCTTATATTACACATATTGTTTCTTTTGCCCAATTAAAACTGACTGAAAATCAACCACGCGATGACTATAGAGAGTTATTAGAACTAACATTGTTTTTCCTTGGCCACGGTGTTAAGAGTAATAAATAATTTCGTTTACCAGGAGCTTTTCACCACGCGAGGTGGATGGCTAAAGCAATATATTGTCTAAAAATATATTTACTTCGCTATGAATTTAAATTAAGCAAAGCAGAAGAGGAAGGGCTATGTGACATTTCAATATTTTTGGTCTTTGTATATATTGAAGCATGGTTTAATGCAACATTAGCTTCAACTGCACCTTACCATGATCTTAGTTTTATTTAAAAAATTTATAACTACAAAACAATTGATGAAAGTATATCAAGAGTTTCGTTTAATAAATTTAAAAATCATTTGTTGTATTTAAGTCCTGAATCGGTTGCCTTAGCTTTTTTTGATATCAATATGTCGGTTGAAACAAAAAAAGAAATGGTTAATTGAAATGGTAAATTTGCAGCTATTTTCAAACTATTTGAATACAATTTAAAAATTAGGGATACGTAATTTATTTTTTACCATAGAATAAAATTAAAATACCTATCCATCTTACTTTTAATAAAATTAAAGTTGTAGTAGAAAAGTGATAACATTATGATTAGTAAGAAAACATGGTAATAATACTTACTGAAACAACCTCCTTCTTTTGCATTAAAATAATTATTTGTTAGTTATCATAGGCGCAATTTCAACTTTTTACTTTGGGGGGGGGGGGGGGGGTGAAAATATTAAAGGCAAGCAAACCTTTGCAATATAGCCTTTTTTAAATTGTATGTCCTAGGTTTATGAGGGGGCTTAGCCCCCAAGACTTTGTGTTACGATTGTATTAATACTTACTGAAACAACCTTTTTGTTTTGCATTAAAATAATTATTTGTTAGTTAGCATAGGCGCAATTTCAACTTTTTACTTGGTGGGGGGGGCTGAATATAATAAAGGCAAGCAAACCTTTGCAATATAGCATTTTTAAATTGTATGTCCTAGGTTTATGGAGGGAGGGCTACAAGCTACGGCTTTTTTTTTGGGGGGGCCTTAGCCCCCAAGCCTTCCAATTTTTGCCTATGTTAGTTTATGTATATTTTTTTTTGTTTCAAAATACATTACACATAACAATTTTTTTTTTTTTTTTTTTTTTGTCGCGTATAGAGAATTTCTCTCACCGTGTGCATACGAGTCGTGTTAAACGGATACTGACAGTATATAATCAATTACAAAGTCGTTTAGTGCCCATCTATTTTTAGATTATCTGTATCTGATAAGGTATAGTACAACTAATAGGCAATAAACCGATATAACAGACAGTGGTGACCAAAATAATATCGTAATGAGAGAATCTCTCACCACGCGACCAACGACGGGTTTGTCGCTTTCGCGCTCACAGTGCTCACAATAGCGCTCATGATTATGAACCGTTCCACTAGAAAATAAGCGCATATAATCGCTTTGCTTACGTTCCAAGTGGAACGATGTTGAACCTGCCATGAGCGCTTAGACCATAGATTCTTGACCTTTTCTGGGCCATGGACCCCTTGGAAGTATAAAATACAATCACGCCCCCCCCCCCCAAAAAAAAAAAAAAAATAAATACAATTTTTATTTTAATATTAAATTTTCTTTAATGATAAATCTAAGACTTAATACTACATTCAATTATTGTGAATTATCACTTTTTCTTATAGCCAAAAACCAATTTTAATAGGACATTTGCTGTTGTTTTGATTGCAATATTGCCTTGAAATCTGAGACCGTATTGGACAGAGAAACACGCATATCGTCCTTAATGTTCAATCAATTTCTTGCTTTATTTTAATTGTGACCATTGTAAAAAAATCCAGACTCACAGAGATAGGTAGTAGGAAATGGAATCAAAAATATCATGGATACAGCTCGTGGATAAGCCTTCTTCAACGAACACCAAAATTCGATTAAATTTTTTGTTTGAAAATCGTGGCGTCCCACTGTGCAATGGAAGTTACATAACATTGATGCTATGTTGAATTTAGGTTTCAAAAAAACATTATGGCACGTGCCATTTCTTTTGATCTTAAATCAATTCATTCGTCTTTAACGAAGTCTGAATCATTAATTGTATTTAATTCCACTAGAAAAGGATTGCGTATCCATGTTTCTGATTTCGAAAATGCAGAATCGAAATAATTGAATGAAATTTAAACCAAATGAATTTTCAAGCACAACAGATTGTTGCTTAGTGGCAGTATGCGGGCAAGACATCATTAATGTTATCTTAAAAACGCTATCAAAACAAATTAATTTTTGCGTTATCCAAAAAAACCCACAGTCACTCCGTGGACCCCCGGGTAATCATTTACGGACCCCCAAGGGGTCCATGGACCCCTGGTTAAGAATCTATGGTTTAATGCAACATTAGCTTCAACTGCACCTTCCCATGATCTTAGTTTTATTAAAAAACTTTATAACTACAAAACAATTGATGAACGTATATCAAGAGTTTCATTTAATAAATTTAAAGATCATTTGTGGTATTTAAGTCCTGAATCGGTTTCCTTAGCTTTTTTTGATATCAATATATCGGTTGAAACAAAAAAAAAAAAATGGTTAATTATCTTAAACTTGAAATAGAACCACTTGGAACATATAAACATGCGGATTTTATGAAGTCTGAAATTGAAAACTTTATGTCAAGTGAAACCAGTGAATTTTTTAATAGATTCAATTTCGATATACGTTTCCTTCAACAAGATCCTTCTACTTGGACCGTTGACAAATCATATCAAAATGCATTAGAGGTTGTAAATGAACTACATGTTGTAAATAATGCTGCGAAAAGAGGTATACAACTCATTGAAGACTACAACAATTTAATAACAAAAATTTAAAAACAAAAACAGTTAGTCCTGCAAGTAGTTAGTGACTATCGTAGAAATTATCCAGTTTGCAAAAAAAATAACTTGAAAAAACCATTTTAAATTTATTAATAAGATTGTTAAAATGTACATAAATAGTTAATAATAATTAGTTTGATATTTATTGAAGTATTAAGTGTGCATATTTTATTAAAATGTTCTAATTTTTCTTTAAAAATAATAAACTTTCAATAATTAATACTTAAGCTTATTATTGAAACTAACTGTTCTACAATTTAAGCTCTATACATTTTTTCGCTAAGTATCATACTTTTTTAGCTAAGTAAAAAAAAACAACAAAACTACCCTTTTTGGCTATTTTTCAACCCCCCAGGGGCACGGGAAGGGGATGAGTAGTCATGATCAAATTTAACCAAAATTATCATCTTATAACAATAAAAAAAGTTAGGGGGTCCTACATCAACAATTAGAATGTTCAAAAATAAGGACCACCCTAGTTTCCAAAAATACAAATTAACTACCAGAGGAGAGAATTTGTAAATAACCTGAACGACGAGCTATTTCGTCTCACAGGGACTGAACAACGAGTTACATTGGCGTATCATCCGCAAGCCAACGGTCTGGTTGAACGTCAAAACCGTACAATTAAAAATTGTTTGTTGAAAGTATTGCAGGAGAATGTAATGCAATGGCCATATTATATTTTACAAGGTGTCTTATTTGCACATAGAACGGCACAGCATTCTTCCACTGGATACATGCCATTTAAAATATTATATAAACGTGATGCTACGCTACCTATTGATATTAATTATGACGATAAAGATTAATATTCTGTAACAACCAATAGTAATCAGTATGACTCAGATCATCAAGATAATGATTTAGATTTATTTGATCAAGAAACATTTAAAACTACACTAAATCAAATGATCGTCATGAGGAATATGATGGAAGAAAAAGCGAAAAAAAATATAGATGAAGCACCAACACGTCAACGTTATTCTTATTCTAAATGTCATAATACGGGTCAAATATTCCAAGAAGGTGATAAAGTTTTCGTCAGAAACTTGTGTAGGGATGATCGGAAAGGTGGTTGCCGTCAGATACCGTGGAATGGTCCATATGAAATAGCATCTATTCACTCTGGCAATACACGAGTTGAAAGTCTTGAAAAAAAATTAATTTGAAAAATGTAAAAATGTACAATAAACCGATGGTAAATAAAATGGAAGAAAAATATGATGCTGACAAGGCTGGAAGCAAAAGTAGCGGAACTGACAATTTTAAAGATATCGATAATTTGCAAGTGAAGGATATTGAATATACCAAATCAAAACTGGATGAGTTGAAGGTAGGAAGTATTTAATCCCGTGACGAGCCATGGCAGTTGAGACAGAACAAGATTTTAAATCTTAAAATAGAAAAGAATTTGATTTATAAATACCGTGGAAAAATTCTTGGAGAGCCAACAAAAATCGTAAATATTATTGGTGATGGTACCTAATTGTCTCTATAGGTCTTTATCTTACTAGATAACCGGAACAGAAGATCATCATTTGAAAATACGAAACTTAAATGCTGAGGTAATATAAAATAATAAATATTATACATCTATGCCATATGTTTAATACAACTGATACATATTATTTCATAATGCATTCATATATTTATCCCACTTTATTTATTTTTTTTTTTTTTTTAAATTATTATTTGAACGATTAAGTTAAAATTAACTAAATTAATGGTAAAAAATTAAAAATTGATTTTTAATGAGTATACTTATTATGAAAACATAATAAGACCATAGAGATATCATAAATTGATATACCTATATATAATGTACTTACATATGACTTTTGTATTATATAGATGTATGTACATTGTATACCTACCTAATAGTATAGTTATATAGTTTAAGCATATTATTTGTATGTACATGAATTAATAGAGAAATTAATTCATATTTTGGTCTATTGGTCTAATAGTATAAATAAAGTACCTACACAAAATATTTAAAAATATTATATCAGTTAACATATTATTGGTATTTGTTGGTATATAAAATATGATTTTTTGTATTTAGTTTGCCATTGTGTGTTAAACAGTATAGTGTTAAATACTATGAACTAGGCATATTGTAATATGTATATATTAAGTAGATTTATTAATAGAGAAATTAGTAAATTAAGTAGTTGTGTGATAGTGTGAGTTATTACCTCATCAATCGAGAACGGATGGTCCGATGTGGCTCAAATTTTTTTTTACATATTCGTATTTTCCAGGAGAAATTTTTTATGAAAGAAAATTTTAGGAAAATCCCCCGTAAAAGTAGGAAATCAGGATGTAAAAAGTACAACAGTGGCTCATCAGTGTATTATATATTGGTTGCTATTGGTTAATCGGGATTTTTTGTTGATTTATATTCTTTTTTTTTGTCAATATATATATATATAATGAATATTTGTGTGTAGATTAGACCTCTTGGAAGAAGACAAGCTAATTTAAAAATGTTTAAATTTGGTTTTTTTTTTATTCAACTGATGTTAGTACGGTTAGGTTTGGTTAGGATTTTGTATTAATTGATTATATGAATCCACCATAGGTGGGATACGACAAACTTGGTATAACTTTGATACATTAGAATTAAATCATGCACTTACGTCAAACAGCACGGGGTCCGCGATCTACCGCAGGTACATTCCTACCTGATAATATACTTCTGCGAATCAGAATTTTTATTCCGGGAAACGGAAATGTTAAGATAAATTTTGAGCACCATAAACCAAATATTAAATAACGAATTGAACAAAGTTTGAGTCATATAGAGTTGGTACATCTAACAGGTAATGAAGTGCAAGGGTACAGCTGGTATTATATATAAATATGGTGGCACAAACAGTGACTGGTACCTTTGAGTTTTTACGGTTCCGGTACCTACTTAATTATTTTATTAAGAGGTTCTGGTTCCGGTTCAGGTTAATGAAAATTTTTATTTAAGGGTACTGGTTGTGAAAAATGAATTTAATAGTTGAAGTTAGGGTTCTAGTGAAAAAAAGTATTAAACGATTACAAAAATGTATATATTTTATTTATTCTTTAGTATCTTCAAATTAAATGTTTTTTATACCTAGGTACACTAAAGTATTTTAATTTAAAAATATGGGTTCTGGTTCTCAATATTTTAAGGTACAGAGTTGATACATTTAACGGACAACGAAGTGCACGGGTTCAGCTAGTATAATATAATAGTTGTAATGTTGTAAAATATATCCCAACAATACAAATAGCGAATACGATTTAATTAAAAATTATGTTTGGCTCGATGACAGAGTGCTAGAAATACTAAGAATAATATTTTAATCCTTAGTCCTACAGTTATAAAATTATACTTTTACTAGCTGAGTTAGTCACCGGTCTTAGCCCAGGCCATAACTATACGACATATTTTCAACAAAAATCAAATCATAAAAAAAAATCAATATTGGAAGAGATTCATCAAATAAAAAAAAGCTTTAAAAAATATGAAGATTTGAAGTAAGAAATCGTTTGATATGACATTGAAATACGAGTAGATAATCCATAAATAGTAAATAATAATCGTACAGAACAAGGATCTACTAAATCTAAAAAAAAATGTATAAATCAAGCTTTTCATCAATTTTCTGATGGAAAATATCATAGATTTATTAATAGGGTCATACTATTATGTTAGAGATTATACTTTTCTAGAATATATCTTGCATTTAAAGTTCCCTTCAAGAGTTAAATTTCACGTATTAAAGTATTCATGAGATTTACCATGTGTTTTTAGTAGGTACTTCAAGGATATCTTATTGAAAATATAATCTGCCGTAGGATATATCGATTCTTCAAAGTGAATTGTCATGGGGTTCATGAGATGTGTAAAAGATTTTATTTGAAATATTACGGAAATTATGAAAACTGTCTAGGATTTTATAGGAAAATTAGTTTTTGAGAAATGTCATAGATTAAATTAGAATTGTTAAGTATTATTTGATAAATGTATGTTACTCTGTGAAATATCAATCCTCTCAGGAGAGTTATATTTTCTCATTTAAAATTGCATCTATTTTATGGGAGAATATATATAAAATATTAAAGTATATAAAATATCTCGTATCTGATTGGAAATTTCAAGAGTTTAATCAGAAGTAACTTATTATATGAATTCAACAATGCAGCAAAATTTAATTAATTTTTAGATCATAACTTTACATTTCTTAGTCAATTAATTATAAACTGTATAGTAGTCAAAAGAGTACCTATCATATCTTTGTTTTATATCTAAAATAATAAATGTATTAATATTTTAAACAAAATAGTTCACAATAATTTTGATTTATAAATGTTATGAAATAAATTTTACACTTAAAAAATGCATCTTGTTAGTTGTATATAATACATTTTTTTTAAATAACAAATAAATAATTGTAGTTTTAAAAAATAACATTTGTTAATGTTTTACAAACAGAATTTGTGAAAATTCATTCAGTGTATGAATTATTGGCAATTATGGTGACAGTAGTGTACAGTGACGCAACATTATAAATGTGCAATTATAATAACTAAATAATTTAAACTATTATAAATATCATAAGACATTAAATAAATTGGTAGGTAGGTACATAATATATTTTATTAAATTATAAAGTAATACAATATAATAAAAATATAATCTATATGCATTTTATACATAAATACATACCTACGTTTAATAGGATAGTATTACAGGTCAATGAAATTTGTTATTTATCAATAAAATTATCTATTTATTAATCTGATTTAATTCTTATAATTAAATAAATATACACGATACAACTATTTATGTAAGTAATATCAAATAGTATAGAAAATTGTATACAATAATTATATAGTTCTACATTTTTACTACCTACAAACTGTACTTCAATATATGAGTATCTATTTATTTATTTATTAATATAATATATTATAATAGAAACTGTAGCAGTATTTGTATGCTACATTTAATTATTAATTACCAAAATAAGAAAGTGGCTATTTGATTAGCTCAACCAGTTAACTCACCTGACAACTGTAATATTACATTGATATGTATGCATTTATTAATTCTTATAATATCATTGGTCTGCATATGTATACAATATGTTTTTTTGGCCAAATGTTAACTCCTACACGAATAAATTTTTTACCCGAAAATCAAAGCTAGTGTATATAGGGTAATATCCTATACTCCGAAATGTTGAACACACGATTTTGGAATTGAAAAGTTCAAAAATCTAAAAATGATAAGTTGAAAATTAGAAATAAGTGGTCCTCCCTTAACATCAAACTATTAATCTACAAATCTCCACTCAAGCCAATGTGGACAATGTTTACAACATTCATGTATTCTACTTTTAATTTTATCATATAAACTTATTGTGCTAAAAATAGTATTGATTGTTTATATCAAATAAAAATATATATATAAAAAAAAAAAAATGTATATATAAAATGCAAACACTTGGTTAATGATTTATTTTAATTTGATTATTCTTTAAGGTTTTATTGATAACAGGTAGCTGAATTGATTTTTGTATAATATTTATTAATGTATTGTAATACAGATATTTTATTTTTAATGTCGATAATACGAAGATATATTTTTTTTCTACCGATTTCTTTTTAACATCACTTGGATTTTTTTACCAATATACATAAGTCATTTGGTTTTTCAATATTTAATAATGTGTGGTATTTAATTATTTAAAAGATTTAAACTGGAGGAAATTATTAAATTTGATAATTTATGTAGGTATGCTAGGAGGAAATAACAGCGGTGCAAGCGTTATTCACTTGTCCGCCTTTTTAAACATTACATTTTTTTTTTTTTAAACTTACCACCTATTAGTTTACCATCGTTCGTAGGAGTTAACACATGGTTTGTAGGAGTCACAACTACCTTTTGTAGGAGTGAACACTATCTTTTGTAGGAGTTAACACTGTGTCTATACTCTATGTAGGAGATTATCTACATTTGCAGGAGTTTACCATTCCCCGTTTTTTTTGGTTTGTATATTATATCGTTGGCATTGTGTGTAGTTATACACTACGGTGAACGTCATTCGAGGTGATTAACCTGCGTGGATAATCGAGGTTACTGACCTGCTAGACACCAAAAAAATCGACGCACATATATGATTTTTTTACGGAATTTCGAACTTCCGGTGGCAGTAAAGAACGTTGTCGGCGAACGTTGTTGCTTACCCATGTTAAAACGTCGAACCTTGGTGGTCCTAACCTTATCACAGTTCCTTATCACCAGACCTCCTTATCACCCATACACTGTCAAATTCACTGATCATGTGCTGACTGCTGACGCAACTGACACATAAAATACAACTGATAAATGCATTTTTTTTTATTGAGGTAAAGGCTTTGGCAACTGAGGTTATTAGCATAGGGTACTGTGGGGGAGGATACTGTCGGTGCATTAAAATTTCATTGTGACAGAAATACCAATAACTGATAAGAAACCGCTTGCGGTTCCGAGCGTCGTGGTCATAGACTACCTAATAATTGTTTTTATGCTTAAATTTTTTTTTCCAAGTTCCCTAACGTATTCCTGTCTCCATACAAAAGTAACTGGTATGTATAGAATGTAATTTTATTTATTAATAAAATGTGAAATTTAAAGTTATACATAATACATTCATGACATGTGCAGATATTACAAAAAAAAAATAATATTGTATAAAGTCGGTATGACTTTATACATACATAATATAATATTATCAAAAAATTAATACGCTTTATCAAATAAAACGATGTTATTCGTATGTCTAGTAAGAATTAATATTTTAAATAAATATACTTTATTATAAAAATCATAATAATATAAAATCGTCTTTTAGAATAAAATAGGATTTATCTTATATTTAACCATCTTAATTCACGTCATGACAAGTTTATATTAAAAAATAAACATTTTTCGTGTATTCATTAGGTAACTGGTAACAGAGGATACCTAATACAAAATTCAGTTGGAAATTCACCTGATAAATAAAAATAAATATCAGTTAGACTTGAATACATTTTTTCTTTTACATTTGATATTCTTATAGAACAAATTATTGGTACTCAGTGCGTGTTTGAGTTAATTACAAAATATTATTGTTCAAACATATCAAGGTGATAAGCTGATTGTTTCCAAGGTAAGGCGATATTTTGTTCCCTGGACTTTTTGTTCCATTTTGAGAATAATTTTATCCCTTCAAAAAAATTTAAAACAAAAAATCCTGAAACGGAACAGAATGTTACATTTGGACATTTTATTCCGTTTTGTGAATAATTTAATAATTATATAAAATTTAATAGATGAGGAACAAAATATTATGAAAAAAATATGTAATATGAAAGTTATATACTCTGAAAGTATTCAAGACACTAAATAAGTTTAAATTCGAATACTATACAATCATATGCTAACACGTTTTAAGTCTTAAGTATTTAGTCACGTCTTTAGTCGCCCCTCGTTATCATTGTGTACATATATAGTGGTTAAAACGTAAGTGTAAAATATTGTCCGTAAAATTGAATAACAAAAACACGTTGGTAAATACTGAATAATACAATTTTTTACTTTTAATTGAATTGTATTCATTTTTACTTTTTAGGAGCACATGTTTACATTTTTAAATTTGATTATATAAATTTTTCGGTTTGTATAAATGATAAAATATTATAATATATTACAGTAAAAATCAGAGGTATACTCAGGAATATTCAATGGAAGGAAGGGGATTGAAAAAAAAATATATTTCATGTTGTGCTCAATTGATTTATATACATTATTGATAAATATATAGTAGGACTAAGACACTAAGTACGTACATTAGCGTAACTATAATGTTAAAATGATGTGGGGGATACAGCCTACCTGGCAAAACTATCTACTTTAAAGAACCCAATTTTCTCATAATATTATCTAAATCAATTGGAGCTATTTTTTTGGGGGGGTAGGTGGTACTAAATCGTAGTCAGGGGGCTAAGCACCCATTAGTTGCACCAGTGACTAAGTATTTGGTAGTTTTGGAAGATAAGAGGAGTACTATTAACTATTAAGACAGACATAAACCTTATTTTAACAAAACATAAATAATTGTTATACATGGAAGACACATTGTCTGGAGTTGTAAGCGAATAATAATTAGATAAACCAAAATAAATGTTGTTTTAATATATTAATGTTTATGTTTAGGCTACTATACTACTATAATAACCTAAAAATCTAAAAAAAGGTTGTTTATTGGCATACAAAATCATTATAATGTAATATGTTGAAGAGCTGTTAATAAACAAACCACACTACTTATACATATATATATATTTTTTTAATTTGACCAAAGGAAACTATACCTACTCTATGCAGAATAAGAATTCGAAGACAAAAACTCGTCTTGTTCGCACATGTCGGTCACTACCATTTGGCGTTGATGTCTCCTGTGCCACCGCTGCCGACGTACCGCAGGTGTATACGTAATGACTAATGAACAATAATATCGCACAATTTTCCCGAATAATTGTATACGACGTAGGCATTGTGTTTGGTGCAGAACAATAAGGTAAAAGTACAAGAAACATGGTAAAGAAAAAAATATACATTATAACACGGGCAGGGTTGGGAATAGATAACTAAAAAATTATCTAGATAAAAATAAAGACAACATAAATTATCTAGATAAATATCATTTGTTTACACTTATTTTTATTGTTTTTTAGTATTTTTGTATTATTAGATTTATATCAATGTAATGACATAATATTTATAATAAGAATGGATTGAGCCTTTGAAATAGAGTTCTAAGAAGTTAATTTTAATTAATTTTAATATGCTCATTATGGCTAGTAGAGAACGATGTATAGTGCAAGCTCTGATGAAGGTTCTCGTATTATCGTAATACCGTCGTTGGCAATAATAACAAGAAATATATTCTTTTAATTTTATAAACAATTTATTTTAGAATTTTATAGTAATATTGGTTTATAATTTTGTAGGGTCACTATAATATTTACCTAGATAAGCCTTTTTTTTATCTAAGCTAAACATTAGATAAATCGTAACATAATTATCTAGATACTTTAAAAGATAATTTATTTCAAAAAATCTTATCTAGATAATTCCCAACACTGGTAATTACCTAAATTAATAAAAAAAATAAATTTAATATCCAATCGGTGGCTAAGTGTAATATAGTGAAATACGAATAGAAATACTAGTAAATACTAAATAGTAAATATATTATAATATTGGATGTAGAAATCGTTGTATTTTCAATGTTTCAAATAAACAGGTACAGTTACAATTAAAATATTAGTTCAGAACATTATATTATATGTATATTATTAAACTATGAATTATAAGTAATGTATATAAATAATTAATCATTAGTAATGTATATGTTACCGGAAATGTTGACATTTAGGAAATGATGACAATGCCTAAAATCGGAAGGAAATTATATCATCGCCTAGTATATTTTATCATTTAATAACGATGGTAGGCAAAGATGCCACATTTTTTAAATTTAATCTGACTTATTTAAATATTACTTTTATCAAACATAATTATTAATTAATCTACTATCACCTTAATAAATAATCAATAAATAAACAAGTATTTTTTTAACATTTTAATTTATGTAATTTAAGCTTTTTAAAATTTTTTTACGATATGCAACGTAGTGACTCATTTTTATTTTCGCACTGCAAACTTCCATGACATTTAGAATTACAAATTCTAGATGCCGATCTGCAAGCACACCTGTTCGTATTGCATTTTGTCTTACATTGATATCGGGTATATCCTTGTGCCCCCTGAAATACTATTTACAGTAATATTATCTGTAATTGTTTATACTCTGCTATTGCATATCAATTAGATCTATTTGTGCACGCGAGTTGTATGCTGAATGCGAACTTGGTTTAGAAACAAGAACTCTATTTTTGGATTAGATGATTTTTATGACAGCCAGTACAATAATTTTACCCGTGTGTCTCCGTTTCTCATTTAATTTGAGTTCGCTAATAATTTGCATTATTAGTTCGATAGTGTCTACTATATAGAGTGTAAAGGACTATAATATAAAGTTGTATTTAATTAATTTATAATAATTATAATTTGTATCGAAACAATATTTATCAATTTTTACAGTAAAATATACATTTTTAATATCATTTTTAAAAAAAAAATAAATTAATAAATGTAATTTTATGCATTTTTTTTATATATTTTTAGATCATCAAATTCCAGGCCCTAGTGATAACATTGCCTTATAAACTACAAAAAAGATGACAATTCCTAGGCGGTGATTACATTGCCTTCCGCTTTTAGGAATTGTCAACATTTACTAGGAATTGTCATCATTTCCTAAATTGTCAACATTTCCGGTAACATATATATACCTAGTGTGGATTAGTTTTTTTCTGTGGTATAAACTATACACTATAGAGTATTGACTGAAAAAAAAATCACTAAAAGAGATTACCAAGTGATTCCCTGTCGTGCTGTCATTAATTGTTATTAGTTATTACTTATATTGAGTACGAACTATACTAATACCTATTTAAATTTAAAAATACAAAGTTATGTCTGATTGAATGATTTTTTTAGTTACTTAGTATAAAATAGTAAATTGAATAAAAAATCTTAATTTATTTTAGATTTTATGGGGAATAATGTGTTTTTTTTTTATTTTAATATTTTTTTTTTTTGTCTGTCATCTACTTTTATGACAATAAAAATGCTTCGATTTTCTTCAACACTACCTTTTCTGGTTTGGAAAGTGAATATAGTTCTGTACTTTGGAGGGTAAAAAGTAATCAGTTATAGTTATTAAAAACAAACAAGAAATTAATAAAAAACTGAGATTTTTACGTAAAAAAAGTTTTTAAAAAATATCGATTTTATTTTATTGTACCTAACTCTAAAAAAATAACCTTACATGATTCACATTACACAGAATGTTTATACTAGCATTTTTATATACACTATATCATTTTCAAAATCTTTTTAATTGTTTTGAGATGTTTTCTTACATTTTCAGTTTAATTGTTTTAGTTTTTTTTTTTTATAACATTTAATGTCAATACAAATTTATACTATAGTGAAAAAGCCTCAACATTTAATAAACCGGCTAAACTAACCGGCTTATTGTATTAATAAATATAATATAAAATATTATACTAGGCTGACAAAGCTAAACGATTTTAAATTTTTCATTACTTTAAAATAAGGACTTTCTTTGTCAAAAATACCATGAAATAATTGCATTAGGTGGTAGGTACATATAAATATTTTTTTTAAATCAAAAAAAGTGATTCCTAAAGAGCATAATTTAGAAGCTTATAAATGTAACTATTTTTTCAAAGTTACAATTGAACATCAGGAATATGTTTAATTTACTACAGCCTTTATGGTTATGCAAACAAGAATATATTTTATTTTTCATTAGTATTGACATGACGTGCATGCAAGTGCGAGTATTGCGATTTACAATGATTCTCAGAAACACTTATTTATGTTAATTTACTAATTACTACTCACACATCGACATAGCCCAAATGTTGATGTCATTCTAATTGCGTATATCTTACTCCATATAACATGATACACTGGAGCTTTATTTTGGTTTATTTAATTATTGTTCACTTACAACTCCAGATAATAAGTCATCCATATGCAACAATATAGTTTGTTAAAATAAGGTTTATACTTGTCTTAATAATACCTACCTTTTCTTGCAAAACTACCGAGTACTTATTTAAAATTGCCAAACAGTCATGAGAACAAAATATATCTTATTATTCAAAGTGTGCAATGAATACATTTTCTTCAGGTAAATTATTAGTCTTATTTTATAGTGTAGGTACAACAATCAAGAACTTGAAAATAATAGTTATCTAATCAAGTTATAAAATAACTAATATTCACTATTAAGATCTTCTTATTGCACTAAAGGTAGGTACTTAGACATAGTACCTAATACAGTTCTATACTATATTATATTTATATCGTTGACTCCTGAAATCTTACAGTTGTGGTAAAATACAGGACAAAATAGCATACTTTTAGTAGGTTAAAACAACTCAATTTTTTTAATTCTTGTATCCAAAAACCTCACATTTATGATTTTGACCAAAAAAATGTCTTTACTATAATACTTTATAATATACCTATAAGTAAATGTTTAAATTATTATTTATTCAAACCAAAAAATGAACATAATGAAATTTTAAAATATAAACATGTGATCCTAAAAAGTTAAAATAAATACAATTTAATTAAAAGTAAAAAATGTTACAATTAAGTCTTTACCAACTTGTTTTTATTTTTCAATTGGACCAACAATATTTTACACTCCCTTATTGGACTTACATTTTAACCACTATGTAAATACCTATTTTAAAAAAAGGTACACGACAGACTAATCGATGGCTCAGAACCAAAAGGTGCTAAATCGATTTTTTCGAAAATAAACTTTTTTATATAAATGGGTTTATTGGTCAATGGTCTATAATCCAAACTCACATACAACTTTTTAAGTACATTATTTAAGGAGTTATCCAGAACTAAAAGGTGCTAAATCGATCAAATTTACACTTTTGTTATTTGATAGCGATCTAGATAGCAACATTTGGTTCTTGAGAATAGTGTTAAAAGTTTTAACGACCTATCATCTTTGTATAGTGAAGTTGTTACATCTTGTATTATATTTTTAAGTTTACCAGTGATTGTTGCTACGGCCGAACGATCATTTTCTAAACTTAAATTGATTAAAAACTATTTAAGAAACTCGATATCTCAAGACCAATTAACCAACATAAGTATCTTAAATATAGAAAGAGCTCGCACTGAAGAACTTGATGTAGAAAAATTAATTTGCCAATCAAAAAAGCAGAAAAAAAAATTTTTTAAAGTAATTTTAATATTATAAATATGTAATTTTTTTATAATTTTAAATGTATTTACTATTTTGTATAATAGTGTAAATAAGCAAATATATGTATTATGTATAATATGTAAACATATGAAAAACATAAATATTTAATTTTTTTATTATAATTTTAAACGTACCTATATCAACCATTTTTATCTAGTGTAAATTTGTATGTTTTTAGTTAAAAAGAAATTTAAATGGTGATGGATACTTAACGTTTACAAATATATTTTTCATGAAAATATTTCGTAAAATTTTGGAAAGTAAGGGGCCCTATTATTTGGTTTGGCACCCCGGCCCTAATAACCTTAGTTGCGGCACTGGTTAAAACCAAAAGGTTCTATCTATAAGAAGAAAAAAAATTAGTGATAACCAAAAAGTACTATCTCATATTCACTGTAATAATATATTATATATTATCATATATTGTACATTTTTATCAACAAAACAAAGATTTCTATATATAATTTTAATAAATATACGGTACATTTACCTTAGTCCTTAGTCAATATTATTTTTATTTTGGTTTTATTTTAACGGGATGCCTCAACATTAATAATTCTGATCCAAGATCTTGTCAATTATTATCGTTATAATAGAAAAAAAATATGTTGTCATCGGGGTTACGAAACCGTACCAATAAGTTAATGAAGCTAGCAGAAAAACAAGTTGACATTAGCAACAAGTAAGTACCTATAAAATAATACCTAATATATAATTTAGAATTAGGTATAGGTAATAGGTATTCATTTTAAGTAAGATATTTACCTAGGTACTTAAAATAATTTAAAAATATAAATTATATTTAATATTATATTATCACTACATTTAATTGAAACATAATGTTTAATATTATTGCAAAGGCTTAAAATTGCTTTTAAAAATTAATGCAGCTAATTGCTTAGTACCTACTTATGTTCATTTGATGGGATTATTACCATTTAAAATTTTAAAAGTAGGTAACCCCTTCTACAGGTACGGTCATGTATATAGGTTAGGTTAGGTATCTATTCTACTCAAGTGAAAATCCAATTCCATGTCATTATTTATTATTTTGAGGTTGGTAAAATCATAGTGAAAACATACATTTAATTCAAAACCAAAAAGTTCTAACTAAGGGAAAAAAAAAATGTTAACAACCAAAAGGTTCTATCTGAAGAACTTTTTGGTTCTTAACGGAAATTTTTTACATTTTTGTTTTTCTTACGTTACATTTTGATTTTAAGAAAACTAAATCGCTAGTGTTAACTCAGAACAACTTTGTGAATTTTTAGATGTGCTAATCATTAAAAATCATTCATTACGAAAAAAGATAATGCAGTTTTAAGTTGAAAATAGTTTAAAATGGCTCTCCTGAACAATTTGATATTTTGAGATAGCACCTTTTGGTTCTGAGCCCACGTAATAACAAATGGCGACTAAAGACATGAATAAATACTTAAGACTTAAAACGTGTTAGCATGTTTGTGAAATCCGCCAAAACCTTGATGCACCGAATCATATCTATTCATATTCTTGCCTATAACTTACCCCAATATAAATATCAGTTTAACAAAGGGTTGTGCAATTTTTCGAATTTTAAATTAATTTTTTTTTTAATTAATTAATTTTAAATTAAAATTAAGTTTCAGTATTAACTATTAATTGTATACTATCATATTTATGGAGATATTTTGAGCATAATATTGCTGTTTATGTATTCATAAATAGCACCTATTTAAAAAAAAATAGTAAATCTTAAGTGTTCATCAACTTACCCTCTAGACGGTAATATTTAATTTTCCCCACAAAATCTGAAACAATGTGCATTAGTTTCAGGTAAGTATTTATTGTTACTTAATTAACAAAATATTTTTAATTTAGATTCACAGTAATAAAATATATACATGAATTATTGACAATTTATAATTTATTTTATCGAAAACAATTTTTTAAATAATCATCATCATAGAACATTGACAAGAAGAAAATTACTTACATGGCATTTTTGGATCAAAATCTTCTAAGGAATTCAATAAATACAATATGAATAAAATCCGTCAGTACAAACGCATATTTTTAAAGTTATTAATACTTTAAGTGGGGAAATCTAATCGGTGTGAGAGACGGTTATTTGTAAAGCTGATAACGTGCAGTTTTAGGTGTCATCATGGTGTGGAGTGTGCAACAACGAGTATTCGCAGTACGGTCGTACTTCGAGAATGGTGAATTTGGCGAAAATGGTTCAAACACAACGAGATTTTCGAACTAACTTTAATATTCCGCGTGATGGAACGATTTCTGACCGTAATACCATTTTGAGATGTGTCACAGCGTTCAACATAACAGGCACGGTGTTGATGAAAAGAACTAACCGACGAAATCGGGCTATTAGAACACTCGAAAACGTGGACA
Organism: Macrosiphum euphorbiae; assembly: GCA_949089665.1. Classification (NCBI taxonomy): domain Eukaryota; kingdom Metazoa; phylum Arthropoda; class Insecta; order Hemiptera; family Aphididae; genus Macrosiphum; species Macrosiphum euphorbiae. The sequence goes on from CARXXK010000002.1 coordinate 57,024,342, forward strand.
GTGTAAGGTTGGAATGGTTGGATACATTACGGAGCCCCAACCGTTCTGTCAGTTTGCGAGCTGTTGCTCTTGGGTTCAACGAATCAAGTGTACGTCAAATTTTAAAAATCGATTTAGCGTTTCATTCCTATAAAATCCAAGTTTGCCATCAATTATTGGCTGGTGATAACCAACAGCGTATTAATTTTGCTCAGCTTATGATTTAAAATATTGAAAATAATGACAACATGGTTTTGTTCATGAGTGATGAGGCTCATTTCCACTTAAATGGTTATGTCAATAAGCAAATTTGTCGCTACTGGTCACCAGTAAATCCACAACAGTTGCATGAGGTACCTCTGCATACTCCAAAAGTCACAGTTTGGTGTGCATTAGGTGCAACGCAAATTATTTAGCCTTATTTTTACGAGGACAATGGACAAACGACCACTGTAAATTCAGAACGTTACATCGAAATGCTGACAAAATTTTTTTTTCCTGAGCTTCAACGACAACGTTCAGTATTAGAAAAGTGTGGTATCAACAAGACTGGGCAACATCGCACACAGGCACACAGCTCGTGCCTCAATGGAGGTTCTTCACCAAAAATTCCCCGGATGCCTCATTTCACGCTTTGGTGACGTTTGGCCCCCTCGCTCCCCTGACTTGTCATTGTGTGATTTTTTTTTGTGGGGTCACTTAAAATCAAAAGTCTATCAATGCAAGTCACAAACCCTAGATGAATTGAAGGACGAGATCACACGAGTTGTGTGTGAAGTTCCGGGACTGAGCTAACCGACGCGATGGATTCGTTTCGGGAGCACCTGCATTCCTGCATTGCGGCTGAAGGCCGCCATATGACTGACATTATTTTCAAAATCTAAATTTTGTTACAGTAAAAAAAATTGCATATGTTTCTACATTTTTTGATGTGATAAAAATTATTTTACGGAAATTACTTTTATCGTAGTATTATTTCGAAAAACATGCGTTTGTTCTGACGGACCATGTATATAATATTAGCGGTCCCATAATCAGTTGCATCCAAAGACTTGTTTCTTTATCTATACTATTATTATAAAAAGGTTAAGTTTGTGTGGTAATCTCTGATTTGAATAAACCGATTTTGAAAATTATTTTACCAATAGAAACCCGAATTTCTTGTGAGTTTCATAGACTAATTTAAAAAGGGTAACTCCAGGTGAATCCAGGACCTGACCGCAGGCACCGCCTCTAAGTTTATAATTAGTACCAGGGTATAAGACCTTGGTCAACGCCAAACCTAACCAGCCAATTAGATATCAAGAAAGACGACCAGGCAAAACTACTGTCATCCGAACAAATATAGAGACCAAATTTTATTCAAAACTTATCCTAATAGAGTTGATTTCAGTGCTACCACCTAGCTTATTCAATGTGCAATGTGCATCTTTCATGAGCACAAAATATATTCCATGTTTTATAATTATCGTCACACCAGATAACTAGCTGAAGGCATAAGAATAAAAACCCCCTCTGACCTAATACTTTGGTCTCTCCAGCTGAAACCAACCCTTCCACACCTTAACTATAATAAATTGACATTATTTTAACATTTTTTTTTAGGGTCAACAAGTACTGCTACTAGGTAGTGCTACTCGATTACACTGATTAGTGATTATACCAATGTAGTATATAAAATATTTTATCATAATATTTGCAAAGTGTATATTATTAAATATTAAATTACAATACTATAAATAATCAATGTACACTAACCAAATGTGTTAGCTTTGGTCTTCCATCCACGTTTATTATAATACTCTATATTAAAATATTTAAATTAATGTAAAAACCTGCAATTTCAGCACATTTCAAGGACTGCATATGATCGCCATGTTAAGGGTTAAGGGAAATTTAAGTTTGGACAACCTATATAATTTACCTAAATATCTATGTCTATGTGTCTATTCCTATTTATATTAGAATGTAAACTATGTTGGAAAATTTAAGGAAGACGATGCTAATAGTTGACAAACATAGAAATCACTCATCCATATTTTTGGGTCTTTTCCAATAAATATTACCAACAAACATGATTTTTTTTTTCAGTACGTGTGGAACCACCGACCGACACACACGTGTGCCACGGTCACCGATAATCGCATTTATATAGCTTCCGATAGCAGTAAAACTCAACGAGCAGCAATAAAGAAGGTATGTAGACACACTATTGTTATCCATAGTTACACCAGGTGCCTCAAACACGTCCCCCACCCCATATTCAAAAATATGGACTTCACCTAATCCAACTCTCTCGACATCTCACAGTGTGTCTCTCAAACCAACAACACCAAAACTTTCAAAAAAACTGAAACTTCAGTAAATATACAATTCCCAAAAAAAGACCAAGCAATCGTTTTTAACTCAATCGAAGATGTTCCCCAAATAGAGTATATTAAAGCATTCAGTCAACTCACTTCACCAACCAACATAACATTCGCCTCAAGAATATCTAACAACAGATTTTGTATTTACTTCGCAAATAAAAATATAACTATCAGCCAACAGTCACACATCGTCATAAATAACTCATAGATAATATTGCACCGCCTAATCAATCCAGCCAAACGAATAATACTATCCAATGTGCAGCCGATTATTCCTCATGACGTAATTAAAAACGCTATCTCAAATTTGTCAATTAAAATACTATCACCGATTACTTTTATAAAAACCGGCTTCGCTAATGACGAATACGGGCATATTGGTAGCTTCCGCCGACAACTATATATAAACCCAGACGATAATGATAAATTACCCAACTCAATCTTAATAGAATTTGAGCAAACTGAATACCGTATCTTTCTATCAGACGACACGGTAATATGTTACTTGTGCAAACAATCCGGTCACCCATAAAATCGATGTAAAACGGCAACAGAAAATAAAATTACTGATTCTCAACAGAACAACCAAAATTCTATTCCAAGTTTCTACGACACAGAAAATAACATTCAACAACATGATATCGAGTATTTATCCAACAGTACTCAAAATTTCCTATATCCCACCCAAGAACGAGTGGAAGAAGTTAAAAGACCAGCGCCTTCATCAACTTCCAACTATTTACACACGGATAATGAGTCCACCATAGAAAATCCAATTAATCTATCTCAAACAAAAACCAACATACCAAACTTAATAACCAATAAGAACTCATTAGCTACAAAATTAAAAGAGTCTCAATAAAAAGAAAGAAAAGCAAACAACCCGCCAACAACACATCCTACATTTCCAAAGACCAATGATACCAAAATTGAAGCCAATAAACCAACAAAACCGCTCTCAAAGAAACCAAAAAGATCAAACTCCATCGAACAAATTATTTTAAAATTAGACGACTCTTTAGTATCAGCAGAACTCGAATTTAAAACAAAAAAATTTTCTAATCAACTAAAATACATAATAGAAAATACACTCAGCATCCAGGACCCTTCTAGCGTTCTGGAGGAGTTCAACATATCAACGATGGAAATGATTGTAATTCTGGATTCGATCCACCCCAAGGTTAAGAACCTAAGCATCAAAAACAGGCTATCCAGACTCTCCAACTCCCTACTAGATATAACTCTAGGTAACGACCATACCATGGAGTAATAACTAATATTAAAAAAAAATATATATCCTATTCATATCCTATGCTCCCATCAATCCGTAATAAATAAATAATAATGAAAATACTACAAAGGAATATGAATAGTTTCTACAAAAAAAGTAGACGAACTGTAAATACTAATACTTGAAATCTCACCAGAAATAATTTGTCTGCAAGAAACAAATTTCACAAATCTAAATGCTACAAAACTATCCAACTACAGAGATTTTAGCAAACACAGAACCACCGGACTTAGAGCCAGCGGTGGAGTAACAACATACGTCAGTTCCACATACCCATCTGAAGAAATCCATATCTCAACACATCTTGAAGAAATAGCAGTAGCAATTAAACTCAATGATATAGAAGTAAACGTTTGTAACATATATCTACCCAACCAACACACATTTATGGACAAAGACCTATAAAATATAATAAAGCAACTACCCAAACCCTTCATTATAACAGGTGATTTCAACAGTCGCAATGTCAGATGGGGCTATCTAAATACCGATAACAGATTAAAAGAAATCGAAAAAATCCTAGAAAACGATAATCTAGTACTGCTTAACAGCATGGAACCAACGCGTATAAATCCAATAAATGGCAACTTCTCAAATATTGACCTGTCATTTGCAAATGCATCCCTCGCACAAAGGCTCAACTTCTCGGTCTTAAACAATATTACTAGCAGGGACCATTTTCCAATAGTAATACAACTTGTTCCCCGTTATAATGACAATATCCCCAACCTCGAGAGATGGAATCTGAAAAACCCAGAATTTGGATATTTCTCTGAAACGGTAGAAGACAAAGTATCATATATAGACGAATCCGAATTTCAAAACACGGAAAACTTGGTTGATGAATTTACGGAAACAATAATCTCAGTAGCCACTAGCCAACCTAACTATAGGAAAAACCAAAGCAAAAAACCCTAAACCTAAAGTTCCTTGGTGGAACAACGACATCAAAAAAGCAATTAAAAACAAAAACGTTGCACTTAAAAAATTAAATAAAACCAACAAACAAGAAGATTTCATACAACTTAATCAATTAAGTTCTAGATCCAAATACCTGATAAAAAATAGTAAAAAAACGTTATGGGAAAAATTCACCAGCAGTATAAACGAAAAAACTGACACCAAATCAGTTTGGAACAAAATCCAATCTTTAAAAGGACTACGTCGCAACCAGAAAATCAACCTTTTGGACATAAATTCAACCCAACTAGTAAACAGCATTGACCAGATAGCTAACGATCTCGGCCAATATTTTTATAACAACAGCAGCGACAACAATTACAACTATAGTTTCTTAGCCCACAAACTAAAATGTGAGGAAGTGAATATAATTAATACTGTCGACAAAAACCTCATAGATCAAAAACAAATCAATGAGGAAATCAAACTCCATGAACTTATACACACCCTAAAAAAATGCAAAAGTAACAGCCCCGGTCCAGACTTTATCCCTTATTCCTTTATTCAACATTTTGGTATAAAACCCCTCGATTTCCTGCTCAAAATGTACAATCGAATATGGAAAGAGGGAACCTGGCCAAAAAAATGGAAAATTGGAATCATAATATCTATCCCCAAACCCGAAAAAACCCGATTCAAACCAGAGGGCTACAGACCAATAACGTTACTAAATATAATGTGCAAATTATTCGAAAAAATACTAAATTACAGACTCTCATGGTTCCTAGAAAAAACTAATTTCTTCTCCCCAAAACAAAATCAGTTCAGGAGAAATAGATGTACCATGGATAGCCTATACGAAATTAATGAAGAAATCAAACACACACTTAAAAAAAAGCAACTCATGGGGGTAATCAATTTAGATATAGCCAAAGCATACCACACCACTTAAAGACACAATATAATAATTAAATTAAATTCGATCCTATGCCAAGGCAGATTCCTAAGTATAATAACCAACAAAAATGGTTGTAATACTGAATCAAAAACTGAAATTTGTAATATATTAAATGAATATTTTATTAATGTTGTGAATAATTTAGAAATAGAACACATAAATCATGTGTCTGATGACCATGATATTATAAATGATAGTTTATTTTTTAAACTAATAAATAGTGATGAAATAATGTTACACTTAAATAAAATAAAAGGCTATAATTATTTTTATGAAAATAATTTGTCTAATTACATACTAAAAAAAAAAAAACATCTAAAACCATTTCATTACCATTGTCAATTTTATTATTTTCAACAAATCTTTATCAACAGGTAAATATCCATCAAATTTCAAAAAATCTATTGTAATTCCCTTATTTAAGGCAGGTAACAAACTAGAGTGTGGCAACTATAGGCCGATATCCATATCTCTAATATTATCAAACATTTTTGAAAAATTTATAAAAAACAGATTACTTAATTTTTTAAATAAAAAATGTTTCTTTTCCAAATGTCAATTTTTCTTCAGGCCTTTATTATCTACTATAGATGCACATTTTAAGGTAGACAACTTTGTTAGGAATAATATTGATAATAATAATAAGGTAATGGGTATTTTTTTAGATGTACAGAAAGCTTTTGATAGTGTGAATCATAAGCTTATTGATGTTTAAATTAGAAAACTCAGGTATTCGTGGTTACCTAATAATTTAATTAAATTCTTCTTAGGTGATAGAACTCAAAGAGTTAAACTAAATGATACATATAGTGATATTCTAGAAGTATCTTGTGGTGTACCACAAGGCTCAGTCCTAGGTCCCTTATTAATTATAATTTGTATAAATGATCTCCTTAAAATCAATACTAATTTAAATACTGAAATTCTAAGCTATGCTGATGATACTGCGATTTTATTATCTAAACAAACAACAGATAGTTTGTATTATGAAGCAAATAGAATCCTAAATAATATTTATACCTGGTTTTGCAAAAAAAAATTAAAACTAAACTTGTTGAAATATAAATACATTTTGTTTAATCCACAAAATTGTAATACTTCGAATACTAGCAAATTAATAGTCCATTCACTAAAATGTATCTCAGCTTTTAGCAATACATGTAAGTCGCAATGTGTTATTCTTGAAAATGTTAAGGAGCTAAAATACATTGGCCTAATTCTAGATTGTAGATTTAAATGGAATAGTCATATTAATTACTTAAACAATATTTTACGTAAGTTCTTTTTCATTTTTAAAGAAGTCAAATACATTTTTAATAACTCATATAAAAGAATTATTTATTCATTCTTGGTACAATCAGTTTTTACTTATGGTATATCAATATGGGGGGAACTTACAACAATCGTCTATCTAGATTATTAACAACTATAAATTGCATTATTAAATATCTTCTAAATCTATCATTTCAAACAAGTACTACATTAATTTATAAGGAACTAAAAGTTAAGGATTTTAGGCATATTTTTAATTTTAATACACTAATTGTACTTTATAAAAATAATCATTTAATTATTTCTTTTGATCATGATCATTATACAAGATATAAACATAATATTAACATATACCTACCTAATTATAGTAAAGTTTTTGGTCAAATGAGTGTCTTATATAACAGTCTAAAACTGTGTCAAACCTTAGATATCAACATTAGCCATTTTAATAATTTGAAGTCATTCAAATTGATCTGTATATTATATAATTAATTTGTTAACTTCAATACAATGTTTTTAAATATAATATATTTTGTTCTTCATACTCTTATCTTTTACTCTGTTTATAAATTTATATATATATACTTTGCTACTTCTTAATACCAACTATTACTAATTTATTATTTTTGTATTCATTTTAAGTTAATATAATATAAGAACCGCTCCCCCAGCACAAGCTTTGCTTTTAGGGGGGTCCTGCAAATAATTATTTTATTTACTTATATAATGTGTCACTTGTTGTTTTGCAAAATAAAATATTATTATTATTCAACTTTACATCAAACCTCAAATTTCAAGTAAAAGCCAATAACCATTCATCGCGCGAATTCATCCAAGAAAATGGTGTGCCAAAAGGCTCAGCTTCATCAGTAACACTCTTTCTCATAGCAATTAACTTTCCAGTAACATGTAATATGTATGCTGATGACTTCAATTACTGGTGCAGGAGCCGCAACATAGAAACCGTAAAAAAATGTTTACAAATCACAACCAACAACATAGAAAAATGGGCTAATTGTTATGTGGCAACACTGTTTACAAAAACCGGATTCAATTTTTCCCCTGAAAAGTCTATTAGCTCAATATTCACAAAAAAGAAAAAAGTCAAAGAACTCGTTATTAAATTAAACGACACCGCAATTGCCAACCAAAACACTACCAAAATGCTAGGAGTTTTCTTCGATAAACGTCTAACTTGGTTACCCTACATTAAACACCTTAAAAAATGCACCACCAGCTCCTTACATATAATTAAAATGCTATCCCATACTTCGTGGGGAGGAAATTCAAAGTCACTTATAAAAATATATAATGCAACCATCTAATCTAAACTCAACTAAGGGGCCATACTATATAGAACTGCAGCCAAATCAACCCTAAACCTTATTGACACAGTCAGCAATAGCGGACTAAGACTTTCACTTGGAGCCTTTCGAAGCAGCCCAACACTCAGCATCTACAACTTAGCCGGGGAGCCCCCCCCCCAGAAGACCAGAGTTACTTACAATATACATACAATATACAGACTGGCTTGACGCAACGGGAACAAACAATGCAATACAAAAAACGAAATCACTGAATTTATCAATAAAAATGTATGCTCTCCAGTCAAAATTATTCCTCCGGAACTCCACAATACCCCTCCTTGGTAAAACAAGTATGAAATAAACTCCGAACTAAACACACTATCAAAACAGAACACAGCTCTCGAGATTTTCAAAAGACATGCCCATCAAATCCTGGATAACTTCAAGGAACACCAAAAAATATTCACGGATGCCTCCAAATCAAACGAAGGAGTTGGCATTGCAATCATATTCGAAAATTCAAACTCAAATATAACATATAGACTTCCAAATGAGTGCTCAATATTTTCTGCTGAAGCAATAGCAATCTTAAAAGCCATCGAAAAAATAAATACATCGGAACACACTCATTTCTTAATCCTTAGCGACTCTTCAAGTGCAAAAAACAGTATTAAAAACAAAACAAACCCAAGCGACATATCAATCCTCAAACAAAACAAAATAGATGAAGCCAAAAACAACAAAAAACAAATCACACTCATTTTATCCCAAGACACAACGGCATTATAATCAATGAAATCGCGGACAAATACGCCATAATTGCTGCCTCTAACACTGACACAAACGCAGTAGACCTCCTCCCTTACGATGACTTCAAAAACTCCACAAAAACCAATATTAAAAAAAATGGAAAATCCTATGGGAAAGCCAAACCACTAAATTAAACCATATCAAAAGCACAATATTCAGATGGGAAAACCCTAACCTAAGTCAAAAAGACGAAACAACTATAAATCGCCTAAGAATCGGACACACCAGGATAACTCACGGGTTCCTTATGTCAAACGATGAACCTCCCCTCTGCGAAACTTGCAACACACAGATCACAGTCAAACATATCATTACAGAATGTCAAATGTACCAACAGGAGCGTTCAAATCTCAACTTGACGGAAACACTAGATGAAATTCTCAGACCAAACCCCGATCAAAATATGAAAATTATAACCTTCTTAAATCTAACCAACCTTATAGACAAAATATAATTGTAATTATAGCTATTAAGATAATTTAACAAAAGGTAAACTTCACAAAAATTGTAAAAACTGTAATTAGCATCTAATAGACTAACTAATGGAACTTGCTATATTATATAAAGATCAATAAAAAAAAAAAACATGATTTGCCGTGAAATTCTTCACGCGTTAATTATAAAAATCTATATTAAAATATTTAAATTAATGTAAAAACCTGCAATTTCTGCCCATTTCAAGGAATACAAATGATCGCCAAGTTAAGGGAAATTTAAGTTTGGACAACCTATATAATTTACCTAAATATTTATGTCTATGTGTCTATTCCTATTTATATTAGAATGTACACTATGTTGGAAAATTTAAGGAAGACGATGCTAATAGTTGACAAACATAGAAATCACTCATCCATATTTTTGGGTCTTTTCCAATAAATATTAACAACAAAAATGATTTGCCGTGAAATTCTTATGTTCCTTGAATTATACTGAGTTTGTTAGTTTTTTAATCAATCTTTGGTTTTTATATTTTAGGTATACACAATATATCTAATATATTATAAGAGAACCTATTAAAAACAAAGAGGAAATTAATGAAATACATACTATCAAAAACTATTTTGTTATTCAAAGATCTTTATTAAATACTTACTTTTGGTTTTTTCGTCAAAGGTTACTATTCCAGTCTTAAAAAATTGTCCTGTAATTATATTATGATATTTCAAAAAAGTAAAAACATCGAATTTTTGTAATATTTAAAAAATTATTTCTTTTATTTCTTTTGTATAAATATACGCCAAACGGATTTTTACATAGGTATGTACTAAAATAACAATGTGTACATAGTTATAATTTGTTATAACAGCAAGGTATGTAAAGGTTAGGTAAAAATTAAGATTGACAGAGAAAAAAACATGTTTGATTGAGGCTAATGATCAATATTATTATTATTTAACAAGCTCATGGCTCTAACTAAGGGATTGTTCATCAAAAAGTTAAACCTTAAAGTGGGAAGGAGGAATGAATCATGTGATCTCGTCTGAACACTTGGTACATGAAAACTAATGCGCTCCATGAGCCTGGATACGTTCACCCGTTGAACAATAGTAGCTGGTCAGCTCTTTCTCGTCTATTTTCAAGCTAACAGAGTTTTAATTTTCTCATGTCTTGCGTGTTATCGTGCTGTGGGTGATTTTTAGTAAAACCAGCAAGGCCAAGGAAGCAAGTTTGAACTCTTTCGACAAGTTTGATCTCGATCTGAAGGTATGGATTCCAAACTATCGATCCATAGTCCAAGGTTGATCTAACAACAGAATAATAAAGAGCGACTAAGAAAGGGGCTGAATTGAATTCAGTGGAATGACGACGAATAAATCCTACAATCTTTAAACCCTTACAGGAAATATAATCTATATGAGATCTAAAGGATAAAGTCAGTGTGTGTATACAAAGTCAAGATCTTTAGTCTCTTAAATTCACTTTGAATGTATCCCGTTTATAGTATAGTTGTTTTTGATAAATGTTCTATATCTAGAGAATGACATAACTTTACATTTATCTTTGTTGAGAGTCAGGCCAACTGTTTTACACCAGATTATAAAAAAATCTAATGATGCCGAAGCATATAGCAATCATTTGTTGTAGATGTCTTAGCAAAGAGCTTAACATCAACAGCGAAAAGCAAAACACGACAAGGGAGGGAGTTAAGAAAAACTTAATAAGGGGGATAAATGCCCACCCTGGGGAACCAAAAATGTTACTTTGAACAATTTGGATGTATTACCAAATAAATTGACAAATTGGCATCTATCAGTTAAGTACGAGTTGAACCAGAATAAGAGGGGTTCTCCAATACCTAATTTATCAAAAATAAGGTTGCAATGATCAACCGAGTCAAATTCCTTAAAAAAGTCAGTAAAAATACTGTCAACTTTTATTGTTTCATTAAAAGCATCAATAACAAAAGAAGAGAAAACTAGGGAGCTGGTTGTAGTGGAGTGACCTGGGGAAAAGCCAGGTTGGTCAATGGATAGTATAGGTAATAGAACTCTTTAAATTATTTTGAGGACCAATTGTTCAAATATCTTCCCAATAAAAAGGAGGTAAGATACTGGTCATTAGTTAGCCCTTTCACTGCTATGGACGCATATATGCGTCCAACGTAGGCAACTCTGTGGTGCTATGGACGCACATATGCGTCTTTTCATTTTAAAAATCATTTTGAGAATTTTGAGAAACCATTTTGAGAAACCCTGGCTAAGAGATATACAATTAGCAATAACTTGGTAAGTTTTGTTCCAATTTTTTTTTTTTAATTTTTTCAGATTCAGTGAGTCTATATATAATTTTGTAGAAATAGTCTAATAGAAATATCTGATTTTGAAGAAGCAATTCATGTAGCATTGAGACAAGTCTGGGTAAAATATTTGGTTGTAGATTTCAATCGTGGTATAGAAAAATTCAGGAATTAGGCTTATCCAACGTATATCAAAATAATAAAACAGAAGAAAGCAAGTGGCTAAACCATACATTTGGGTTACCATTTATTTCTCAAAATGAGGTCAGTAACTGTTTTATTGAAAATATTATGTCATCGATTCCTAATGACATAAGATTTCAAAAATATGCTGATTATTTAGTTGACACATATATCGTGAAGAGGCTAAATTTCCACCAATAATTTGATCTGCGAATATCGCTTCACTAGCTCTCACTACTAACGCTTGCGAATCATAACATTCAAGTTTCAATTCCGAGTTCTATCTCCCACATCCTACTATTTACCAATTTTTGGACGTACTGAAAGGATTTAAAACCGAAACTTTGATTAAAATTTAAAGTATACATCTTAAAAAACGAAATTCTACTAAAAATAAAATTCGTTTGGAAACTTTTCAACAAATATATGAAGACTAAAGACGAAATAAAATTGACAGAAAAGGCTTAGATTCGTCATTAAGCTATAAATAAAAACGTGAGTAAGCTAGGTATTTTATTTCAAAAATTATGTGTTATATAAAACTATAAAATTTACTTATTTAATATACATGGAGTTCGTTTTACTTGCATACATTTATTTATAGTTATAATATGACTGATTTTTATATGTTCTGTTACTAAACGAAAATTCTTACTTTTCGCGCTAATTACAATTTTTTTAGGTAAACGATGGCGCAGATTACATATTGCCTTTTTATTTAGTTTTATTTGGTGCAAATTACAAACTTAAAAAGTGGCGCAAATTACCAAAATACAATTTTAGATGTGGCCCAAATTACATATATTTTTATTTTTTTGGTTGTTTTTGGCGCAAATTACATACCCCCGATAAAACCATAACATAAACTGAGTACCTACCTACAAGAAAAAATTACCTATACAAAAGCTCTGCGCACGCCTATTGTTTCTATGGTAACCTACTATTATTAACCATCGGTTGCTAGGGGTAACCTAAAAACTTAATAACATTAATTTAATCTTTTTCAAAATTCTAGCTATACAATAAACATGTCAAAAAAAAAAAATTACAATCAATAATTGGAACTATTGTCTTTTACAATAACTATTCCAATAAAATTTAAAAATTAGTGATCCATAATTATTTTTTATATTTACTTAATATAATTAAAATACCTATCTAACTTGCTTTCATAGAAATTATAATTATACAGTAGGAAATTTATCACATTATGATTAGTAAGAAAACAATTATAATGATACTCACCGAAACAGCGACGTTGGTCTTGTTATAAAATAATAAATGGTTAGTAAAATAGTATATTGTATGGCGAGGGCGTTAATTGAGCTATTTAAGTCACTAGCGAAGTGTGAACCACGAGCCGCAAGCGATGGCTGCATTTCGCTCAAGACTGAAATTACCTTCAGACACGAGAAACACGTACTATTTTTTGTCACGTATCAGCGTTCATTGATCACAGCCAAAGGTAATGCAGTGATCTATCATGCATCAACCAGACTATTAGACGGCAACAATATTTCATGAAAGAAACGAGTCAGTTTTATTTATTTTAAGCGTCATGCATGGATGTTATAATATGAATATAAGATGCATCCAAAAGTTTATGTTTTTTAAGGACCGTGATATAAATTTCAGTGTCTGGTTATACCCCCTATACGCTCGTGATATGTGCTCCCAGCACTTTTGGGATTTCCACTTTACCGCCCGTTTTACGGAAAAAGGACGCTTTCCAACACTTCAACCGCTATCAAAACCCAAACATTTTGTGCAGGCGTGACAAAAAATATGTTATATTTTAAAGATAATGAAATAATTTTGATATTTACATATTTACATATTTTAATATGGACCAGACTTTGAAAATGATGTTAAATTCGTTTTAAAACGTATTAAGTATGACTAAAGTTTGACGAAAATGTAACACATTATAATTAGCGGAACTCAATGTATGTACTTGTGTAATAATTTACATGATGAAAAGCAAAATATAATAATTACTGTCACTCTGCAGGGCATCTAAAATCATAAATGTTATTAAATAAAATGTTATATTTCAAAGATAATGATGTTGTAAAATGGATGATTATGAAGAGGAAGTCAAACTATTTCAAACACATTTAAAGTGCGTTAATTTATGTTCAGAAAAAAAATTTTGTAGATAATGTTTATTTTAATATTAAATAATTAAATATTATTAATGACGTTAGTTACGACTTTATTACTATTTTTATATTGTAATATTTTGAAATCTTAATAAAAACTTAAAAATTTAAATAGCAATGAAATTATTATGCAATACCAAGACCATATAATATTCCAACCACAATGTTTAATAAATGATAATGAGTCAATTAAAGTTTACAATAAAGAATTAGTTCTAATAAACTGAAATTTTCTGGAGTACCTACATTCGTAAAACAATGTGGGTGAGTGGTGAGTTATTCTCAAAGTATTTTTTAAGGTAAAATAAGATATTAACTTACCTATGCTGACACCAATATTACTGCAATTATCTAAAAATATAAAATTCTCAAACAATTGAAATTTAAATTTAAATTTTTAAATGATAACAGTATTATAGAATAGTTATAATTGGTGAATATTATTTATTTTGTGTAATTATTAAGAACAATTTATTACAATTAACGTAACTTTAATACAATTGTTAAAAATAATCATAGTAAAATACCTATTCATCATACATTTATATACATAACAATTATACAGTAGAAAAGTCACATTATGATTAGTAAGAAATAAATGTAATAAACTTACCAAGATTATCTTCTGGATTATCATATACTTTTGGATCATGTTTTAAAATAATTTATGGTTAGTAAAAATATGTTTTATTGAAATGATAATGAGATTGTAATATGGTTGAAGAGGAAGTCAAACTCACTTTAAAATGTGTTAAGTATGAATTATTAGTCAATATACAAACATTTTTACTTAGCGAAACCAATCTTGTGATGTTCATTGTACAATAATATTACCTGGGTAAACTTTTTCGGTTTTATTGATATTTAAATGGTTATGTGAGTTGTGAGCACTTTGATAACATAAACATTAAAATAAAAATGAAATCCATTGGAGTTACCCAGATAGTACTTCGACTTCAAAGTTTTGTAATGAACCAATTAAAGTGAACAAAACAAAATTAGTTCTGCTGAATTCAATATTCTGTCGTATATGTTGATATATAACGTATATGATATAACGCTCTTAGTATTTTGTTATTATTACGATTACATAAGTGGTTCCCGCAATGGTAGAATAACCGTGGCCATATTATGCAACACCTGTCCCCTGACCCTCGACCCACATAGTAACCGTTATCTCCGAGTTTCAGCTGGCTATCATCCGTTGCTGTAGGGCGCCTCGACCTACGCTGACAGAGCGACCTGTACCCCAAATATTAATTATTGTAAAAATAAGCTCATAAAATACGACGTACGTGTTTGGCCTCCGTCCAAGACGCATGTGTGTTACGTATTTATTAGCTTCCGATAGCAGTATATAATTTATATCATCATAACAGTAACCATCGGGCAGGTATGTAACTTCTTATCTTGACCCGTAATTACTTAATTAAGCCGCCAGCGCACACCGGTGCAAATATCTGATATTATTGCTAAGGTAATTTTATCAATCATGAATTCCCAAGAACAAAATACATAATCTACATCTCAATTAAAAACCTTCGCTGAAACCACTGCCAACACTCAATATCCAAAAAAAGAACAAGCCAAACACTTAAACACTATCAATGATATACCTCAATTAGAATACATAAAAGCCCTCAGCAAAATTACATCAACAAAAAAAATATCTTTTGCACCTCGTATTTCTAATAATCGTTTCTGCGTGTATTTTACGGACAAATGTACCGTCGATGAACTAATACAAAATTTTTCCTGTATAACAATAAACGAACATCAAATCCCTTTTTGTCGTTTGGTTAACCCAGCAAAAATATATATCATTTCTAATGCTCATCCGATAATACCGCATGACGTAATCAACGAATATTTAATCTCATACGGCATTCGAACACTATCGCAAATTACCTTTCTGAAAGCCGGTTTTCAAGACGAACTGGCACATATAAGCAGCTTTCGTCGCCAGGTATACATTCGCCCCGACGATATCGCAAATGTTCCAGGATCAATTGTTATTAGATTCGATAACACCGATTTCAGAATCTTTATAAATGACGACACTCTCACTTGTTATACATGTAAACAAACCGGGCATACCTCTAACTCCTGCAAGAATTATCCTAAAAATACCTACGTCAACAATAATAGTAGACAAACAACAGAATTTTCGGAACATTTAATATCCAATGGCCCACATGATACAAGTTTAACGGATATAGATATATACGATACCCCAAACAACGTAGATGTTCCAAACCTTATAAAACCAATGCAACCGAATAAACATATAGTCATACCAAATGAATCAATCAAAAGACCTCCTCCATCGCCTAGTAACTCGTCATCTTCAGCACCCATCATATCGATCAACAGGTTAATGATAATTTCGCACAACCCAAAACATTAAGAGAAAAAATTTTATATTCAAAAAAAAACCCGGCAATTCTCTCGAACCAATCAAAAAACAAAAAAAAAGCAGTTCACTTGAAAACATCCACTCTAAACTCAATGAAGGGCTCAAACCAGTAGAAGGTCTCTTCTCAAATAATATCGAAATTCCTATATCACTTTCTCAATACATATACATAATGGAGAACTTCACAAATAAATCCATAAATATCCATACTCTGTGTGACGAAGTCAGCGTAGACGTCCAAACACTTCAAAAAATAACTGAACAAGTCAAACCACTGATAAGCGATAAAGCTACAAAAACCAAAATCACTAAGCTATCAACTCTTCTATTTCAATCTCTTCCTCTACAGTAACCATTCACAAACCAACCACTCAAATTCCTGCCATAACAAACCAAAATAACCTAAATATGAGCACATTTATTCAATGGAACATCAATGGCTTCTACAAACGTTCAGTCGACATTAACCGTATTGTCTACAACTTTCAACCCCTAATTCTTTGCTTCCAAGAAACCAACCTCAAGGACTCACATATTGCTCACATCAAAAATTACTCGGCCTTTTTTAAAAACAGATCTGTTGCCAACAGGGCAAGCGGAGGTGTCGCTACCTTCATTAGTAATTCTCTTGAAAGCGAAAACATCCCCATTATCTCCGATCTTGAAGTAGTTGCTACACTTGTTAAATTCCAAAAACACTTATGTATATGCAATATTAATATTCCTGACAGTAAAAAATTCACAAAACAAAATCTCATAGATATCATACGGCAACTTCCCAAACCCTTCTTACTTTTAGGCGATTTTAACAGCCGAAATATTTCCTGGGGATGCTCCCACACTGACGACCGTGGAAAAGTGGTCGAAGAGTTGCTTGACGACGAGAACCTCTTTCTCTTTAACAATAATGAGCCCACCAGACACAACATTGCCAACGGAACCTTCTCTGCAATCGACCTTTCTATCACAAACTTAAATTCTGCATCACTATTTGAGTGGCAAGTACTAACATCGTATAACAGCAGCGACCACTGGCCAATCGGAATCCAATTTTTTGATCATTCTCCCCCCTCCCAATTAAGTACCCATTGGAACCTCCAGAACCCCAACTGGGAACTCTACTCTGAATTAATTGAGCATGACCTAAGCAACAATCCAATAGATTTCAATTGTTGTGATAATCAGGTTGAAATTGACTCAATAGTTAAACTTTTCACGGACATCATCATAGAAGCGGCCAATAAATCAATCGGACTAAAAACCAACCTTTCTTCTAGAAATAAAAATGTCCCTTGGTGGAATTAAGATTGTCATGAGGCCATACTAAATTACAAAAAGAAACTTAACCGCTATAAAAAAACCAAATCATGCCAGGACCATATACTTTTGAAAAATGCAAGAGCCAGATCTCGCTTTATTACCAAGAATAGCAAAACTCTTTCATGGCAAGAGTTCACTTCCTCCATAAATCAAAAAGCATCACCAAAAATAATATGGAACAAAATCAACTCATTAAAAGGAAACAAGTTCAAAACAATTCCTGACATATTATACTACAACCAAGACAAAATTGTCTCTACTCCCAATGCCTCTGAATCTTTTGCACAGTTCTTTCAAAAGAACAACAGCGATGAAAACTACGACCTCGACTTCATTTCATACAGAAACGCCAACAATAATATTCCAGAAATTAGTCAAACAAATGTACACTACAACCTTCGCTTTGATATGTCAGAACTTACCTCAACATTACAATCTTGCACCAGCAATAGCCCTGGGCCTGACAATATACCGTACATTTTCCTCAAAAACCTACCTGTAATAGGAACTCAAACACTTCTTCATATATACAACTCCATATGGACAAAAGGTTTCTTTCCTAATCAATGGCGAAACGCTTATGTAATACCCATCCCTAAACCGGGTAAAACCAAATTCGAAATTGAGAATTACAGACCAATATCGCTGATTAGCACTTTAAGCAAACTTCTTGAAAAAATGACAAATAAACGTTTAATTTGGGTCCTTGAATCAGAAAACCACCTCGCCAAAGAGCAATGTGGCTTTAGACGTAACCACTCGACACTTGATGCGCTATCCTTAATACACACAGATATCTGCTCCTCCTTTAGGAACAACCAGCACTTTATTACAATAGCACTTGACATAAAAAAAGCATATGATACTGTATGGAAAAACCGAGTGCTATCAATACTTCACAGTTGGGACCTCAATGGAAACCTCCTAGAATTTATAAAAAATTTTCTAGCCAATCGTAAATTTTGTGTAAAAATCAATAACCACCTATCTTCCTCTCATGATATTGTTAATGTACTGCCTCAAGGATCTGAGCTTAGCGTGACTCTTTTCTTAGTCGCCATAAATTACATTTGTAAGAGTCTCCCTAAGCCTGTGAAGTACATTCTTTTCGCCGACGATTGCAATATTTACTGCAGTGGGTCTCAAATTGAAACAACCTCTCTTTTTCTTCAACTGTCACTGAACGCCCTCACCAAATGGTCAACAGAATCAGGATTTTCGTTTTCTCCCTCTAAAACGCAAAGTATCATCTTCAATAAAAGGAGAAAAGACCCTCTACCCCTTATCACTTTCATGAATACCTCTCTGACATTTATCAGCAATATTCGAATTCTGGGTCTCACTTTTGATGACAAACTAAACTGGCGCCCTCACCTGAAAAAACTCAAAGCAGACTGTTTATCAAGAATGAAAATTATAAAAACACTCGGAAACAATACATGGGGATCTGAGACAAAAAGTCTTCTCAGAATTTACAAGTCTCTTATTCTCTCGGTAATCGACTATGGTGCTATAATCTACAATTCCGCAAAAAGTAACACTCTCAACACCATAAATCCTATACACAACCAAGGTATTCGTCTGGCAACTGGTGCTTTTAGGACTAGCCCGGTAGATAGTATCTTGTGTAATGCTGGTGAACTGACTCTTGAACTTAGACGTCATACTCAGATACTTAAATTCATATCAAGAATCAAAAGTATGCCCAACCATATAGCCAGTAAGATACTCCATAATCCCCTCTCCTACAACTCACCCAACAACAGGAACACAATTTTTGAATATTTCAAAATTATCAGTGAAAATCTCGGCCTTCAAACTCAAACATTCAGCAAAGTACAACGTCAGTCGCCCCCTTGGCTGTGGTCTCCGAATATCAACACTCAACTCATCAACTACTGCAAACACTCCACTGACAGCAATATCATCCGCAATCTCTTCTCAGAAATAGTGTCTCAACAATACTCCAACAGTACACACATATACACTGATGCATCCAAAAATTCTAATGGAGTGGGCTTTGCAACAATCATAGGTCATGAAAATCATAAATTCTCACTACCCCCTAGCACCAATATCTACACAGCAGAAACTTATGCCATCCTTGAAGCACTGAAAATCGCCTCCTCCTCAAATTCAGATTCTTTCACCATCATAGGCGACTCTTTGAGTGCTTTAATATCTATCTAAAATCCATACTCCAAGAATGAACTAGTACAACACATCCAAAAACTGATATCTATCTCTAACAAAACTTTCTCTTTCATGTGGGTCCCCTCTCACGTCGGCATTTCTGGCAATGAAAGAGCAGATAAATCCGCAAATGAAGCCACACTTCCTCATAATGCCCTAAAAATAAACCTAACTACATCCTCAGAGTTGCTCGACATCATTAATACCAAAATCTCTGACACATGGCAAACAAAATGGACCAGCGTCCCTCTTTCAAATAAACTGAGAAATATCAAGCCTTCCATAAAAAAAATGGAATTTCCCCTGTAACCTCAAAAGAAGGGATGAGGTCATTATAACCCGTGCCAGAATAGGCCATACTCATCTCACCCACTCATTCCTCATCACCAAGGAACCCGCTCCACTATGTGACGCTTGCAACGTGGACCTGTCGATCGATCATATTGTCACTAGATGTCCAAAATACGCCGTAGCTCGGAAAATATTCAAAAATCCATCTTCTCTCCGACTTGCCCTCAGCGAAGAAAACACAGAAGCTATGTACAAATTTTTTTATTATATACATTTAAACAATAAGTTGTAAATAATCATAATTTTACATTGTTAAAACTTTCTGTAGACTAATAACCTAAGCTGTGGAAGCCTTATCAATAATAAAAAAAAAAAATAAAATACGACACTGAGCAGCCCCACAACAAGAACAACTAGCTCCGTCGCCGACTACGAAACCGGAAACACTTGTGAGAAGTTCACCAGCAATTTATATTTGCAATGATTTCCCTATTAATTAAAATTTAAAATTGAAATTAAAATGTTTACAACATTGGATATTCACTCGATTTCTCATGTAGCGATTTCCTTATTTTGTTGTAATTCAAAAACGAATGACTGTGGATACATGGGAATTTCACTGAATGTTTAAATTAGCATTTACGATACACCATACAATTTTGAAAATATTTTGACTCTTTTTGAGCTGTTTACGGACATTTACAGCTTTCAATTTTTTTTAGTTTTTTTTTCTATAAATATCAATAAAGTTTTATCTGTTGGGCAAAAAAGTGTAAAAATTTAATACAGGGCTCCTGATATATTGTTACAATAGCAATTGAAAAATATTAAAAATACATTGGCACAATTTTTTTTTATAAGCATTTAATGATCGAATTTTGACAAAATGTATCAAAATCTCGACAATTATCAATCATTGTAATTAATAAATTATAAAATGTTCAGTTTTTATAGCTAAGGATTGCAAATTAAAAACAAAGGTTCTCATAAATAGTTCATACTGTAACCAAAAAATCTAAAAAAAATATATGAACACACTTATTTTTTACAGACATTTTAAATTCAAATTTGTACGAAATTACATATTAAAAAACCTAGAATAACTATTTTAGTTACTTTGTTGTGATTGAATAATATTATTCATGGGTACTTGAATCTTCTAAAGTGTACTATTACTACTATTATATAGCTGGTGTCGGCACCGATGCGGTCGGGACATTTGCGGTCGGCACCTTTTGCGTGCCATTTGCGGTCAATTTATTTCTATCTAACTGACTATAAGATTTGGGTGCTATATATAATGTTTTATATACTATATACTTAATTTATGTTAATAGGTATAATATTATAACACTTTTTTACTATACTTGATATAATTATATACTTGTCAATCAAAATTCACTGTACTTACATAAAAAACATACCATATTTTTTTTTAAAACCTTATTATAATTATTATAAATAATATTTTTGTCAATCACAATTCATCTACTTACACGTTATACGCCATAGTATGAAAGTGTGTTGGCCGTGATATTTATTTATACTGGATAAACCAATTTGTGATACAGCCATTTGGTTGATTGTGGATATTCGATGTGAGTATCAATAAGCCGATAACGTTTAGGTATATTTTATTTTATTTTATTTTTAAAATTTTTAACATCGTCGGCAATATTCACTCAGTGTTTAGTAATTTAGTATTATACATGCCTTGGTACCTACAGTTCGATTTGTTAACAGTGTTTTGATTTAAAATTTAAATTAAAATGAATAATTCGTTTGAAGTGATAGAAACAACTAAAGGTCATCCTCTAGCTATACACGACGACTATAAATATAGAAAGTATCGAATAAATAACGCAAATATTATAACCTGGGTATACTTGAATGAGAAAAAACAAGACAAATGCAAAGGAAGATTAAAAACGACAGGTACTAAAGTTTTAAGTGTTACCAATCATAAATGTAAATATGACTTGGCAAAAATTGAAGTAAAAAAAATATATAATATTGCAAAACAACGTGCACTTGATACAACATGTTCAACCGCTCAAATTTTTCAAGAAGAGTTTACACCATTATTAGAACAGGGATTAGGTAGGTAGAAATAGAGTTATTAATTTTATTTTTAGGTTATTGATCTCCTGTTAGTGGATCAATGCAGTTATATTCATGATTTACGGTATTGTGGATATAGCCATGATCGTTTAAACTACTGCAAGCTTTTCATTCATCTGAGCAAATGGTCGTCCCAGGCTCCTTTTCTCTTTGAATAATTTTAAGCCAAGTGGCTCAGTCTTGAACGATAAACAATCGACGTTCTACTATATTATCACATCTGCAACACTTTCCAAACACCCACCGTCACTGTACGGGTAAACAATAATTTCGATTGGTTATTTCAGTATCAGAACTGCTGGATTCTGATAATTTCTTAACTAGCTTGACAATCTTCTAGACGTAGACGACTACCGTTCTACTTCCACTTGCCTTGAAATAGAGATTCGTATATTTTCACTTCAATTCCTAAACCCTCCATTCTCGTACCTTTTTTTCAAATTGGTCAACACAAAAAGCACAGCAATGATTGTACCAATCTGACACTGTACTTTGACTTCTACCTGTCCATTTTATAGTAGTTGTAGTTACTTTCATATCATGTGCCCAATACCAGACGAGTTCTCCAATCTAGCATTAACTTAATCCGTTATTACATTTTCATTATAACGGCATAGGTGAAAAACGGATGATTTTTTTTTACGAATTGACTGATAGTTTAACTACCACGTGTTTGGAAACGTAAGTATTTTTATTTCACAAGGTGCCCTTCAGAATTCCGTTTGTGGCTATTCTTATAACATTCTTTGAGAACGCCACCACACATTTCATTACTGACATAATTGATTTTTTTCACGAAATTATTTTTGTTTTAAAAAATTCACACAAGTTTCATCAGTATAAATAAAATGTCTCTAGAAATCATAAATTGAACTCATTTTATCATTATTTTTATCATTTCATTATGATTAAAAATAATCTATAAGAATTATTAACACAAGTACAATTACCATAATTAAAAAATAATCATGGATGTATGATTCAAATTCTAAAAAAATATTAAATCAAAAAATTGAATATGTTCACGTTCACGTTCAATTCTCAAATAGAAACACGATCATGTTCACGTTCTTTGAAAAATATATTCGATCATTTGATGGTTCATTTAAATTGTTTTATTTTATTTATATAAATCCTTTAAATCCTTATGCAAAATCGTGAAACTCATAATATTATTGTTGTTGTATGTCGAGCCAGCATACTGGAATTTCACGTATACCATTTTCATTATTTTGTTATCGATTGAGAATAATATACCTCTTATTAATCATTATTAATTAAATTATAAATAAATATGAACGTAAATTCTTGTTTGTTTTTCATAATGCTTTAGAAAAGTACTTTGAATATTTTAAGACCAACTAGATTCACTTTCCTACAAGAAACAATGGTGAAGTAGGAAATTGAAGAATTTTTAATACTCCAAAAGATAATGATAGATTCACACACACAAAAAAAAAATACATAATACAATCAATACATTCATCACTTCTCTTAAAATATAAAATCACAGAAAGTTGATAGCATAGCGTTAATTAGAGCATTTCATATTTTCGCATCGTGAGGTTAGAAGGACGTTTTTACAATCGTGGATAATGGATGGTAGATTGGAGCACTCATTTTTATTTTTGAATACGCTGAAATCACTAACCACATTAGGTACTAAATAAGTACATAAGACCAAAAAAAAAAAGAAATAATAAGTAAGTACATTCATTAATTTGCAGATATTGATAAAACTATTCGAATAAAATTAGCGATAAGTAATTTATTTTTCATCATTGACTAAAATTAAAATACCTATCCACATTACTACAAATAACAATTATACAGGAAAAAAAGATCACATTATTATTAACAAGAAAACAATATAATATAACTTACGGACATCAACTTCTGGTTCATGATTTAAATTGTTGCCTTGTTTTAAAATAATTAATGGTTAGTAAAAAATATATGATATTGCAATTATAATGAGGTTGTGATAATATGGTTGACTTCGAAGAGGAAGTAAAACTTGCTTTAAAATCTATTTGGAAACCAAATATATATAAAACTTACCGACATCAACTTCTGGTTCATGATTTACATTTTTGTCTTGTTTTAAAATAAATTCATGGTTAGTAAAAAATATATTGTTTTGCAATTATAATGAGGTTGTGATAATATAGTTGACTTCGAAGAGGAAGTAAAACTTGCTTTTAAATCTATGTGGTAACTAAACCTAATATACAAACATTTTTGATTAGCAAAACTAATTTTGTGATTTTATTTTTTATATTATATGGAATAATTTAACTATATTATCCAACTTAAATTTAATAATATTATCTAGGTAAACTTTTACATATTAATTGATATTTAAATGGTTATAGGTACCTATTAATATTTTGCAAATTTTTATAACTAACATAAATATTAAAATACCATCGAAATTCATTGGAGATACCCTGATAGTCCTCCGACCTCGAAATTTGGTAATGAACCAATAAAAGTTAACAATAAAAAATTAGTTCTGCTGAATTCAAAGTTTCTGTTTTAAATGTATGACTTGTAAGACACTAAACCGTCATTCTCAAATTACGTTGTAAATTATTATAATATAATAGGTGACTTATACTATTAATTTTATCTAAAATAATGTTAATGGTTATATTAAAAAAAAAAATTTTATGTTTCAAAAACAATGGGGTATCATTAGAGTAAGCAAATATATTATAACCGATTAAAAATTAAAAATCTAAAATTCTCAAACAATTATAATTTTAAAATATATTTAAATATAATAAATATATATTATATATATATATATTTAAATATAATTATTAAAAATATTCACAGATGTATAATTTAATTCCTAAAAAAATATATCTTAAACAATGTTCGGAAAGTTCACTAAAAAATAGAATTCTTTCACGTTCTAGTTCACGTTCTTTTAAAAATATATGTAATCATTTGATGGTTAAATTAAATTGTTTTACATTATTTTTATAAATAATTTAAATACTTATACGAAATCGTGAAATTCATAATATTATTGTGGTTTTATGTCGAGGCAATACACTGGAATTTAATTTATTCTATTTTTATAATTTGTAATCAAATAAATATAATATGGATATTAAAAAAAAAATGTATTATATAATAATTGAATAATATTATTAATCATAATTTATTAAATGGTGAATACATATGAAGGTAAATTCTTGTTTGGTTATCATGATGCTTTAGAAAAGTACTGGAATTATTTTAGGACCAACTAGATTCACTTTAATACAAGAAACAATGCTGAAGTAGAAAATCAAAGAATTTTTACTGCTCCAAAAACTAATGAATTTGACTCGGACTTGTCTTGTGCCGCGTGGGTGTTGATGTGGTGGTGACCGACGGGACAGTCGGATCGGAACAAACAGACGGTATAATAAAAGAATATAAAAGAAAATAAAAAACAACGAACGTCGCACTGAGAGGTGATTAACCGTTTATTATTGTCAGCGACGCGAGTCAAACAAAAAAACAAAAAGAACACATTCAATGTTTTCTGACAGTTTGTAGAGTTCGGAATTTCACAGAACGTGTGTGTACCGCTGTCGTGTGTCCAGGTCGGTATCGCGAAGACGAGAGAGCGCGCCTTCACAATCCGGTTCGCCGGACGGCCGGCCGACGGTTCCAGGCGCGCGTGTCGCGCGCCGGCGTCGTCCGTCGTCGATTGGCGGTTTGTTTGAGAAGCCACGGCGCGGCCTCCGCGCAAAGGCTGTTTGAATTCAAACAGATTTTGCGCGGGACCGCGTCAAATTCAGGGTTGGGATTTTATAGCACTTAAAATTGCATAAATGTGCGATTTAATAGTACCTTAAATATCACTAAATATGAGCTAAATATATGCAATAAAAACAACAAAATTTGCAAAAAAAAGAAATTTATTAATTAATAATTTTTTAATCACTTACAAATTATTATAGGTAGTTACTTAAGATTTGAAAAAATTTAGTCACTCTGATCAGAATCCAAATGAATTGACTATACAACGCATTGTTTACTCATTTGTTGATAATCGTAGTAATAATCGAAATAGAAATCGACAATAAAACAAAAAAAAATCAGCAGATAAAAATTACAACCAAATACCTAGTACGAAATTATCGTAATAATTCAATTGAAAAAAATCTACGTTTACCAAAATATAATTTCATAAAATATGACCAATTTTGATTCAAAAAACAGGTAAAAATGCAAAAATGTCTCAAAAAGTTTTAAAAAGCACCAAAAACTAAAAAATCGCAAAATATGCAAATACTATAAAATCAAAAAACTAATAATGATAGATTTGCACACACAAAGAAAAGCAGACATTATAAAATCAATAAATCCTTCGCTTCTCTTAAAATCTAAAATCACAGAAAGTTTATAGCATACGTAGCGCTAATTAGAGCATTTCATATTTCAGAATGAACTTAGCGGGACTTTTTTTATAATCGTGGATAACCGATGATAGATTTTAGCACTAATTTTTATTTTTGTATACCTATCCTGAAAGCACTAATTGAGCACTAAAACTTATTGATATAGAGGTAAAAAGTGTTTTTTAGTTTCTCACTAACTTCACGGAATCTAGAAAACGGGGATTTCTAAGCATAACCATTCATCGACAAATTCTATATATTTCTTATTTTTAATCGCGGTTCCCTATTATCCTACTTATTCTTTGCTTCATTATGATTATGATTACTAATTGAATAAAAGAAAAATACAGTACGTACTAGGTAGGTATGTATAATCGAAAAACAAAACTATGTATATTCATTAATTTGCAGCTACTGATAAAACTATTTGCTAATACAATTTAAAAGTTAGGGATGATTTATTTATTGAATAAAATAAAAATAAAATACCTATAAATCCTACTTGTATATAATTTACATTTATACAGTAGAAAAGTGATCACATTATGATTAACAAGAAAACAATATAATATACCTAACTTACCCAAATCAACTTCTGGTTCATGATTTAATTTTTTGTCTTGTTTTAAAATAATTAATGGTTAGTAAAAAAATATATTGTATTCCAATTATAATGAGGTTGTAATATGGTTGACTTGGAAGAAGAAGTAAAACTTGCTTTAAAATCTGTTAGGTAACCATGCCTAATATATATTTTTGATTAGCAAAACTAATTTTGTGATTTTATTTTTTATATTAGATAGAATTTACCTATATTATCAAACTTAAATTTAATAATATTATATAGGTAAACTTTTACATATTTATTGATATTTAAATGGTTATAGGTACCTATTAATATTTTGCAAATTTTTATAACTAACATAAATATTAAAATACCATCGAAATTCATTGGAGATACCCTGATAGTCCTCCGACCTCAAAATTTGGTAATGAACCAATAAAAGTTAACAATAAAAAATTAGTTCTGCTGAATTCAAAGTTTCTGTTTTAAATGTATGACTTGTAAGACAATAAACCGTCATTCTCAAATTACATTGTAAATTATAATATAATAGGTGACTTATACTGATATAATTATTATTAATTTTATCTAAAATAGTGTTAATGGTTATTAAAAAAAAAAAAAACATTTTATGTTTCAAAAATAATAAGGTATCATTAGAGTAAGCAATTATATTATAACCAACTAAAAATTAAAAATATAAAATTCTCAAACAATTACAATTTAAAAATATATTTCTAAAATATTGTAAATAGGTAGTATTAACTATGTACCTACCTAATATACTTATAATTGGTAACTTATTATGTTATTATTAAGAATATATTATATTAACAATATTTAACGCAAGTAAAAATACCATTATTAAAATATTCATAGATGTATAATTTAATCCCCACAAAAATATATCGTAAACAGTGTTCTGAAAGTTCACTAAAAAATAGAATTTGTTCTTTATAGGTTTAGTTCTTGAATAGAAACCCGATCACGTTTACATTCTTTGAAAAATATATGCGATCGTTTGGTGGTTCATTTAAATTGTTTCATATTTATTTATAAATCGTTTAAATGCTTACACAGAATTGTGAACTTCATAATATTATTGTTGTTTTATGTCGATGCATCGCACTTGAATTTAATGTATTTTATTTTTATAATTTGTTATCAAATAAATATAATATGGATATTTAAAAAAAATATATTATTTTATAATTGAATAATATTATTAATCATAATTTATTAAATATTGAATACATATGAACGTAAATTCTTGTTTGTTTTTAATGATGCTTTAGAAAAGTACTTTGATTATTTTAAGACTAACTAGATTTAGTTTCCTACTAGAAACAATGCTGAAGTAGAATTCGAAGCATTTTTACTGCTCCAAAAGATAATAATGGATGATGTACACTCACAAAAAAAAAACACTCATCATTATAAAGCCAATACATTCATCACTTCTCTTAAAATCTAAAATCACAGAAAGTTTATTCCATAGCGTTAATTAGAGCTTTTCATATTTCCGCAGCTTGATGTTAGAGTTACGTTTTTTATAATAGTTTATAATCGATGGTACATTGGAGCACTAATTTTTATTTTTGTATATCCTGAAAGCACTAATTGATCACTAAAACTTGGTGGTATAGCGGTACATATTGTTTTTTCGTTAACTTGGGACACTTGAATTTCTAATCAAATTCAATAATCGACAAATTCTATATTTTTCCTATTTTTCAGACTGGTTCTCTTCTTTCCTCCTTATTCTTTACTTTTTTTTTTTTTTTTTATTTAAAAAAATTTTCTTTATATAATATACAAAGAAATATATCTACTCCTTTAAGCCAAGGCTTGAGACGGAGTAGAGAGTTGCACTTTATTATGATATATGATAACTAATGGAATAAAAGAAAAATACAGTAGGTACTAGGTAGGTACATATGACTGAAAAAAAAATAAGTATGCACATTCATTAATTTCCAGCTATTGATTAAACTATTCAAATACAATTTAAAAATTAGTGATAAGTAATTTATTTTTCATCATTGAATAAAATTAAAATACTTATCCATCTTACTTATATATAAATACCAATTATATTGTAGAAAAGTGATCATATTATGATTATTAAGAATACATTATGATAATACTTACTTAAAAAACCTTTTTGTTATTGTTTTAAAATAAATATTTATTATAAAAAATATGTTTTATTTCAAAGATAATGAGGTTGTTATATGGTTGACTTTGAAAATTAAGTGAAAATTGCGTTAAAATGTGTTAGGTTTAGGTTATGCCTAATATACAACATTTTTTTTTTAGCAAAACCTATTTTGTGATGGTAATTTTAATATTAGATTGAATTGACCTAAGTTATGTAACTTAAATATAATACTATAATCTAAGTAAACTGCTTATTCGGTTTTATTGATATTTAAATCGATTTATATAATCTTCTTTAATTAATGGTGAATGCATATGAATGCAAATTCTTGTTTGTGTTTCATGACGCGTTAGAAAAGTACTGAGTATATATTTGGACCAACTAGATTCACTTTCCTATCAGAAACAATGCTGAATACTGATGTAGAAAATCAAATCACTTTTGGTGCCCCAAAAGGGTATTACAGACATACACACACAATACATCCATCGCTCTGTTCAAAATCTAAAATTAGAGAAAACGAGAATTTTTATGTGAAACCAGTAGGTATTCAACATATTTCATATTTTCCTTATGTTTTCTAGCGGTTACCTACTCTACTCATTATTCAGTGATCCGTTATTATTACTATGCTTACTAATTGAATACTAGAAATATAATATAAGTACTTTGTAGGAACATATAGCAGAAAACATATGTAGGTACATTCATTCATTAATTTGCAGCTATTTTAAAACTATTTGAATACAGTTTAAAAATTAGGGGTACATAATTAATTTTTCACCATAGAATAAAATTAAAACACCTATCCATCTTACTTTTATATAAATAAAAATAAAGTTATAGTAGAAAAGTGATAACATTATGATTAAGAAGAAAACATTGTAATAATACTTACTGAAACAACCTTTTTGTTTTGCATTAAAATAATTATTTGTTATTTAGCATAGGCACAATTTCAACTTTTTACTTGGGGGGAGGGGGGGGGGCTGAATATATTATTAAAGGAGCAAGCAAACCTTTGCAGTAAAGCATTTTTAAATTGTATGTCCTAGGTTTATGAGGGGTGCTTAGTCCCAAAGCCCTCCAATTTTTGCCAATGTTAGTTAGTATAAAATATGTTTTATTTAAAAAATAATGAGGTTGTTAATTGTTATATGGTTGACTTTGAAGAGGAATTCAAAATTGCTTTAAAAAGTGTTAGGTATGCCTAATAGGTATAGTTACAAAATGTTTGGTTTATCAATACCAATTTTGTGATGTCCTTTTATAATATCAGATTGAATTGAGCTATATTATAAAACTTAAATATAATGCTATTATCTAAGTCAACTTATTCGGTTTGGTTGATATTTAAATATTAATGTGAGTTATGAGAATTTTGATATAGTAATATTTTCCAATTTGTATAACTAACATCAAAATTTAAAATACCAACGAAATCCTTTGAGATGCCTAGATAATATTTTGACTTCAAAGTTTGGTAATGAATCAATTAAAATTAACAATACAGAATTAGTTCTGCTAAATTACAATTTTCTGTCGTATTGGGTGTGACTTGTACAAGAAAACATACATGTGAGTCATTCTCAAAGTATGTTGTAATGTAAAATATAATAACTTATCCTGATACAATTATTATTAAATTTACCTAACACAATGTTATTAAAAATAAATATTACCATAAACGTATTGTGTTTGCTTATAGATTTAAAATGATTATAGGCTATTGTGTTAAACTTTAAATTTTTTTTTGGAAATTGTATTACATTTAGTATTTTAATACTAAGATTTAATTATTATTTCTTTAGAATAACAATCTATGAATCATTACAATTTAAATTATGTATTTTATATCTAAGATTTGCCATAAACAATAATCTGTGATGTATCATGTTATGTAAAATATATATTATGTATGAACTCACCAGCGTATATACATCGAATACAATTTATTATAACAAATATAGCTAATAGAATATTAATTTTTTTGACCATGTTCGTAAGCACAACAAATTAATAATATTTTCAGCGTTGAATATAAAACTAATGCAAGAAAAAAGTTTTCTCATTTTTATATTTGAACGGTTATTTAGTGTATACAAAACAAAACATGTGTATGCATAAACAATTGAGTAAGCAAACCTAGAAAATATTAGGTAAACAATGTTTTTCGGGTGGATATACAGGGTGATCACGATATTAGGTACCAATGAATATCTCATATGGGTGACTTTGTATTGAAATTAGGTTTTCGGGAGGTGATAGGGAGTACTTAAATACATATTATTTTCAAACCAGTTTCAAATTTTTAGCTCACTCGGTACGAGCATGCGCATTACAACTTACTTTTTTTAAATGGCAACCCCAGTTTTTTAATGCGGATTCGAGTAGAGTATTTTTTTTAAACATTTATTCAACTTCAACCTGCCGTACTACTGATGGAAAAATAAATTACTTACAAAAATACTATATAAGTACCAATATACATATAATAAGATATTTAAAATATGATTATTCTGACAGATCGTTTTAAAACAATGATTTTAATTAAATTTAAATTTAACACATCCATAACAACGGTGACTAACCCAATGGCGATGTAGGAAGTATAGGTTAGGTATTTATATTGTATATAATATACCATATTGAGTTCCCCGTTTTTAATAAATATTTAAAGTTTATTATTTTTATCATACAGACATCCATAACATCTATCACATATTCGTATAATATAGATATAATTTAAAATACAATATATTAATTTTTTCAATATTCATGAACAATATTAATTTAAATTTGAGTTATTACCACGGTTTAAGATAGAATGGTTAAGCGACGATCCATACAATCCCACGGTACTTTACGGCGGAAAAGTTTCTTATCAAATAAATGTTTTTACTCACTGGATACTAGCGCTTCCGGTGCCAACATGAACTATCACTAAATGTTGGCGCCAAAAGCAATAATTCCAGACGGAATTTTACGGAATTTTAAAGAGATAAAGTATATGTTAATTCGCGAAAATTCTATTTACCATGATATTATAACAATTGTGGTTATTGTGAATTAATTATAAAATGTTCATACTTCTTTTTATATTAATTTAAAAATGCCAAGTTATTGTTGTGTACACGAGCCTCATGAGGCATCAAAATCTCTTTTTGGAGTCCACAAAAATGCAGAGATTAAAATTTTGTGTGAAGAAACATTAGGGATGCAACTTAAAAAAAGTCATAGGATCTGTGCAAAGACCCATGCACGTGTTATTAGTAGTGCAGATGAACAACTTCGTATTATAAAAATGATACATTGTGGTTCAAACTATTCAATTGAAGCCTCCGCTTTGTCAGCCCATAGAGGTCGTGACACCACCCAACGTTTGATTAAACAAAGGTACGTAATGAATAAAAACTAATTATAGTATTAGTATTCTTGCATACAAACAAGTTTTAGAGTTTTATACATGGCCTAATGTACCTGAACTGTGGCACTAGATTAATTTTTTCTAATATTATTAGTGTCAATATTAGTTTTGAAGGTAGAATTTTGACTTTTTGATAATATATAATTATTCTAACATTTATTTTATTTAGATATTTTTGGTACCATATTATGTCTGACGATGTCAGTGATTATATAATGCGATGTCATTCTTGTCAAAGAGTGAATAAAACTTCACTGAAAGTGGTTCCTGAATTGAAATCTGTTTAAATTCCAAAACAGGTAGGTACTTATGTGTTATGTTGGAAAATGTATAAAAAAACGAATGAATGTATAAAAATGTATGAAAAACGTAAAACAATAAAATTTACTTTACTTTTCTTGTGACAGTACGGAATTTACCATGGTTAAAAAAAATGAAAATAAATACATACAATTTTTTTTTTATAGATGTTCAAAGTTAAAATGTTGACGAAATTGGATATTTCAAGAAAAATTATGCATTTTTAGCTATTTTATTGTAAATCTTAAAAATTTGGAATCGTTTTCTATTACGTATATTCTTATTAAAATTTACTATATGTCTTTTGTCTATGTACAAAATGAAATTTAAAATTTTTTTATATACATTATTAGGGCTAGGGACTTCATGCCATAAAAAAACCTTAATATATGAATACATTTATGTCCTAAAGAATCTCTTCTTTAGATTGAATAAAATACATTTAGCCATTTAGGTTTAGGTAATAATAGGTATATTATTATTATTGGGCAGGCGAGTTGCGGTATCTCAGCGAACTGAGTATAGTCTGTGTGAATGCCGGGAAAAAAAAATGTCCCCATTAATAAAATCATATAAAACATAATTGTACATTTGTTAATTATATCAATTGTAAATTTGTATACATAATATTTAATATTTAAAAGTTACCAGCTATAGGTATATTTTACTAACATTTATTTCGTAGATTACCCGGATAATATGATTATATATTATAATATTATACACTGCACATTTTTGAAACTTACACATAACATATATTTTGTTTTATTTTTTTATTGATCGTGAAGCTCTGCAACTATGGCCATTAGCTATTTGTTTTTTGTTTGTAGGGGTCGAAATTGTAGGTTAGAACACACGTGTGTTTGTTTTGGCAGAATTTTTGATTTGAGCACCCGTAGGTATCTGCCATGCCTGGGTGGGGGAGGCCGGCACTCGTTCTCCGGGCACCGTGACTTGCCCAAAGAAAAATGCCACCCAAGGCCGAGATATCGAACCGGCGTCGGTGTTCGTCGCAACCGACGCCTTAGTCCGCTGGGCCACTCCGTCCACCATTAAACATTTATTTGGCACTTATTTTATTATTTCCAGTGGTTATAAATGAAAATTGCATTAAACACATATTAATCATATTATGCATAAATCCAACTTTTGACTTACTCTAACTTGGTCAGTTTTGAAAATAGAAAAAAACATTTTATACAATAAATGTTTAAAAAAAAATACTCTACTCGAATCTGCATTAGAAAACTGAGGGTTGCCATTTAAAAAAAAGTATATTGTATTGCGCTTGAGTATACCGAGTGAGCTAAAAATTTGAAACTGGTCTGAAAATATGTATTTAAGTGCTCCTTATCACCTCGCGAAAACTCCATTTCAATACAAAATCACCCATCTGAGATATTCAGTGGTACTTAATATCGTGATCACACTATATATGAACTTACAATGCCACATCTGCTGAAACATAGTCCCAATTGCAGTTGTAACTAAGTAAATAATGATTTAAAACTTATAAAACTTATACCAAAACTAAAGTAGATTGAACCCTATCGACTGATAATAAAATTAGCAAAAAAATATTAATAATTGACGAAAAGGGACGGGATTTCCACGATACTGTTGTCCGGAAATAGGTTATAGGTTAATATTTCTACGGTATGGAATATTATGTAATACTACCAGCTGATCCCGTGCATTTCGTTGCCCGTTAAATGTATTAATTTTATATGACTCAAACTTTTCCGTCACCCTGAATAAAATTTCTGTTTCGCAGCAATACATTATCAGGTAGGCAATCTACCTGTGGTAGATCCCGAGCTGTTTGTACGTAAGTGTATGATTTAACTCTAAAGTATCAAAGTTATACCAAGTTTGTAATTTTTACTTAATTCCACTTACGGCAGATGAATATAAACAATTTATACAAAATCCTATCCTAACCTAACCAACTAATATCCGATGAATAAAATAATAATAATAATAACAAACATGCCCGATTAACCAAAAGCAAAAAATATATTATACACCGGTGGATTTTCCTAACATTTTCTTTCATATAAACCTTCTCCGTGAAATCTTTCGTTTGAAAAAAAATCAAAAAGATCTGATAAGTAGTTCCATGTGCAGGGATTTTCATTTCACATTTTTATAGTTGGATATTATATTATAATTTAAATTTAAAAAGTAAAGCAAATAGTTTTTATTATTATTATTATTATTAATAATTAACAAACTCAAACATTCTCATCAGAAAAGACGAAAACACAAAAATCATTCGAATAAAGTCAGGTAAAGATCTTCTGTAATTATAATTTTTGTAATCATTAAATACTTAATACACATATCTTAAATGTATACTACATACATATTTATTTATACTTTATATTTTTATACAATGCTTATCTTATACATATTTTTATTTCTTTACATTTTACCTAAAACATTAGTTGTTAGACCTTCATTAGAAACTATATATATATACGTTATAGTCTATATAAACGTTTGTTGAAAATTTCAAGTATCTTAAACTTTTTCTTTTTTGAGTAAACAATAGGTACAGCTAAATAAATCAATAGATTTGGTCAAAACTAGTTTTGCGTAAATATTTCAGTTTATCTCTAATTTTTTTCCGAAACGTTTGGAAACTACCAGGAATTTTCTATTTTTACCTCACAAAAGTACCAACTAGATTTACTTTTCTTTTAGTTAAATTACTGAAGTCGAAAATCTAAGAATTATTTCGACTAGATATCATGTATACAGACAAAAAAAAAATAAACAAATAAACAAAATATAACAAATACACATCTGACACGGTACGCAGCGGCAACCAGTACAAAGTACAGGTACCGCAGCGGCCGGTCTACGCTTTTGTCAACCGCCACCACGGGCTACAGCGCGACATCGCCAACTCTCCCACCACGCCACAAAGGCACAAGGCGGGACGGGAAGGCAAGTCGCGCAATACGAGTACCGGCCGCCGGCAATTCTCTCTCTTACGTCAACCGTCGAAACGGCTCGATCTCGGCTACGTACCACCGCACCGGATACATACCGCTCGTCATCCGAAAACCACGCCGGCGACCGTTTCACCGTTATATGTGACATCCGTTGACTTTGACTACCAGATTACTTAATCTAACATTGATTTCAAAACCTTGAATATTGTTTTAATAAACCGGCCACAGGCCATATCACACCAAAATACGTGTACCTTAATTTCAAGTGCGAGTGTCGTTTGTGTCACCCTACTTCCACTCCACACCCGACGACCGGCTGACTGCGTCGATCAACATCGCCGTAGCCGTGTCAAATTGGCTCCCCGCAGAGGAATCTCCTCAAGTCAGCGACAAGGTAAGAGTTTTCACGCTGACACATACCTCGGATTAACTGCTTATATTTAATTAGTAATAAGTTATTCGACCAGGAGTGTGTTTGCCGGTTAGCTAGGACCCCATAGAGAACATTACGTAACAATTATTTTTAGTACGTAACAGGGAAATCCGCGCAGCCGTGCATAACCGTGATACGGATTGGGAAGTAGTTATATAACAACCACCACCCCTCCGCAACGCCTACCTTTCGCACCGCGACATTATCGCCGATAAACACAGAGCGCGCAGGCCAAAACCGGTTCAGCCGCCGCAGCCGACAGCTGCCACCACCGAGGTCGTTGACCCAGTACCACTATTTTTGGTACGCAACGCCGGCACTGTCGTCAGCTGATCTGTTACACAATCATAATTAATAATAAATATATAAATTGTCGTAGCTAGCGCGCGAAATTTATCGAAAAAACAAAAAGCCTCCTCAAAACCGTGCACACCGCGCAACAAGCACAATCCACTGACCATACAACAGCGTAACGACCACATCGGTAAACAATTTTACACAATGTCGGAAAAAACGTTACAGCAGTTGTCGTCGGCGGAGCTACGTAGCGAGTGCACGGCCCGCGGCCTCAGCGCATCCGGGACCAAGTCGGATGTGTACGTCCGGCTAGAGGAGCACCTTAGGGCAAGCGGACTAGTCCCCGAGAATGTGAAGTTCGTAACAGTGCAGCCTGGAATCGTAGGATTCCAGGGCAGTACTGAACAACAACAACACATGACATCAGCGCTGGAAAACACGAACGCCAGCCAGATTTTCGGACAACCGCCTGGGGGAATTTTGACAAGCCCAACAGCAAGTCAAAAACCCACAGACAACCGGCCAGAAATCGGCGGCTTCCAGTCGACCATGCAGCAGGGCCAGTCCGCACAACCTTTAACAACCGACATTTTCGAAACCGCGGCGAAACAACTACATCAGTTAAAATTAATGTTGCCACAAACGAACGACTCAACATCGTTCGAGGCACGTTTAGGGGCGTTGGAAGCGAGCATGACGCGGTTCTTCACAGAATCGCGCCAGGCAACCACCCAACCGCCAAACAGTGTAGCAGCCCCGCGGTTAGATAACCACCCGTCACCCGTACAGATACCAAATCGTACACACGATAGTCACCAGTCGGGTAGGTCATATGAGCTCAATGACGGCGGCGCTCAACACAGCGCCAGCCACATTGCCGACGCGAACAACCGACCGTTCTTCGCGCGCGAAACTAATGACTATACGGGTCACACCACACGCGCGTCACAATACGCGCCGTACGAAGCACGCGCGCATGAACGCTCGGTACTAATACCGTACGACGACTTGCGCACAGCAAGAGCTTCGTTACCCGAGTTCACAGGAACAAGGGCCGAGGACCCCGTACGGTACATTAATAATACCGAGTCGATTTTGGTGCAAGCTCGTATACACCCCTCGGGTTGGTGCAGGGCGGTCGAGCCGCAGTTAAAAGGAACGGCGAGTGTATGGTACGCATCCATAAAAATACTCGACCTATCCTGGGAAGAATTTAGGGTTGAGTTTTTAGAAAATTACAACAACTCCGAAATCCAATCCCAACTGCGCGCCGACATCGTGTCAACACGACAAACGTCTAGACAATCTCTAACGGAATTTGTGCTAGTTAAAAACCAGCAAGCGCGCCGCGTAAATACCGGCCTATCCGAGTCGGAATTGGTAGGTATTATAGCAGGATTAACGCGCGACACTTTCCGAACACACATCCGTCTACAACGGCCATTGACGTTCAACGAGCTACGACGCATCGCAGGCGTTTTGGACCCGGTAACGGACAGCACCAAACCGACCCCCCAACAATGGGCCCCAAAACCCAAAAACCGGGCGGATACCCCACAAACAGCCGCCCCGGTCAAAAAAAAAATTTTTAAAAAAACAACAGATGATCACCCACCGGGGCCGTGCAGGTATTGTGGGGAACTCCACTGGAACAGTAAGTGCCCACACAAACCGACCACGTCGGGAAACGGCGGGGGAGTCGACGGGGACTAGTCCCCCCCATCGACTCAACACCACCCCCCCACCCATCACCAACCACTATCGGTAGTACACACGGAAAAAAAACACGTAATCGAAAAGCGCGTAGTTCGGTAATTCAACACACAGAAAAACCAACTACGAAAATTTTTTCCGTCTCATCACCAATCGGCACCCGTTCACAGACCCCCAACCTACACCACCCCACCACAGAACACACTCACCTCACCGGTGACACGTGTGTTCAACAACAACCGGCTCATGGGGCAGCCACAGGTGTAGGGACAAAGGCAACAGAGACATGGGTGTTCACCTGCACAGGTGACGGGGATACAAGCACACACACCACGCTTACCCCCGCATTAGGTCAGTCTGCGCACGTAAAGCAAGAGGCGAGCAACGAGGCAACCGACGTTGACAGTATGGTCATGGCGGTTGACACCGACGACCAGACAGTTCCCGTCGCGGTTAAGAACCAATTGTCCAGCTCGACCGATTGCACAACGACTAATAATGATACGCGAACACGCCCAGACAAAATTCCGACCCCCGCGGTCGAGCTCGAATTTCCGTCAGGCTTCGTAACAGCACTATTAGATTCGCAGGCACAAAAATCGTACGTAAACCCGACAGTAGCCCGTAAATACGGCAAAACACCTCCCCACGGACCAAAAAACACAGTCCGGATGGCGGACGGTCACACTGCAACAACCAGTGGCACCTCCACATTCGAAGCTAGGATAGGTACACTCGATATAAAATTCGAAGCTACCATCCTAGACAATTTGTATTGCGACGCGTTACTAGGACACGACTTTCTTGTAACCAATGAAGTCTCTTGGGATTACGCCGCATGCACAATTCACATGGGTAGGCAAATTCGTACGTCGACATGCTGGAAAGGGAAACCACAACCACCCGCCACTCGTCCCGACTTGTCACAATTACAATTTGGAAACGACCCCGAAACTCGCGCGAAACTAACCAAGATTTTAAACAAATACGCGGTAGTATTCAGCGAAAAAGTAGGACGTACTAAACTAATTGAACACGAAATTTTGCTAAAAGACCCGTCCCCAATCGCGCTCAAACCATACCCGTATCCACAGCAAAAACAAACCGCTATCGATGATATGGTGCGCGATATGGAACTCCAGGGGCTCGTAGAACCTAGCACCTCCCCGTGGGCCGCACCGGTAGTATTGGCAAAGAAAAAAGACGGAACTTTTCGTCTCTGTGTCGACTACAGGCGGCTTAACGACGTAACGGAATCCGACGCGTACCCAATGCCAGATCTCAACAAAATGATTAGGCAAATGAGGGGCGCGAAAATTTTCAGCATTTTTGACCTGAGGTCGGGGTACTGGCAAGTACCACTACACGAAAATGCGCGAAAATACACGGCTTTCCGGACACGTAGAGGTCTATTCCAGTTCAGAGTCCTCCCCTTCGGTCTAAAAAATAGTCCAATGACTTTCGTGAGACTTATGAACGAGGTCATGAGGGGGTACCAGGATGATTTCGTACAAGTTTACCTAGATGATATTGTAGTATTCTCAAGGGACGAGTACGAACACCAGGCCCACCTAGACAAAGTTCTCGAGCGCCTCAAGAGATTCGGATTAACGTGCAACACAAAAAAATGTAAAATCGGTCTTCGCGAAATTTCATTTTTAGGGCACATAGTAGACTCGGAGGGCATACAAAAACAACCGGAAAAATTGGTATGCATCGACAATTTTCCGGTTCCCAAAAAAGTTAGGGACGTACGTAAATTTTTGGGCGTGTGCAATTGGTACAACCAGTTCGTAGATAATTACGCGGATACCATAGCACCCCTCACTAATTTATTAAAACAGGGGGTTCGGTGGAAATGGACAGATGTAGAACAACGCGCGTTCGAATCAATAAAAAACGCGCTAGTCACATCGCCGAAATTGTCCCCACCCGATTACAGCAAAACGTTTTGTCTCCAAACCGATGCAAGCGAGATAGGAGCTGGCGCGGTACTCTTCCAACGGGGTGACAGACCGGAGGAAAGACGCATCATATCCTACGCAAGCAAAAAGTTTAGCGAGACACAGACGAGGTACGCCGCGGTAGAACGCGAGTGCCTAGCAGTAATTTGGGCAACGGACAAATTTCGGCCATACCTAGAAACCCGACGTTTCGAACTCCTAACAGACAACTCGGCACTGACATGGTTACACAGGGCTAAAGACAAAAATTCAAAATTAACACGTTGGTCACTACAACTAGCTAATTTAGATTTTAGTACGGTACACGTCCCGGGAATACAAAACGAAGCACCCGATTTGTTATCCCGCGACCCGGCACCGGGCACACCTGTAGACGAAGATCGACTCGAGGAAAAATTGGTAGGGGCACCTGTAACGCCGACAACCAATGTTGACCCCGAGTCGGATCGCATATTCTCCATGTTCGATAACCACGGCAGTGACGACACACCACTCACCGCGTCGACGCTCGAAAAGTGGCAGTCCGAAGACGCCGCGATCCGCGACATAGTCGCCGGTCATAAGTGGGACGGACCAACGCGAAACACTAGGAGCACAAAATCGGGAACAAACACTTATGTTTTCTCCGACGGTCTCTTACGCGTAAACGTAGGCCCCCACACACCCATCGTGATACCGAAAACAAAAATACAACACGTAATTTGGAGGTGTCACGATCACGTCTTATCCAACCACCCGGGTTGGAAAGAGACGTACCGGGCGGTTCGACAACGGTACTATTGGAAAGGTCAAAAAAATGACGTTAGGGCATATGTAGGTGCGTGCCACGTATGTGCGTGCACGAAACCACTAAACTCACGTCCCACCGACCCAATGCAACCAAGAACCCCCCGGCAACCATGGGAAGTCATCAGTGTCGATTTAATGGGCCCATACCCACGTTCCGGTAAGGGAAAATCGTACATACTGGTAGCAACCGACTGTTTTAGTAGGTGGACCGAGGCTTACCCCTTAGGAACAGCAACCTCAAAAACAATAATCGAAACGTTAGAGCGAGAGTTCTTTTCGCGTTTCGGTTACCCCCGCGTGTGTCTCAGTGATAACGGCCCACAGTTTGTGTCAAACGAAATGATAAACGCACTAGAACGCTGGGGGGCACAGGGTTGGACGACCCCAGTCTACCACCCGAGGGCCAACCCAGTCGAACGCCGTAATCAAGATTTAAAAAAAGGTTTGCGCGCACAACTAGTCGACGGCAAACATAAATCTTGGGACACAAAACTACCCTCAATTCTTTTTTCGATACGGAACAGGTGCAACGAACAGACATGCTACCCACCCGCGGTCCTTGTCCTAGGCAGGGAATGCAAGAGACCCGGAGATTGGGCGCTATCTAAAATTGCACCGGTAAATATCGAAAAATCACAGGAAGAGAGGGTAGAGCGGGAAAAACGTATTATAGGCAAAAAGGTAGTGGTAAAGCCTAGCACGAACACCGGCACACCGGTGAAGTTCGGCAAGGGCGACGTAGTCTACTACAAAGCACACCACCTATCTAAGGCACATAAAGATTTTCATGCCGGGTTCGCACCAAAGTGGTGGGGACCGGTAAGGCTAGCGAAGCAGGTCGGTAAAGGAGTCTTTCTAACCGACCAAAAACCGCCGCGAAAAATACATGTGTCGTGTCTAAAACGCGCGCCCACAGGTCAAAGTAAATAAACATTTGTCTGTACTAATCACCATTTACAGATAACATGGCCGACCAACAACAACAGGTGAAGTGGCAGCAGGTGGCCGACCTAATTCAGCGGCTGGGACTGGTGTCCAGTGGCCAGGATGAGCCGCGAACAGCCGCCCAGGTCGCGAGGATGTCGACCCGCCAACTCCTGCAGGACCCGGTGCGGGCGGCCATCTACAACCGGGGCTGGGCGGACCGCACAGCGGACATCCAGCGGAGGTTGCGGCCACAGCGACCACCTTCAGCACCAAGCAGCCGCACCCCATCACTGACGCGGCCACCAACACCAGCAACCACTCCGGTCCTCCCGACACCTGGCCCCGCAACACCCACCCCCGTGACACCTGCGGAGCCGACACCGGTACCCAGGTCAACGGGGGTACACCCCGCCCCGCCGGTAAGGGTGAGGACGGAAGCACAGCAGGCGCGGAACCGCAGAAAGTTCCAGCAGCTGAAGGAGAAGAGGAAGGCCA
Source organism: Macrosiphum euphorbiae (assembly GCA_949089665.1). NCBI lineage: Eukaryota > Metazoa > Arthropoda > Insecta > Hemiptera > Aphididae > Macrosiphum > Macrosiphum euphorbiae. The sequence goes on from CARXXK010000002.1 coordinate 57,067,085, forward strand.
GGGAAAGCGAGGCAAGCCAACGACATCGGCTTGCCAAGCAACCTGCGCCAACCTCAAACCCGGAAGCAGCCTGCGTGCCACCGACCGACCACATACCGCCGGTAGCGATGGAGGTAGACAAACCGGCGCCCGAGGACCGAAAGTCCGAGGAGCCGGGAACGTCTACCGACCAAACACCACCTAACCAATCAGGGACCCCGGACGGAATAACCGAGGCGGATTGGTTGGTGGCGTTTGAGGGGTTGCCGGAGATGGAGTACGACCCCACGTACTACACTCCGGTAGGGTCCCCAAAACCCGAATAAACACCACCTACGGGCGCGGGCGAGTCTACCTCAAGCGGAAGCCAGAGGTAGTACAAGCCACCCCCGTAACGACACACCGGCACTAGTACAAGTGTACCCCGTGTGGCGGTTTGGCAGGGGAGTATGACACGGTACGCAGCGGCAACCAGTACAAAGTACAGGTACCGCAGCGGCCGGTCTACGCTTTTGTCAACCGCCACCACGGGCTACAGCGCGACATCGCCAACTCTCCCACCACGCCACAAAGGCACAAGGCGGGACGGGAAGGCAAGTCGCGCAATACGAGTACCGGCCGCCGGCAATTCTCTCTCTTACGTCAACCGTCGAAACGGCTCGATCTCGGCTACGTACCACCGCACCGGATACATACCGCTCGTCATCCGAAAACCACGCCGGCGACCGTTTCACCGTTATATGTGACATCCGTTGACTTTGACTACCAGATTACTTAATCTAACATTGATTTCAAAACCTTGAATATTGTTTTAATAAACCGGCCACAGGCCATATCACACCAAAATACGTGTACCTTAATTTCAAGTGCGAGTGTCGTTTGTGTCACCCTACTTCCACTCCACACCCGACGACCGGCTGACTGCGTCGATCAACATCGCCGTAGCCGTGTCACATCATTGTAAAATCAATACATTCATCACTCACGAATACAAAACACAAATCATTATAGTAAAATTAACATATTCTTCGCCCCTCTAAGAATCTAATATATTATATTATATTTCAATTTTAAATAATGAACATTTGGAAAAAAAACGTCAACACGTAGATGTGGGAGATGTGTTGGATTATTTAAAATTTAACCTTTATCCGGGAAATATTTCTACTAAAAATGAGAAATCAAACTTTAGAAAACAATGTAAGCCTTTTAAAATAGAAAATGGACAGTTATTTTATAAAAAGACACATGCACGTGTTATTAGTAGTGCAGATGAACAACTTCGTATTATAAAAATGATACATTATGGTTCACACTATTCAATTGAAGCCTCCGCTTTGTCAGCCCATAGAGGTCGTGACACCACCCAACGTTTGATTAAACAAAGGTACGTAATGAATAAAAACTAATTATAGTATTAGTATTCTTGCATACCAACAAGTTTTAGAGTTTTATACATGGCCTCATGTACCTGAACTGTGGCACTAGATTTATTTTTTCTAATATTATTAGTGTCAATATTAGTTTTGAAGGTAGAATTTTGACTTTTTGATAGTATATAATTATTCTAACATTTATTTTATTTAGATACTTTTGGTACCATATTATGTCTGACGATGTCAGTGATTATATAATGCGATGTCATTCTTGTCAAAGAGTGAATAAAACTTCACTGAAAGTGGTTCCTGAATTGAAATCTGTTTAAATTCCAAAACAGGTAGGTACTTATGTGTTATGTTGGAAAATGTATAAAAAAACGAATGAATGTATAAAAATGTATGAAAAACGTAAAACAATAAAATTTACTTTGTTTTTCTTGTGACAGTACGGAATTTACCATGGTTAAAAAAATGAAAATAAATACATACAATTTTTTTTTATACATGTTCTAAGTTAAAATGTTGACGAAATTGGATATTTCAAGAAAAATTATGCATTTTTAGCTATTTTATTGTAAATCTTAAAAATTTGGAATCGTTTTCTATTACGTATATTGTTATTAAAATTTACTATATGTCTTTTGTCTATGTACAAAATGAAATTAAAAATTTTTTTATATACATTATTAGGGCTAGGGACTTCATGCTATAAAAAAAACCTTAATATATGAATACATTTATGTCCTAAAGAATCTCTTCTTTAGATTGAATAAAATACATTTAGCCATTTAGGTTTAGGTAATAATAGGTATATTATTATTATTGGGCAGGCGAGTTGCGGTATCTCAGCGAACTGAGTATAGTCTGTGTGAATGCCGGGAAAAAAAAATGTCCCCATTAATAAAATCATATAAAACATAATTGTACATTTGTTAATTATATCAATTGTAAATTTGTATACATAATATTTAATATTTAAAAGTTACCAGCTATAGGTATATTTTACTAACATTTATTTCGTAGATTACCCGGATAATATGATTATATATTATAATATTATACACTGCACATTTTTGAAACTTACACATAACATATATTTTGTTTTATTTTTTTATTGATCGTGAAGCTCTGCAACTATGGCCATTAGCTATTTGTTTTTTGTTTGTAGGGGTCGAAATTGTAGGTTAGAACACACGTGTGTTTGTTTTGGCAGAATTTTTGATTTGAGCACCCGTAGGTATCTGCCATGCCTGGGTGGGGGAGGCCGGCACTCGTTCTCCGGGCACCGTGACTTGCCCAAAGAAAAATGCAACCCAAGGCCGAGATATCGAACCGGCGTCGGTGTTCGTCGCAACCGACGCCTTAGTCCGCTGGGCCACTCCGTCCACCATTAAACATTTATTTGGCACTTATTTTATTATTTCCAGTGGTTATAAATGAAAATTGCATTAAACACATATTAATCATATTATGCATAAATCCAACTTTTGACTTACTCTAACTTGGTCAGTTTTGAAAATAGAAAAAAACATTTTATACAATAAATGTTTAAAAAAAAATACTCTACTCGAATCTGCATTAGAAAACTGAGGGTTGCCATTTAAAAAAAAGTATATTGTATTGCGCTTGAGTATACCGAGTGAGCTAAAAATTTGAAACTGGTCTGAAAATATGTATTTAAGTGCTCCTTATCACCTCGCGAAAACTCCATTTCAATACAAAATCACCCATCTGAGATATTCAGTGGTACTTAATATCGTGATCACACTATATATGAACTTACAATGCCACATCTGCTGAAACATAGTCCCAATTGCAGTTGTAACTAAGTAAATAATGATTTAAAACTTATAAAACTTATACCAAAACTAAAGTAGATTGAACCCTATCGACTGATAATAAAATTAGCAAAAAAATATTAATAATTGACGAAAAGGGACGGGATTTCCACGATACTGTTGTCCGGAAATAGGTTATAGGTTAATATTTCTACGGTATGGAATATTATGTAATACTACCAGCTGATCCCGTGCATTTCGTTGCCCGTTAAATGTATTAATTTTATATGACTCAAACTTTTCCGTCACCCTGAATAAAATTTCTGTTTCGCAGCAATACATTATCAGGTAGGCAATCTACCTGTGGTAGATCCCGAGCTGTTTGTACGTAAGTGTATGATTTAACTCTAAAGTATCAAAGTTATACCAAGTTTGTAATTTTTACTTAATTCCACTTACGGCAGATGAATATAAACAATTTATACAAAATCCTATCCTAACCTAACCAACTAATATCCGATGAATAAAATAATAATAATAATAACAAACATGCCCGATTAACCAAAAGCAAAAAATATATTATACACCGGTGGATTTTCCTAACATTTTCTTTCATAAAAACCTTCTCCGTGAAATCTTTCGTTTGAAAAAAAATCAGAAAGATCTGATAAGTAGTTCCATGTGCAGGGATTTTCATTTCACATTTTTATAGTTGGATATTATATTATAATTTAAATTAAAAAAGTAAAGCAAATAGTTTTTATTATTATTATTATTAATAAATAACAAACTCAGACATTCTCATCAGAAAAGACGAAAACACAAAAATCATTCGAATAAAGTCAGGTAAAGGTCTTCTGTCATTATAATTTTTGTAATCATTAAATACTTAATACACATATCTTAAATGTATACTACATACATATTTATATATACTTTATATTTTTATACAATGATTTTTTTAATGCATATTTTTATTTCTTTAAATTTTACCTAAAACATTAGTTGTTAGACCTTCATTGGAAACTATATATATATTTATATATATATACGTTATAGTCTATATAAACGTTTGTTGAAAATTTCAAGTATCTTAAACTTTTTCTTTTTTGAGTAAACAATAGGTACAGCCAAATAAATCAATAGATTTGGTCAAAACTAGTTTTGCGTTAATATTTCCGTTTATCTCTAATTTTTTTCCGAAACGTTTGGAAACTAAAACAAATTTTCTATTTTTACCTCACAAAAGTACCAACTAGATTTACTTTTCTTTTAGTTAAATTACTGAAGTCGAAAATCTAAGAATTATATCGACTAGATATCGTGTATACAGACAAAAAAAAAATAAACAAATAAACAAATAACAAATACACATCATTGTAAAATCAATACATTCATCACTCACGAATACAAAACACAAATCATTATAGTAAAATTACCATATTCTTCGCCCCTCTAAGAATCTAATATATTATATTATATTTTAGTTTTAAATAATGAACATTTGGAAAAAAAACGTCAACACGTAGATGTGGGAGATGTGTTGGATTATTTAAAATTTAACCTTTATCCGGGAAATATTTCTACTAAAAATGAGAAATCAAACTTTAGAAAACAATGTAAGCCTTTTAAAATAGAAAATGGACAGTTATTTTATAAAAAGACACATGCACGTGTTATTAGTAGTGCAGATGAACAACTTAGTATTATAAAAATGATACATTGTGGTTCACACTATTCAATTGAAGCCTCCGCTTTGTCAGCCCATAGACGTCGTGACACCACCCAACGTTTGATTAAACAAAGTTACGTAATGAATAAAAACTAATTATAGTATTAGTATTCTTGCATACCAACAAGTTTTAGAGTTTTATACATGGCCTAATGTACCTGAACTGTGGCACTAGATTTATTTTTTCTAATATTATTAGTGTCAATATTAGTTTTGAAGGTAGCATTTTGACTTTTTGATAGTATATAATTATTCTAACATTTATTTTATTTAGATATTTTTGGTACCATATTATGTCTGACGATATCAGTGATTATATAATGCGATGTCATTCTTGCCAAAGAGTGAATAAAACTTCACTGAAAGTGGTTCCTGAATTGAAATCTGTTTAAATTCCAAAACAGGTAGGTACTTATGTGTTATGTTGGAAAATGTATAAAAAAACGAATGAATGTATAAAAATGTATGAAAAACGTAAAACAATAAAATTTACTTTATTTTTCTTGGGACAGTACGGAATTTACCATGGTTAAAAAAAATGAAAATAAATACATACAATTTCTTTTTTATAGATATTTAAAGTTAAAATGTTGAGGAAATTGGATATTTCAAGAAAAATTATCCATTTTTAGCTATTTTATTGTAAATCTTAAACATTTGGAATCGTTTTCTATTACGTATATTGTTATTAAAATTTACTATATGTCTTTTGTCTATGTACAAAATGAAAATGAAAATTTTTTTATATACATTATTAGGGCTAGGGACTTCATGCCATAAAAAAACCTTAAAATATGAGTACATTTATGTCCTAAAGAATCTCTTCTTTAGATTGAATAAAATACATTTAGCCATTTAGGTTTAGGTAATAATAGGTATATTATTATTATTGGGCAGGCGAGTTGCGTTATCTCAGCGAACTGAGTATAGTCTGTGTGAATGCCGGGAAAAAAAAATGTCCCCATTAATAAAATCATATAAAACATAATTGTACATTTGTTAATTATATCAATTGTAAATTTGTATACATAATATTTAATATTTAAAAGTTACCAGCTATAGGTATATTTTACTAACGTTTATTTCGTAAATTACCCGGATAATATGATTATATTTTATAATATTATACACTGCACATTTTTGAAACTTACACATAACATATATTTTGTTTTATTTTTTTATTGATCGTGAAGCTCTGCAACCATGGCCATTAGCTATTTGTTTTTTGTTTGTAGGAGTCGAAATTGTAGGTTAGAACACACGTGTGTTTGTTTTGGCAGAATTTTTGATTTGAGCACCCGTAGGTATCTGCCATGCCTAGGTGGGGGAGGCCGGCACTCGTTCTCCGGGCACCGTGACTTGCCCAAAGAAAAATGCCACCCATGGTTGAGATATCGAACCGGCGTCGGCGTTCGTCGCAACCGACGCCTTAGTCCGCTGGGCCACTCCGTCCACCATTAAACATTTATTTGGCACTTATTTTATTATTTCCAGTGGTTATAAATGAAAATTGCATTAAACACATATTAATCATATTATGCATAAATCCAACTTTTGACTTACTCTAACTTGGTCAGTTTTGAAAATAGAAAAAAACATTTTATACAATAAATGTTTAAAAAAAAAATACTCTACTCGAATCTGCATTAGAAAACTGGGGTTGCCATTTAAAAAAAAGTAAATTGTATTGCGCTTGCGTGTACCGAGTGAGCTAAAAATTTGAAACTGGTCTGAAAATATGTATTTAAGTGCTCCTTATCACCTCCCGAAAACTCAATTTCAATACAAAATCACCCATCTGAGATATTCAGTGGTACTTAATATCGTGATCACACTGTATATGAACTTACAATGCCACATCTGCTGAAACATAGTCCCAATTGCAGTTGTAACTAAGTAAATAATGATTTAAAACTTATAAAACTTATACCAAAACTAAAGTAGATTGAACCCTATCGACTGATAATAAAATTAGCAAAAAAATATTAATAATTGACGAAACGGGACGGGATTTCCACGATACTGTTGTCCGGAAATAGGTTATAGGTTAATATTTCTACGGTATGGAATATTATGTAATACTACCAGCTGATCCCGTGCATTTCGTTGCCCGTTAAATTTATTAATTTTATATGACTCAAACTTTTCCGTCACCCTGAATAAAAATCCTGTTTCGCAGCAATACATTATCAGGTAGGCAATCTACCTGTGGTAGATCCCGAGCTGTTTGTACGTAAGTGTATGATTTAACTCTAAAGTATCAAAGTTATACCAAGTTTGTCATTTTTACTTAATTCCACTTACGGCAGATGAATATAATCAATTTATACAAAATCCTATCCTAACCTAACCTACTAATATCCGATGAATAAAATAATAATAATAATAACAAACATGCCCGATTAACCAAAAGCAAAAAATATATTATACACCGGTGGATTTTCCTAACATTTTCTTTCATAAAAACCTTCTCCGTGAAATCTTTCGTTTGAAAAAAAATCAGAAAGATCTGATAAGTAGTTCCATGTGCAGGGATTTTCATTTCACATTTTTATAGTTGGATATTATATTATAATTTAAATTAAAAAAGTAAAGCAAATAGTTTTTATTATTATTATTATTAATAAATAACAAACTCAGACATTCTCATCAGAAAAGACGAAAACACAAAAATCATTCGAATAAAGTCAGGTAAAGGTCTTCTGTCATTATAATTTTTGTAATCATTAAATACTTAATACACATATCTTAAATGTATACTACATACATATTTATATATACTTAATATTTTTATACAATGATTTTTTTAATGCATATTTTTATTTCTTTAAATTTTACCTAAAACATTAGTTGTTAGACCTTCATTGGAAACTATATATATATTTATATATATATACGTTATAGTCTATATAAACGTTTGTTGAAAATTTCAAGTATCTTAAACTTTTTCTTTTTTGAGTAAACAATAGGTACAGCCAAATAAATCAATAGATTTGGTCAAAACTAGTTTTGCGTTAATATTTCCGTTTATCTCTAATTTTTTTCCGAAACGTTTGGAAACTAAAACAAATTTTCTATTTTTACCTCACAAAAGTACCAACTAGATTTACTTTTCTTTTAGTTAAATTACTGAAGTCGAAAATCTAAGAATTATATCGACTAGATATCGTGTATACAGACAAAAAAAAAATAAACAAATAAACAAATAACAAATACACATCATTGTAAAATCAATACATTCATCACTCACGAATACAAAACACAAATCATTATAGTAAAATTACCATATTCTTCGCCCCTCTAAGAATCTAATATATTATATTATATTTTAGTTTTAAATAATGAACATTTGGAAAAAAAACGTCAACACGTAGATGTGGGAGATGTGTTGGATTATTTAAAATTTAACCTTTATCCGGGAAATATTTCTACTAAAAATGAGAAATCAAACTTTAGAAAACAATGTAAGCCTTTTAAAATAGAAAATGGACAGTTATTTTATAAAAAGACACATGCACGTGTTATTAGTAGTGCAGATGAACAACTTAGTATTATAAAAATGATACATTGTGGTTCACACTATTCAATTGAAGCCTCCGCTTTGTCAGCCCATAGACGTCGTGACACCACCCAACGTTTGATTAAACAAAGTTACGTAATGAATAAAAACTAATTATAGTATTAGTATTCTTGCATACCAACAAGTTTTAGAGTTTTATACATGGCCTAATGTACCTGAACTGTGGCACTAGATTTATTTTTTCTAATATTATTAGTGTCAATATTAGTTTTGAAGGTAGCATTTTGACTTTTTGATAGTATATAATTATTCTAACATTTATTTTATTTAGATATTTTTGGTACCATATTATGTCTGACGATATCAGTGATTATATAATGCGATGTCATTCTTGCCAAAGAGTGAATAAAACTTCACTGAAAGTGGTTCCTGAATTGAAATCTGTTTAAATTCCAAAACAGGTAGGTACTTATGTGTTATGTTGGAAAATGTATAAAAAAACGAATGAATGTATAAAAATGTATGAAAAACGTAAAACAATAAAATTTACTTTATTTTTCTTGGGACAGTACGGAATTTACCATGGTTAAAAAAAATGAAAATAAATACATACAATTTTTTTTTTTTAGATATTTAAAGTTAAAATGTTGAGGAAATTGGATATTTCAAGAAAAATTATCCATTTTTAGCTATTTTATTGTAAATCTTAAACATTTGGAATCGTTTTCTATTACGTATATTGTTATTAAAATTTACTATATGTCTTTTGTCTATGTACAAAATTAAATTAAAATTTTTTTTATACATTATTAGGGCTAGGGACTTCATGCCATAAAAAAACCTTAAAATATGAATACATTTATGTCCTAAAGAATCTCTTCTTTAGATTGAATAAAATACATTTAGCCATTTAGGTTTAGGTAATAATAGGTATATTATTATTATTGGGCAGGCGAGTTGCGTTATCTCAGCGAACTGAGTATAGTCTGTGTGAATGCCGGGAAAAAAAAATGTCCCCATTAATAAAATCATATAAAACATAATTGTACATTTGTTAATTATATCAATTGTAAATTTGTATACATAATATTTAATATTTAAAAGTTACCAGCTATAGGTATATTTTACTAACGTTTATTTCGTAAATTACCCGGATAATATGATTATATTTTATAATATTATACACTGCACATTTTTGAAACTTACACATAACATATATTTTGTTTTATTTTTTTATTGATCGTGAAGCTCTGCAACCATGGCCATTAGCTATTTGTTTTTTGTTTGTAGGAGTCGAAATTGTAGGTTAGAACACACGTGTGTTTGTTTTGGCAGAATTTTTGATTTGAGCACCCGTAGGTATCTGCCATGCCTAGGTGGGGGAGGCCGGCACTCGTTCTCCGGGCACCGTGACTTGCCCAAAGAAAAATGCCACCCATGGTTGAGATATCGAACCGGCGTCGGCGTTCGTCGCAACCGACGCCTTAGTCCGCTGGGCCACTCCGTCCACCATTAAACATTTATTTGGCACTTATTTTATTATTTCCAGTGGTTATAAATGAAAATTGCATTAAACACATATTAATCATATTATGCATAAATCCAACTTTTGACTTACTCTAACTTGGTCAGTTTTGAAAATAGAAAAAAACATTTTATACAATAAATGTTTAAAAAAAAAATACTCTACTCGAATCTGCATTAGAAAACTGGGGTTGCCATTTAAAAAAAAGTAAATTGTATTGCGCTTGCGTGTACCGAGTGAGCTAAAAATTTGAAACTGGTCTGAAAATATGTATTTAAGTGCTCCTTATCACCTCCCGAAAACTCAATTTCAATACAAAATCACCCATCTGAGATATTCAGTGGTACTTAATATCGTGATCACACTGTATATGAACTTACAATGCCACATCTGCTGAAACATAGTCCCAATTGCAGTTGTAACTAAGTAAATAATGATTTAAAACTTATAAAACTTATACCAAAACTAAAGTAGATTGAACCCTATCGACTGATAATAAAATTAGCAAAAAAATATTAATAATTGACGAAACGGGACGGGATTTCCACGATACTGTTGTCCGGAAATAGGTTATAGGTTAATATTTCTACGGTATGGAATATTATGTAATACTACCAGCTGATCCCGTGCATTTCGTTGCCCGTTAAATTTATTAATTTTATATGACTCAAACTTTTCCGTCACCCTGAATAAAAATCCTGTTTCGCAGCAATACATTATCAGGTAGGCAATCTACCTGTGGTAGATCCCGAGCTGTTTGTACGTAAGTGTATGATTTAACTCTAAAGTATCAAAGTTATACCAAGTTTGTCATTTTTACTTAATTCCACTTACGGCAGATGAATATAATCAATTTATACAAAATCCTATCCTAACCTAACCTACTAATATCCGATGAATAAAATAATAATAATAATAACAAACATGCCCGATTAACCAAAAGCAAAAAATATATTATACACCGGTGGATTTTCCTAACATTTTCTTTCATAAAAACCTTCTCCGTGAAATCTTTCGTTTGAAAAAAAATCAGAAAGATCTGATAAGTAGTTCCATGTGCAGGGATTTTCATTTCACATTTTTATAGTTGGATATTATATTATAATTTAAATTAAAAAAGTAAAGCAAATAGTTTTTATTATTATTATTATTAATAAATAACAAACTCAGACATTCTCATCAGAAAAGACGAAAACACAAAAATCATTCGAATAAAGTCAGGTAAAGGTCTTCTGTCATTATAATTTTTGTAATCATTAAATACTTAATACACATATCTTAAATGTATACTACATACATATTTATATATACTTAATATTTTTATACAATGATTTTTTTAATGCATATTTTTATTTCTTTAAATTTTACCTAAAACATTAGTTGTTAGACCTTCATTGGAAACTATATATATATTTATATATATATACGTTATAGTCTATATAAACGTTTGTTGAAAATTTCAAGTATCTTAAACTTTTTCTTTTTTGAGTAAACAATAGGTACAGCCAAATAAATCAATAGATTTGGTCAAAACTAGTTTTGCGTTAATATTTCCGTTTATCTCTAATTTTTTTCCGAAACGTTTGGAAACTAAAACAAATTTTCTATTTTTACCTCACAAAAGTACCAACTAGATTTACTTTTCTTTTAGTTAAATTACTGAAGTCGAAAATCTAAGAATTATATCGACTAGATATCGTGTATACAGACAAAAAAAAAATAAACAAATAAACAAATAACAAATACACATCATTGTAAAATCAATACATTCATCACTCACGAATACAAAACACAAATCATTATAGTAAAATTACCATATTCTTCGCCCCTCTAAGAATCTAATATATTATATTATATTTTAGTTTTAAATAATGAACATTTGGAAAAAAAACGTCAACACGTAGATGTGGGAGATGTGTTGGATTATTTAAAATTTAACCTTTATCCGGGAAATATTTCTACTAAAAATGAGAAATCAAACTTTAGAAAACAATGTAAGCCTTTTAAAATAGAAAATGGACAGTTATTTTATAAAAAGACACATGCACGTGTTATTAGTAGTGCAGATGAACAACTTAGTATTATAAAAATGATACATTGTGGTTCACACTATTCAATTGAAGCCTCCGCTTTGTCAGCCCATAGACGTCGTGACACCACCCAACGTTTGATTAAACAAAGTTACGTAATGAATAAAAACTAATTATAGTATTAGTATTCTTGCATACCAACAAGTTTTAGAGTTTTATACATGGCCTAATGTACCTGAACTGTGGCACTAGATTTATTTTTTCTAATATTATTAGTGTCAATATTAGTTTTGAAGGTAGCATTTTGACTTTTTGATAGTATATAATTATTCTAACATTTATTTTATTTAGATATTTTTGGTACCATATTATGTCTGACGATATCAGTGATTATATAATGCGATGTCATTCTTGCCAAAGAGTGAATAAAACTTCACTGAAAGTGGTTCCTGAATTGAAATCTGTTTAAATTCCAAAACAGGTAGGTACTTATGTGTTATGTTGGAAAATGTATAAAAAAACGAATGAATGTATAAAAATGTATGAAAAACGTAAAACAATAAAATTTACTTTATTTTTCTTGGGACAGTACGGAATTTACCATGGTTAAAAAAAATGAAAATAAATACATACAATTTTTTTTTTTTAGATATTTAAAGTTAAAATGTTGAGGAAATTGGATATTTCAAGAAAAATTATCCATTTTTAGCTATTTTATTGTAAATCTTAAACATTTGGAATCGTTTTCTATTACGTATATTGTTATTAAAATTTACTATATGTCTTTTGTCTATGTACAAAATTAAATTTAAAATTTTTTTTTATACATTATTAGGGCTAGGGACTTCATGCCATAAAAAAACCTTAAAATATGAATACATTTATGTCCTAAAGAATCTCTTCTTTAGATTGAATAAAATACATTTAGCCATTTAGGTTTAGGTAATAATAGGTATATTATTATTATTATTGGGCAGGCGAGTTGCGTTATCTCAGCGAACTGAGTATAGTCTGTGTGAATGCCGGGAAAAAAAAATGTCCCCATTAATAAAATCATATAAAACATAATTGTACATTTGTTAATTATATCAATTGTAAATTTGTATACATAATATTTAATATTTAAAAGTTACCAGCTATAGGTATATTTTACTAACGTTTATTTCGTAAATTACCCGGATAATATGATTATATTTTATAATATTATACACTGCACATTTTTGAAACTTACACATAACATATATTTTGTTTTATTTTTTTATTGATCGTGAAGCTCTGCAACCATGGCCATTAGCTATTTGTTTTTTGTTTGTAGGAGTCGAAATTGTAGGTTAGAACACACGTGTGTTTGTTTTGGCAGAATTTTTGATTTGAGCACCCGTAGGTATCTGCCATGCCTAGGTGGGGGAGGCCGGCACTCGTTCTCCGGGCACCGTGACTTGCCCAAAGAAAAATGCCACCCATGGTTGAGATATCGAACCGGCGTCGGCGTTCGTCGCAACCGACGCCTTAGTTCGCTGGGCCACTCCGTCCACCATTAAACATTTATTTGGCACTTATTTTATTATTTCCAGTGGTTATAAATGAAAATTGCATTAAACACATATTAATCATATTATGCATAAATCCAACTTTTGACTTACTCTAACTTGGTCAGTTTTGAAAATAGAAAAAAACATTTTATACAATAAATGTTTAAAAAAAAAATACTCTACTCGAATCTGCATTAGAAAACTGGGGTTGCCATTTAAAAAAAAGTAAATTGTATTGCGCTTGCGTGTACCGAGTGAGCTAAAAATTTGAAACTGGTCTGAAAATATGTATTTAAGTGCTCCTTATCACCTCCCGAAAACTCAATTTCAATACAAAATCACCCATCTGAGATATTCAGTGGTACTTAATATCGTGATCACACTGTATATGAACTTACAATGCCACATCTGCTGAAACATAGTCCCAATTGCAGTTGTAACTAAGTAAATAATGATTTAAAACTTATAAAACTTATACCAAAACTAAAGTAGATTGAACCCTATCGACTGATAATAAAATTAGCAAAAAAATATTAATAATTGACGAAACGGGACGGGATTTCCACGATACTGTTGTCCGGAAATAGGTTATAGGTTAATATTTCTACGGTATGGAATATTATGTAATACTACCAGCTGATCCCGTGCATTTCGTTGCCCGTTAAATTTATTAATTTTATATGACTCAAACTTTTCCGTCACCCTGAATAAAATCCTGTTTCGCAGCAATACATTATCAGGTAGGCAATCTACCTGTGGTAGATCCCGAGCTGTTTGTACGTAAGTGTATGATTTAACTCTAAAGTATCAAAGTTATACCAAGTTTGTCATTTTTACTTAATTCCACTTACGGCAGATGAATATAATCAATTTATACAAAATCCTATCCTAACCTAACCTACTAATATCCGATGAATAAAATAATAATAATAATAACAAACATGCCCGATTAACCAAAAGCAAAAAATATATTATACACCGGTGGATTTTCCTAACATTTTCTTTCATAAAAACCTTCTCCGTGAAATCTTTCGTTTGAAAAAAAATCAGAAAGATCTGATAAGTAGTTCCATGTGCAGGGATTTTCATTTCACATTTTTATAGTTGGATATTATATTATAATTTAAATTAAAAAAGTAAAGCAAATAGTTTTTATTATTATTATTATTAATAAATAACAAACTCAGACATTCTCATCAGAAAAGACGAAAACACAAAAATCATTCGAATAAAGTCAGGTAAAGGTCTTCTGTCATTATAATTTTTGTAATCATTAAATACTTAATACACATATCTTAAATGTATACTACATACATATTTATATATACTTAATATTTTTATACAATGATTTTTTTAATGCATATTTTTATTTCTTTAAATTTTACCTAAAACATTAGTTGTTAGACCTTCATTGGAAACTATATATATATTTATATATATATACGTTATAGTCTATATAAACGTTTGTTGAAAATTTCAAGTATCTTAAACTTTTTCTTTTTTGAGTAAACAATAGGTACAGCCAAATAAATCAATAGATTTGGTCAAAACTAGTTTTGCGTTAATATTTCCGTTTATCTCTAATTTTTTTCCGAAACGTTTGGAAACTAAAACAAATTTTCTATTTTTACCTCACAAAAGTACCAACTAGATTTACTTTTCTTTTAGTTAAATTACTGAAGTCGAAAATCTAAGAATTATATCGACTAGATATCGTGTATACAGACAAAAAAAAAATAAACAAATAAACAAATAACAAATACACATCATTGTAAAATCAATACATTCATCACTCACGAATACAAAACACAAATCATTATAGTAACATTACCATATTCTTCGCCCCTCTAAGAATCTAATATATTATATTATATTTTAGTTTTAAATAATGAACATTTGGAAAAAAAACGTCAACACGTAGATGTGGGAGATGTGTTGGATTATTTAAAATTTAACCTTTATCCGGGAAATATTTCTACTAAAAATGAGAAATCAAACTTAGAAAAACAATGTAAGCCTTTTAAAATAGAAAATGGACAGTTTATTTTAATAAAAAGACACATGCACGTGCCGTTATTAGTAGTGGCAGATGAACAACGTAGTATTATAAAAATGGATACAGTGGTGGGTTCACACTATTCAAATTGAAGCCTCCGCTTGTCACGCCATAGACGTCGTGACACCACCCCAATTGTTTTTATTAAAACAAAGTTACGTAATGAAATTAAAACTAATTATAGTATTAGTATTCTTGCATACCAACAAGTTTTAGAGTTTTATACATGGCCTAATGTACCTGAACTGTGGCACTAGATTTATTTTTTCTAATATTATTAGTGTCAATATTAGTTTTGAAGGTAGCATTTGGACTTTTTGAGTATATAATTATTCTAACATTTATTTTATTTAGATATTTTGGTACCATATTAGGTCTGACGATATCAGTGATTATAATGCGATGTCCGATCTTGCCAAAGAGTGAATAAAACTTCACTGAAAGTGGTTCCTGAATTGAAATCTGTTTAAATTCCAAAACAGGTAGGTACTTATGTGTTATGTTGGAAAATGTATAAAAAAAACGAATGAATGTATAAAAATGTATGAAAAACGTAAAACAATAAAATTTACTTTATTTTTCTTGGGACAGTACGGAATTTACCATGGTTAAAAAAATGAAAATAAATACATACAATTTTTTTTTTATAGATATTTAAAGTTAAAATGTTGAGGAAATTGGATATTTCAAGAAAAATTATCCATTTTTAGCTATTTATTGGTAATCTTAAACATTTGGAATCGTTTTCTATTACGTATATTGTTTATTAAAATTACTATATGGCTTGTGTCTATGTACAAAATTAAATTTAAAATTTTTTTTATACAATTATAGGGGCTAGGGACTTCATGCCATAAAAAAACCAAATATGAATAATTTATGTCCTAAAGAATCTCTTCTTTAGATGAATAAAATACATTTAGCCATTTAGGTTTAGGTAATAATAGGTAATTATTATATTATTGGGCAGGCGAGTTGCGTTATCTCAGCGAACTGAGTATAGTCTGTGTGAATGGGGGGGAAAAAAAATGTCCCATTAATAAAATCATATAAAACATAATTGTACTTTGTTATTATATCAATTGTAAATTGTATACATAATATTTAATATTTAAAAGTTACCAGCTATAGGTATATTTTACTAACGTTTATTTCGTAAATTACCCGGATAA